>OU898281.1:89527648-90127648 GCA_918026665.1 Diabrotica balteata | reverse complement strand
AATAATCCTCAAATAAAGTCTCCTTATATTGACCAATATGACTTTTATCAGTGATGTCAAAGCTTTTAAAAAAACTTCTGCTAATAAGAAAAACCAGTAGTAAAGGAGAAAAAAAAATGATTCCAAACCACCAATTTGAGTTTAGAAATCAACATTCTACGATTAATCATGTATATAATTACCAACATAATTGAAAACTCATTAGAAGAAAACAAAGTCCGTTCTTCTTTTATTTAGACGTAGCTAAGACCTTCGAAAAAGTATGGCATAAAGGTTTAATTTACAAATTCGTATACCTCAACAATATTCAGAAATTTTCCAGTCATACATATTTGACTATAGAGTAGATAGATATTTGACTATTAGATATTTTAGAATTAAGCAAGAATACACAGAATGTCCACAGAAGTGTACAGAGAACTAAAAGCAATCAAAGTAGAGTCCCTCAAGAAAACTTATTAGGTTCGGTCCTTTATCTATTATACACATACGAAATACCTGAACCAAAAAATAATACTATAGATACATTTGCAGATAATACCAGCAATAGATGATACCAGCGAAGAAACAGCAGAAAAATTACAGTTGTTAATAAATAAAATCCATAGTTGGACCAAAAAATGAAAAATCGATCTAAATGAATTTTAGTTCTCGTTAATTTTACAAATAAATAAATCCAAAACATTTCAATTAAAATAAATAATGCCCAAATACCATTACATCTTCCGCAAAATACGTAGGTATCATAGTTGTTGCAAGATACAAAGACTAGGTGTCCGTTACAAAAAAAAAGTATTGGCTAATGGAACAAACAACGGCTATACAAACAAATACTGACACTAGTATGGACGTATGGTTGGCAACTTTGGGACTGTGCCAAGTCAACCAATATCCGGATTATCCATAAATTTTAAATATAAAAGCATTAAACACAAAGTGTTAAAAATACAAAGATGTAGACAAAGTTACCAAGAATATGGCAGGTAGTTACGAACAACGGCTCCAAAGTCATGTAAACATCGATGCCATCAATCTCCTTTATAATACTGGGTTAGAAAGCAGACTCAAACTAAGGAAACCATTTGAGTTAGTTTAAAGTGTAGTGTAAAAGCAGGTCATAGTGCTATGCTGTGTTTAAGCTATAGTGCATAGTTGTTAGATAAAATAAGAGGACATCATAGTGCTCTTAGAATTGATGTATGATTTAGTAATTTAAGTTAAAGAAGAATTGATGGTGAACAGTGACCAGAATGTGGTGGTATAAACACAAGTTTTTAATAAAAAATATTTTATGGCACAGGGGACGATTGCGCCGATGGTACTTGATAATCCGGTCTCGATAAAAGATCCTTTAAGCTATGGACATGACTGCGCCGGCAGCTGTAAGCATGCTAACTTTTAGGTACTTAATTACAGCTTTAATCTAATTAATAAAGTATGCATATCTCAATCAATAGTAAAAAATTGAAAAAGACTTGTACACACTTCTAAATAGGTCTAACTGGTAAGCAGGTTTTGTATGTTTTCAATAAAATTGATAGTGTGTAAAATAATTTATTAATTAAGCTGAGTATACTTTCGACATAATAAATTCCATCATCAGAGCTATCCTAAAATAACGTTAAGTTAAGTAAATATTTTATAAAATGCAATGACAGAAAAAACTTACGTCAATTAGGCAATAAATACTTGTGGACAAACAACATATTAAAAAACAAAGATCGGGCTCTCTAGGCCACAGATCTTGGGTCTAACCCTTATACATATGTATAATTCACATCAAATACTTAAAATAGAAAACATGGTTACCACATACAGCGACGACAACAGCTGTTTTTGACTTACATTTTTGAAGTAAGATGAAGGAGGAAGCTCGGATATATGGAAATAAATCCGAGAGCGACCTCTGTATTTAAAATTATTAATTGAAAATTGAAAATGTCTAAACTGACGTCTGAAGGTTATTGATTATTACTTTTAGTTACTATAGAATTTTAAATTTAAATATTTTAAATTGATAAATCAACGTGAAAATTTAAAATATACATTTATCAAAAATATCAAAAAACAAAACTTTTAAAGTTTGACCAAGTAGAAGAAAGTAGATGAAAACGAACCAAGGAGAAGTATCATTTGCTAAGTTAAGAGTTCAATAGCTATTATTGATTATCAATATTATTAATAAAATAAATAAAGAAGAAGAAAAATATCAAATATTTTCTACTTGGATGAAATCAATGAAAGAAAATTCAAAAAATTTTCTTTTTTAAAATTTTTTTAAAAATAAAGGTCAAAGCCTGATCAATCGATGGTTAATTGTATACTAAATGTATTATTAAAGAAACTTCTTAAAGATTGGATCAAACTTACAATTTAAGTTAATTTGAGTGTTGACACAGTTCTGAGGATTCCTTTTCATTTCCCTACTGATTTCAAGATCTTCTAGTAAATTCATTTTTATATAATTATTATTGGGTATACTGTGCTAATCTTAGATTAGCTAAATAGATCTTGCTATCTCTATGAGGACTAAAGCCATGCTTTGAAGCATGTATATGATTCCCAAAACTAGATTTATCAATCTTAGACAGATAATCCTTAATGCGTATATCCAAAGGTCGCATTGTTCTACCCACATAGGTCACCGGGTATTCACCACAGGATAATAATTATCTATAAATTATTTATAAATACCACTTTTTGACGATTTGTTGATTGTCTTTAGCGTGGGAAAAATAGATTTGATATTTTCTTTAACTTTGAAAGAAAGTTTTGGATTAGGGTGTTTTTTAAGATTCTGGCTATATTATCCGAGGGATACCCTATGTACGATATTGATCGATAAATAACTGTCGAGTTAGAAATGTTATGGACTGTATGCTAGTGATCTATTCCTTTTATGTCTAACTGGTAAGCTGGTTTTGTATGTTTTCAATAAAATTGATAGTGTGTAAAATCCTGTCTATTTTACACACTATCAATTTTATTGAAAACATACAAAACCAGCTTACCAGTTAGACCTATTTAGAAGTGTGTACAAGTCTTACAGTCTTTTTCTATTCCTTTTATTCCTAAATTTGTTGAGTATGTTATCAACCAAAGTAGGGGTATAACCGTTACTATAAGCAAGTTGTTTAATAATTTCTAATTCTGATTTAAAATTTGAATCTGACAGAGGTAAGCTAAGTAAACAATAAATATAGCAATAAAAGGAGGCCATTTTCTGTTGAAAAGGATGATTAGAAGATCTAGGGATGGTATGGTCAGTCTGAGTTGGTTTTCTAAAGACTAAAAAATTTAATTTGTTATCTATTCTAGTTATCACTGATTTCATTGATTTCTTCTCTTGGCAATTATCATCCACTGCTTGCCCGCGACTTTTTTGATATCATCTACCCACCTCTTCAGTGGTCTGCATACTCCTCGCCTGTTCTCTCTTTTTCTCCAGTTTGTTAATCTCTGTGTCCCTTTTTCGGGATTATCTCGGGCAACATGTCCGATCCATTGCCACTTGAGCCTTGCTATACGTTCTGCGACATCAGTAATCTTTGTTCTTTTCCGAATGTCCATATTTCGAATCCTGTCTCTCAAACTAATCCCTAGCATGGCCCTCTCCATCGCTCTTTGGGTTTAACTGAGCTGCTCTAAGTAAGGACCATGGTCTACAGTCCATATGTAGTTACAGGCAAGATACATTTTTCATAAACTTTACGTTTTAGATACATTGGTATATCTTTATTCTTCAAGACAACGCTTAACTTGCCGAAGGCTGCCTAAGTCAATTGTATGCGTCTGTTTATTTCGGCTATTTGGTTTCCTTTGCCGATTTTAATGGTATGTCCATATATATATATATATATATATATATATATATATATATATATATATATATACATATATATACATATATACATATATATATATATATATATATATATATATATATATATATATATATATATATATATATATATATATATATATAGTGGTCTACATTTTCAAGACTGATGTTGTCAATATATTAGTTTTTAAATTACTCATTATTTTTGTTTTCTGAAGGTTCATTTTAAGACCTATTTTATTTGACAAGTGATTTAATTCCTTAAGCATTTACTTCAGTTCCTTGATATATGTACTAAATAATACTACGTCGTCCGCAAACGTCAAATGACTCAAACTTACACCATCAATGTTTAGACCGTTTTGTTTCCAGTCGAGCTGTTTGAATACATTTTCCAATGCTGAGGTAAAAAGCTTTGGTGAAATGAAACCTTGTTTAATACCTTCACCAAGATGCATTTTTTCAGTTTTTTCATCTTCATTGATTTTGATGTGGAATGTAGCTTGTTCATAAATGTTTTTAATAAGTGTAGTGTACCGTAAGTCTATTCGAGCATACCTCAGGGCTGACAAAAAGGGTCAAGTTTTAATACTATCGAGCGCCTTGTAAAAGTCAATAAATGTCATATGTAGAGGTACACTATATTCTGTGGTTTTTTTTACCACCGTTTTGATGGTTTGTAAGTGATCGTTAGTGTTTTTTGTTAATCCCGTCTGTTCAACCGGTTGATACAAATTAAGTTATTATTCTTGTTAGCAATTTGTATAAGTGTGAGAACAAACTTATAGGTCTGTAGTTGTCAATATTAGTAGTGTCTCTTTTCTTGTGTAAAAGTATTATTTCGGCGTTTTCCCACAGACTGGCTATTCTTTTTTTTGTTAGACACATATTTAACAAAACTTCCACAACCTCTACAACGATATTGCCGCCCATTTGCTTTAAGGCATGTCTAATTTCCGAAGAAGATATTTTAGGGAGAGTTTCCGAGCCGACGTTTAGAATAGTTCTATGGTCTGTTGCGGGGTTCTGTATAGTAGATTTATACAGATTCTCAGATTCCTTTAGTTAAATTTAATTTTAATACTCTCATGTTTCTATTGTTTCCGATGGTTTGCAATATTTTTTTTGTTTGATAGGCTAGCAAGTCTGACCTTATGCTCTTTTTAACTTTATTGTTGATAGCCTTACACTTTGGCGATTCTTTCGATGTTCTTCTTTCTTCCATTAAATTCAGTGTTGTTTGTTTCAATTTTTACCCCATTATTTTTACCACAGATCTTTTTTGCAGTTGATGTTATGTCATTCGTTAATTTTTGTGTTATTTCATTTATATCTTTTGTGTTGAATACTGGTAGATGTCCTAATCTCTTTTTTAGTTCACTTTTGATATTCCTCTTGATTCATTTCGAGTGCTTCTAGGCTTGGTAATTTATCCAGTGTTAATAATTTTCTTTTATCGAATTTCGTATTTACTTCTATTCGCCCCCTAACTAATCGATGATCACTACCAGTGTTGACAGAACTTAATACAGTAATATCTTTAGCTATGTTTTTGAACTGAAAGAGTAAATTGACAATCTACATTTCTATATTTTATTATTTAGAGAACAATTATAAAATCTTCCGTTATATAATATTTGTGAAGTATCGACGACTATCTGGAATAAATTCAAAATTTCCTTCCTGTAACAAAAATTTTAGATTTCCTTAATTTCCCAATATTGTAAAATATTCACTTCATAATTATCAATGTAAATTGAGGATGACATTGATTTCAGAAATAAACTATCTTATTTATTTGTAATGAATATTTAAAAGAAATCTTAATTTTAATGTGCATTAGTAAAATGTCAATTATATTTTCCTACTCAATTACACATCATTAACTTAGTATTTAACTTCGAAAAGCAATAAATAAAATGACACTACAACATTCTTCAAGTGGTTTTATGCATATGCAGAACATACAGTAATGAATATTCTATAGATGTACAGTACAACTTCGACATTATACCTCACTTATTCTTGGAAGTTAATCGTGGAACGCGTCTGCCGCTCGCTGTCTTGAAAAATTGGCGACTGATAAATACTTAATCAGCCGTTAATTGAACTGGCTTGAAGATATGATTAAACGATTATAGAATAAAGGTTATAAAACTACAAATTATACTGTTTATGAGGTGACAGCTTATTAATATTTTTAATGGCATGACGGTATCACTTTCAGAAGAAAGTTAGACAAAATGTTATATAGTGTATTTTTTATTAATATTGTCTTTTAATTTCTCTTTTAGTCGTTTATTATCTGGTTATACTCAGCATATTTCCATTGGGTTTTAATTAATTATTAATCTTACTATACTATATTTCAAGAGTAGCATAGAGTAACTTCTAAGAAAAGAAACTAATTTGGTATGCATATTTTAGTACCTGTGCTTGCCCTACAATGGCAATATTTCAGCAGACTATTATTTTATCATTTATTCAGATAAATACATATTTGCGCATAACACCCGTAGACCGTAAACGTCTTCTTTTAAATAAATACCTGCTATTGTTAGAAGAATGGACTGTGAGATAAGTAGGTACACAGGATATGTACATTCAGGAATTACATTAATTTGTTAGGATTATAATTTTAAACTAAAATTGAAATGAAAATTAAAATTAAAATTGAAATTAGTGAATAAAATCTGTTGGCCACTGTCTCTTCAATCTTCGTCTGACTTCTAGTTGGAGGTGTAGTTTCTTGTTAGTCTGTTGATTGCATCTTCAACGAACGGTATATCAGAGTCATCATGCAGTGTTTTGTTACTAACGTACCACGGCGCGTTAAAAATCATTCTGAGTATTTTGGATTGGATTCTCTAAATGATTTTGGTATTAGAAAGCTTTACACAGCACCATATTTGCACTCCATATGTCCATATAGGCTTTATTATGCACTAATACAAGAAAGCTGGTTACAGTAGACGTTCGTGACCATACCAAAAAAAAGTAAATGCCAAGACATGCGAAGACTACAGAACAATTAGCCTAATGAGCCACTTACTTAAAACGTTCTTGAAAGTGATACATGGCAGAATATATAAAAAATGCGAAGAACAAGTATCATGGACGCAGTTTGGATTCCGCGATTCCTTAGGCACCCGAAAGGCTCTATATGCTGTCCAAGTGCTTATGCAAAGATGCAGGGATGTTAACTGCGATGTGTTTATTTGTTTTATCGACTACAAAAAGGCATTTGATAGAGTAAAACATGATAAACTTATAAACATCTTGAAAGAAGTGGGTTTAGATGATAGGGACTTGAGAATCATCTATAATTTATATTACAACCAAACAGCCAATATTAAAGTGGATGATCAATTGACAGAGGCAGTCTCCATAGATAAAGGAGTGAGGCAAGGATGCATTCTGTCCCCGGTGTTATTTAATATATACTCTGAATATATCTTCGAGCAAGCGCTGGGAGAACTACAAGAAGGCGTATTAGTCAACGGAATGCGTCTAAACAACATTAGATATGTCGACGACGCAGTAGTTTTTGCAGATAGTCTGGACGGTTTGCAAAGAATAATATCGCATATATCACATATAAGTAGAGAACACGGACTTGATCTTAATACGAAGAAAACAAAGTATTAAATAAATCATGAATATTAAATAAATAAATAAATAAATACACAGCTTTTGGTTAACCAACATCCAATTGACAGAGTGGACAGCTACACATACCTTGGTACCAACATTAACAGCCAATGGGATCACTCCAGTGAAATAAAACAACGCATAGGAAAAGCGAGATCAGCGTCCATAATGATAAAGTCTCTTTTTAGAAGTCATGATTTACCACTTGCTACCAAAATCTATCTCATTAGATGCTATGTATTTTCTACCTTATTATACGGAGTAGAGGCCTGGACACTTTCCGAAGCTTCCTTAAGAAAACTCGAGGCATTCGAGATGTGGTGTTACAGACGTATCTTAAGAATTTCATGAGTGGATCGTGTGACTAATGTTGAGGTCCTACGTAGAATAGGCAAGGAATGCGAGATTATTAACACCATCAAAGAGTGCAAAGTAGAATATCTTGGCCATGGTATGAGGAATGAACAGAGATACGGCTTGTTGCAACTCATTCTTCAGGGCAAGGTATTTAGAAAGAGAGGACCAGGGAGAAGAAGAATATCTTGGCTTCAAAACCTGAGAAAGTGGTTTAATACATCGACAACCGGACTATTCAGAATAGCAGCAAGCAAAGTTAGGATAGCCATGTTGATCGCCAACATCCGGAATGGATAGGCACCGTAAGAAGAAGAAGAATTCAAGAGAAGTTTATTATAGGTAGATAACTGTGATTTTCGGCCTATTAGCCAATTCAATTGACGTATTTTCATGTTCATTTGGTTTTATTTTGCCAAGATGTGATATATCTCCAAGTATAAATAAACATAAAAACAGCTAAAAAAATATACTATCAAAATCTTGTGGGAAGCTTTAAAAATGTTGCAAGAGAAACTTGGTCCATATTAAACGATCTTCGAACTAAAACTAACACAGCTCAAACATTTTCTCTTCCAAACTCTGAAAATCTAAATGAATACTTCGTTAATTTGAGTAAAAATATAACATCAACTATTTGCCACAACAAGATCATATTTCCTATCTCCCCAATTCAAAAAAGGTTTCGAATTTATTCTTTATAAGACGGGTTAATAAAAAATCTGAACTGATTCAAACAATCAGTAAGTAGTATCAAAAGCAAATCTTTCTGTAGTACTGATGGACTCTCCATAAAACATTTCTTTAATCTTCCAAATAATGTGTGGGAAGTCCTGGTCTCACTAATTAATAATTCCTTTGAAAGAGGTATATTTGCAGAGTGCCTAAAGACAGCCATTATTATTTCACTTCATGAGGGTGGTGAAAAATCGAATGTCTACAAATATAGATCTATTGTCTTACTACCAGTCCTATCCAAAATTATTGAGAGACTTATAAAAGTCCGACTTTTCCTGTCTCGTTAAAAACAACAATTTATCATATAGCCAGTTCGGCTATTTATCTAATAAATGTACCAGTGGTGCTTTGTTTTTTGTACACATGAGGTATATCAAGCACTAAACAATAATGTTTACACTGCCACTGTTTTTTGTGACCATGCCATAGCTTTTGATTGTGCAAATCACGACAATTTGATAAAAATACTAAATTTCTTAACCAATCTTATATAAGGAATAGGAAACAACTAGCTAGAGCAAATGATACTGACTCTAGTCACAAAAGCATTGTCTGTGGAGTGCCACAAGGTTCAGTATTGAGTCCACTACTTTCCTTACCTTTATAAATGACATCACTAACTTGGAAATCGATCGAAAAAATTTTCTTTTTGCTGATAATACCAGTACCTCCTAGTATTATTTTCTATCTAATATATGCTATATTAGATAGATTACTCTTAATAATCTAATATATCTATTTAAAATAAAAACCTAATAATAACTATAAGTCCGACTCTAATTTACTCTCTTTTAACGTGGATAATATTATTCATATATTAATTACCCTATAAAGAAGCTCTTCAACCCTTGCTTCTTAATAACAGCTAGATCAGTACCGTTGATTCTGTAAAATTTCTTGTTATTTTTATAAATAACAACCTTAAAAGGCCCCTTCGTATCGATTTGTTAAGTAAGCAACAAGCCTTAGTCTGCTATGAAATAAGATCTGTTTCAAACGAAATCAATTTAGCATCTTCCAAAATAACATATTTTTCTTTGTTCGCCTCTTCTATATGGCCTTCCTTTTTGGGTTTCTAATACACCTGCCAATTTGATGTTATTTTTAAATTAAATAAATTCAAATAACAAAAAAGAGCAATACGGTATATTTTTGGCCTCAGTAGAATAGCACAGTGCAGACGATAATTTAAAAATCACGGGATTTTAACTCTTACCGTTTAATATATTTTAGAAACTGTTTGCTTAATTAACACCTACCTGTTTTTCCAGCAAGACTTATGACTACTACTCCTCCAGATATTTGACATTTGATGTGTATTTAGTATTTACCGATCCCGACCACTGACTTAGTAAGGAAATCTGTATTATATCGGGCAAAAACTTATAGAATTATCTCCCATTGCAACTTAAATTAGTTCGTAATTAAGACTTAAACTTAAACTTATTAGTTTGTAAGGTTTTATTATACAATTTACAATTATTTATTTTAATTTTGCAATGGATTGTATATTATTAATTTTTTTTATTGACGATTCATGCAATTTTAGTAAATTTTAAATTGTTATTGTTATTTTTTTGATTTTTTGTAAACTTTGTCCATTAACCTGAACAATTTTGAATGACAATAAAGCATATTTCTATCCCATTATATTGTATTCTATTCTATTCTATTCTATTCTATTCTATTCTATTCTATTCTATTCTATTCTATTCTATTCTATTCTATTCTATTCTATTCTATTCTATTCTATTCTATTCTATTCTATTCTATTCTATTCTATTCTATTCTATTCTATTCTATTCTATTCTATTCTATTCTATTCTATTCTATTCTATTCTATTCTATTCTATTCTATTCTATTCTATTCTATTCTATTCTATTCTATTCTATTCTATTCTATTCTATTCTATTCTATTCTATTCTATTCTATTCTATTCTATTCTATTCTATTCTATTCTATTCTATTCTATTCTATTCTATTCTATTCTATTCTATTCTATTCTATTCTATTCTATTCTATTCTATTCTATTCTATTCTATTCTATTTTATTCTATTTTATTCTATTCTATTCTATTCTATTCTATTCTATTCTATTCTATTCTATTCTATTCTATTCTATTCTATTCTATTCTATTCTATTCTATTCTATTCTATTCTATTCTATTCTATTCTATTCTATTCTATTCTATTCTATTCTATTCTATTCTATTCTATTCTATTCTATTCTATTCTATTCTATTCTATTCTATTCTATTCTATTCTATTCTATTCTATTCTATTCTATTCTATTCTATTCTATTCTATTCTATTCTATTCTATTCTATTCTATTCTATTCTATTCTATTCTATTCTATTCTATTCTATTCTATTCTATTCTATTCTATTCTATTCTATTCTATTCTATTCTATTCTATTTTATTCTATTCTAGGGAGAATTTTCAATTAGTCTAAAGAAACTAACTGGTAAGAATCAACGACTCATAGTTACCCACATTAGTAGTGTAAATGGATTTCTCACAAAGGATTTAGAAACGTGGATTATTTATAAGCATTCTGTAGAAAAAATTTGAAAAGATAAAAATACCTCAAGAAGCAGTTCTACATAGGATATTACATAGGTCTAAAGGAACCAACTGGTAAGGTTCGACGACTCATAGTTACTCATATTGGTAGTGAAAACGGGTTTCTCCCGGAAGATTTACTTTTCTTTGAATCAAAGAAAACCTGTGGTAATCCTGAAGAGGTGAACGAAGAATATTTTGAACAAATTATTGCATTCATACCTAAACATCCAATTATCGTCATAAACTCATTGATAACATGCTCACCGAGAGACCTTTTCAAGTCACAATGGGCAATTCTAAAAGTTTTCAAATGAAGCTCAGCAATGGACTGCCACAGGGACCTGTTTTGGCACCCTTACTGTTCAATGTATACATCGCGGACCTACCTAGGGCAACTTCACAGAAATTTGGCTACGCTGACGATTGGGCCATTGCAGCAAGAGATAATAACATGGATATCACAGAAACAATATTAGCGGATGACCTTGAATACTTTCGCAAATAGAGGCTACGGCCCAATGCAACGAAGACCGAAGTGTGCTGTTTCCATCTGAATAATGCCCAAGCCAACAAAAAACTCTCCGTCCACTTCGAAAATAGACTGCTCACTCATAACTCAACACCAAAATATCTTGGAGTGACTCTGGACATAACATTGAGTTTTAAAGAACATCTTCAAAGAACGACATCAAAACTGTAAACAAGAAATAATATAGTCCAAAAGCTATGTGGCACTACATGGGGCTCCTCAGCCTCCGTACTCAGATCATCCGCTCTCAGACTTGTATACACGGTGGCTGAATATGCTTCCCCGGTATGGCTCAATAGCAAACACACGAAGATTATTGACACTCAATTAAACCAGACAATGCGAATGATCTCAGGTACAATCAGACCCACATCGAACTATTGGCTTCCCATTCTGAGTCACATTCCACCGCCGAAACTGCGAAGAAGTCATTCTCTTCTCAGAAAATATCGAAAAATTGAGGCTAACCATCAACTACCCATCCACCAAGATAAGCTTGATATCGAAATAAACAGACTGCGCTCCAGATATCCTCCATTGCTAAGAGCCAACTCCTTACATCAGGAACATGTTAACCTGACCAATGCTTGGAGAACACTTGCTGTATCGATCAGAAACCGCCAGGCTTTGAACTGACCCGCAATACATGGACAACGCTAAACAGAATAAGAACAAGCAGCGGTAGATGTGCTGACAGCTTATATAGTGGGGGAAAGCCCTTACTCCTGAGTGTGACTGTGGTGCGCAAAGACAGACCGTCCGTCACATTGTTGAAGAATGTCCCCGAAGGCGATTCCCTGGAGTTTTCGATGAGTTCCTGAATGCGACCGAAAATGTTTTACATTATATTAATAATACATTAGATGTTCGTTTGTAATACTTCATGTAACGTTTTATATTATTTTTTTTTAATTATGTGTTCTTATTGTACGCCATACGATAAATAAAATAAAATAAATCGTCATAAACGATGTGAGTTATCACTCCAGATTAGTTGGACGAAAAGCAGAATTATTGCCATCGTCCTTAAAAAATTATAAAATATATTTAGGAGAGTCAAAAAATGAGACATTTTGAAATACTTCACTTATCACTTAATCATTGTGAGCCAAATCCGATAGAATGGCTACGGACCCAAGCTAAAGGTAACATTGTTCGAAATAATACAAATTTTAAATTATAGTATCTAATTATTCTTTTTCATAAATCAATAAATTTTTAATTTACTTAATGCTTCCTTTACCTCTTCTTCCTCAATATTTATTTCTTTGTTTGTCGTCATCTCTGGTGTTCATTATCGTCAGCTTGATTTCAGTTTAGTTCAGTTTGATTTCATTTTAAATTCTCGTATCTGATTAATCTTTTTCATAAAGCAATATCGGAAATAAACACAGAAAATTTAAAAAAATGTATGAATCACATTACGGAAACTAAAAAGAACACATGGGAACTTATTATGATTCAAAGCAATCATTAATCATACCATTAACAGCAGAATATACCCTATAGTAATTTCTCTAGCAGTGGACGACAAATCATCTGAGATCGAATATGAGGAAGTATAACTAACTCTAAACTGAATCTCACAATTTTATTTTCCTTCAGTAAATATACATACCAGATGATAAGTTGATAGACTGTATAGAAGACAAGATAATAAGACGTCACTTAGACATTTGACAGAGTGGCACGAATGGCTTCACAAAATGAGCCAAATTGGATACAGCAAGGCATTGCCCCTCTTCTCTTATCGTGCCTAGCCAATAAAAAGTTTAGGGTTCAGATAGGATAAACTAACTATTCTGCGAAGCATGCTCAGTTAATATGAATTTAACACAGCAATAGAAGGAGTCTGGATCCAAACCTAGTGAAAAGATGCTTTTGTAAATCAGTTGGAATATCGGTTCATTCAAAGGAAAATCGCAGTAAACTCAGAAAAGTCACAGACAGTCATGTTTCAAAAAATATTTGGAAATTAACACCGCCAATTAACGGTGTTCAACACACAGATAGAATGGTCCAGCCAAGCAAACTACTTATTAGGAGTGCTAATGAAACCGGCAAACAGCATCTAGTTGACTATGAATTATTCCCTAAGTTGATGGTTAGTCTTTTCAATACAAAAATGCAAAACTTTATCATTCTGATAGTAATTGAGTTAAGATAAGTCAATAATGTTATCTTGATGACGAATAAATTTTAGGCTTGATACACTAATTTTTACTGTTGCTGCCGTCCCTTCATCGCCAATTTTTAATGATCTTCTGTCATAGGTCATTGTCTCCTCTAGGTGTATTAAGTTTATTATACTTTATAAAAGTAATTTTAATTAAAATTATTGTTTAAAATGCTCCAGCACGTTGCAAGGCCTACATGAATACATAGCAGAGGCATGTTCACTTCAAATCTCGTTATACAAATGAGCATATATGAAAACTAAAAATTTAAAATCTATAAGTTTATTAAAAAAAAACTAAACGGGTTATTGGTCAAAACCTATCGCAAATAGGTTGATAGTTAAAGTGTTAGAACAAGTGACCTTAGGATTTCAACATGTGTAGCTTGTATTTATGAATTTACACTTACTACTACTTACTACTTTACATTTTACTTTAAAATTGGTAAAGCATTTTTTAGAATAAAACCGAATTAACTAGAGATCTACAGATAATTTCCTCCAAGGATCTTATCGCCTTATTTACACAAAATTATATTATGTATTCAAGGAATGTAATTGGATCTATAACTAACAGTCAAGAAGACAAAATAACCATTTTTTATTTTTTAAAAGATGATAAGTAATTATTACTTAAATTATAACATCAAATAATGTTATATCATTACAATCCAATAAAATGTAATATGTAACGTGAAATAATAAAATCTAATTAATACTGGCTTGTGCTGCCACATTCGAAATAAGAAAACAAGTGAAATGTGATAGGCACCGATATTAGTTTTGAATTTACTACACACTTACAAATAATTGGCACATAAACTCAACCTAAACGACAACCATATTATGAAATGAACTTACGATAACATCAGACATGGACAACATTTGAAAAACTAAAACATGTAAACAGTTTCGTTTATATATCGTCAAGCGAAGTTATTATATCCAATCTATTTGCTTCATGAAACCTTAATAGACAAAGACTTTACCCAGAGAAAAAACCTACGAGTAAACTCAGGATAACATAACGATCCAGTTAGCCCAAATTTTTAAAGCTTAAGAGTAGTATCACCAACGAGTTAAACTAGTTGTGAAAAAGGAAGCGAAAACCTGATTGGAAGTGTCAGATATGAGAAAAAATGATCTTTATATAAAAATCTCGTGTTATGGCGTTTGTCCAAGCTAATATTCAAAAACCACTAAACCGATTGCAATGATATTTTTTAAACTGTATTTGTTGGTAGGATATTTTTTATCTCGATGAATAACCCACATTTTTTTAATTGTAAATTCAAAATATTTTATATGACTTTACCTCTAGAGTTATAAAATATTAAATGACGTTTAACAAACGTCATTTTATATTTTTATAACTTATAATAAATCGAGAACGACTGAATTGATTTGGTTAATTTTGGTTTTGAAATATTTATTTAAAGTCCTAGCAAGGTCTAATAGATCAGAAAATAGTAAAAGCAACGGATTTATTTCCCATACAAAAAGTTACATTATACTTTTATATAAAACGTTTTACACGACTCCATCTTTAGAGTTGTAGTTCATTTGAACATAAAGTGACGTTTAACAAACTTCAAGTCTATTTACTTTTTGTTTCGCTTAAAATGGAGAAAATATAATTTTAAGGAAAATAGTAAAAGCAGTTTTAGTTTCTCATACAAAATTATATATTATACTTATCTATGCCATATAACATAAGATAGAGTTCCTATCAACTTTTATTCGTTGTATATGAAGGTTTTTAAAAAATGTGAGTTTTACTCGAGAGTAAAATATTTTTATTCCTGACAGAATTATTTATGTTTTTAATTAAAAATAATTTTAATATTTTATTTATAATAAAAAAAACTATTTTTCAATATTTTCTCTGTAATAAAGTTAAAAATTTAAGCTTAACATTAATTCAATACATTTTATTTTAATAATTATAAATTTAATGAAACAATTCTAAATAGGTAAATATGAATATTAAAATGTCCTGAGAATGTGGTAGTGCTGGGTTTTGTTGGCACAAATTGTTGTGTTGGTATTATTGAACTAGGGTGTCGAGTGCGGCTAGTCGTCTTTTTGCTGGTGGAGCGATGTTGCTTAAAACTGGAAGCCATTGGGTTGGTGTGGGCTTTATAGTTCCCGTTAGGTACCTCATTGTTTGGTTTAACTGTATATCTATGATTTTAGTGTGATGACTGTTTAGCCTAACAGGAGCGCAATATTCTGTAGTAGAATATACTAAGTACAGCGCGCTTGTTCTAATGACCTTTGCATTAGATCTCCATGATGTATTTGCTAATTTCTGAATAATGTTATTGCGGGTCTTTATTTGACAAAAATTTCAAGAAAACCAAGTTTATGGTATTTACAAAAGAACGAAACATCAAAGTTAAGCTAGTACTAGATAATACAGAAATTGAACATACATCTTCGTACAAATACCTTGGAGCATGGATTACAGAAGATACTGATCAGACAAAAGAAATATGATGCCGCATTGAAATTGTATGGTCAACTTTTAATAGAATGAGAAAATTTTTGTGTAATCGTGATATCAATATATCGCTCCGGATAAGAATGCTTCGATGTTATATTTTCTCTACCCTTTTGTATGGGGTTGAAGCTTGGACACTTACAAAATCCAACATTAAAAACCTAGAAGCATTCGAAATGTTGTATTTTATAATGTGGTATACCGACGTATTCTGAAAATATCATGGATGGGTCGCAAAACAAACGAACAACTTCTCGAACAACTAGAAAAGCAATGCGAAGTTTTAAATTCCATAAAAATCAGGAAATTTAAATACTTGGGGCACATCATGAAAGATGAAAAATACGAACTACTAAGGAATATAATGCAGGGTAAAATCAAAGCCAGAAGAAGCGTAGGAAGACGTAAAATCTCGTGGCTACGCAATATCTGTGAATTGTTTTGATGCAGTTCAATTGAACTATTCAGGCGCGTAACGAAACAATTATAATTGTTAGAATGACTTCTAATCTCCAATAGGAGCGAAACTTGAATAAGAAGAGTATTTATTTTTACTGAAGTGTTTTCCAAATGCTGTTTAAATGGCAAAGTACGATCTAGAGTTACGCCGAGGTATTTTGGGTTCGAACTGTGCTTTAGAATGGTTCCATCGCATTCTATGATTAGTCTGTAATTTGCCTTGTGCGTTTTAAAATGGAAAGCTGTTACTTCAGTCTTCGATGGGTTTGGTTGTAGGCCCTATTTCTTAAAGTATCTGTTAACAGTCTCTAGATCTGCATCTATGGTGTTTTCGGCGATTGTTATATCTTCTTTTTTTTTTTTTATTAACCCCACATTTATTACAATCTATCTGTACAATCTAAACCTAAATATTTAGGTAGATAATAGACAATAAGTAATAGGACTGACAATAATTTGGAATGACATGTAGGGAGGCATCCAGTGATGCACCCCTTTTTTTAAAAACTTAGCCTACAGCACTGACTATTTCTGACATAGACTTGTACACATTAATTTAGAACCTATTGTTCACTTAACTCTAACGGAACTTTGCGTTTTAGCCTACGAACAGTACGCGGTTTATTCACTAAACTTTTTGCTAACACGTTTGGGTGCACTTTAAGTTTCTCTTTATGTTTTTTCGCGCACTTTTTGATGTCATCTTTGACATATGATAGTCCGGCATCCCGATGAATGGCTTCATTGGTTATGAACCATGGAACTCCTAGTATTGATCTCAATGTTTTGGACTGGAATCTTTGTATTATTTCAATGTTGGAATGTGCGGCGGTTCCCCATAATTCTATCCCATAAGTCCACACTGGTTTTAGGATGGATTTGTAGATTAATATTTTATTTTCGGTCGATAGTTTTGATTTTTTGCCCAACAGCCAATATATGGTTCTTAACTTATGACCCAGTTGTTTTCGCTTAGTAAATATATGCTTCCTCCAGTTTAATCTTCTGTCCAAGTACATACCTAGATATTTGACTTCATCCCCTTGTGGAATTCCTGTACCGTTTAGGTAAACAGCCGGACATGTTTCCCTACGCGTGGTAAATGTTAGGTGTAGCGATTTGTTTTCATTAATTTTGACTCTCCATTTTGTCATCCATTGTTGGATTTGATTTAGATTATTTTGTAAGATTTCTGAGGCTATTTTGGGATTTTTGTTCGACGATATTATTGCCGTATCATCCGCAAATGTAGCTGTAGTTATGTGTGTTTCTGTCGGTAGGTCAGCAGTAAATATAAGGTATAATATAGGTCCTAGTACACTTCCTTGGGGCACCCCAGCGAGAATTTGTTGTATGTTTGTGTATTCATTCTCATACTTTACCTGGAAGTTTCTGTTGGTGATATAGGACTTTAAGAGTATATAGTAATTTGTAGGTAAATTTTGTTTTAGTTTACATAATAGTAAATATATATAATATATAATAGTAATTATATTTAATAATAGTTTACATAATAGTACAATATTTGTAATGCGTAACCTGGTTTATTTGGTACCTAAAAGTACCCTTAAAATGTGTTACTTTTCATTGTTTCATAGTCATATACAATATGGAATAGCTGTTTGGGGCAACTCTGGTCATGCCGACAGAATATTTAAATTACAAAAGAAGGTGGTGAGGATACTTGCTGGAGCGGATTTAAGGGATCATTGTAAACCATTATTTTTGAACATGGGTATTATGCCTCTACCTTCGCTTTATATGTATGCAACACTGTTGGAAATTCACGATAATAAAAATAAGTTTACTATAAACTCCCAATTACATGATCATCTAACAAGATCGAGGGATTTAATTAGGTCACAACGATTCAGACTATCAAAGAGCACAAAGAATTCAATTGATATTCACTTGTATAACTATCTGCCTAACGAAATAAAAATTCTGTCTCCACCACTGTTTAAAAATAGGATCAGAAAGCATTTTTTAACATATTGTTTTTACTCAAAGACAGAATACCTCAATACACCTTTATAACGTATACCCAGTTTGGTCAGAATACTGTCGATTTACTATCTACATATCACATTGTATTATTGCTATTAAAATGTACTAAGTTTTATGTATTAGTTTATTTAGTCATCGATTCGGGAATATTCTTAATTATTTGTACATTTTTGTTACTTCCATATTTCAAAGATTTTTTATGTGACAGTTTAGGTTTGTTTAATTTTAATTCTTCTGCTAATACTTACATATGTATATTACTTTAGCCAATATGATTAAGTTAATTTTAAGTTTACATTATTATATCTTTTATTGTATTTTTTATACGGACTTCAAACTTTATGTAAAGTGGTCAATAAACGTTCTATCTATCATAATAAGCCTTTATGCCAGACTTTATCAAATGCCTGACTTACGTCCAGAAATACCGCCGAGCAGTACCTATTATTTTCAAAGTCCTCGTTGATTCTCTCTACTATTCTGTGTACCTGTTGTATCGTTGAATACTGTTTTATAAACCCAAATTGGTGTGGTGGTATTAGTTTTTTGTTTTCTAGTATAGGCATTAGCTTAGTAAGTGTCAGCTTTTCAAAAACTTTGGATACCACTGGAAGAAGACTAATAGGACGGTAGGACTGTACACTTTCTGGTTCTTTTCCTGGTTTTAGTATCATTGTTATTTTTGCTAGTTTCCATTGTGATGAAAAGTGGCCTAATCTCATTATAGATTTGAATAACTGTGTCAGAAATTGGAAGCCTTTCTCTGGGAGTTGCTGAAGAGTTTTTCCCGTAATCAGGTCGTATCCTGGAGCCTTTTTTGGATCGATGTTGTGTTGTATAATATTTTTTACCTCATTTTTTGTAAATCTTTTTTCGGGAAGTTCTAGTTGATAAGGTTTTGTGAGTATCGAAATAATTTCTTCTTCAGTTTGTAGTGAGTAATTTCCCTCATTTGGTTTAAAGACTTTTTTAAGGTGTGTCGCAAATGTTTCGGCTTTTTCTAGTGGACTTCTCGCCCATTATCCTGTTTGTGTTCTTACTGGTGGGACTGTATAGTTCTGCCTTCGTAGAGTCCTTGTAGCCTTCCATAACGAGTAGTCAGTGGCTTGAGTTGCATCTAGTTTTTGTAGGTATTCTTGAAAACTTGCATTTTTTTCTGCCATTATCAATTTTTTTAGGTCTTTTTGTGCTTTATTAAGGTTTGTTTTACTTTGAGGTGATCTTGTTAATTGCCATTGTTTTCTGAGTCTTCTTTTCTCAATTATTTTTCCATGTATTGTATTGGAACAGTTTTTGTTCATATGTCGATGTGTAGGTAATGGTGTGAAGTTCCATGCTGCTTCCTGTAAAACTGTGTTAAAATGTTCTACTGCGTGTTCGATTTGTTTATCTGTCTTTAGTGGGATGTCTAAATTGATTTGATTGTCTACTTGATATCGAAAATAACTCCAATTTGTTTTGTTGTTGTGTAGTATACAGCTCCTTTCTATTTTTGTTATGTTTTTGCTTACAGTTATGATAACAGGTGAATGGTCAGAGGATAAATCGTAACAGGACTTTGGTTTAAAGTATTTTTCATTTATTCCTCTCACTATAGCAAAGTCGAGAAGATCTGGAATTTTTGCAGGGTCTGTAGGCCAGTATGTTGGTTCCCTTGTGGTTACTATGTTTAGATTATCCATGTGTATTTCTTTTTGTAGTTCCCGGCCTTTGGTATTAATAAGTCTAGAGCCCCACATTAAATGCTTTGAATTGTAGTCTCCGCCACAAATAAACCTAGGTCCAAGTGTATCAAAAAAGGTTTTAAATTCTGGTTGTTTAATTGAATGTTTTGGTGGACAATATACAGCTGAAAAAGTTATAGGTCCTGTCCAGTCTTCTACAACTACATTTGTGGCCTGAATATGTGCTTTTTGATAGTGAGTTGTCTGGTAATGTTTGATGTTGTTTCTTATAATGATTGCTGTCCCACCATGTGCAGTTCCATCTGGATGTGTTGTATGATATACTTTGTAGTTGTGAAATTTTATGAAACTTTTTTGATTGAAATTTGAAATTGAACATATATCTTCGTACAAATACCTTGGAGCATGGATTACAGAAGATACTGATCAGACAAAAGAAATATGATGCCGCATTGAAATTGTATGGTCAACTTTTAATAGAATGAGAACATTTTTGTGTAATCGTGATATCAATATATCGCCCCGGATAAGAATGCTTCGATGTTATATTTTCTCTACCCTTTTGTATGGGGTTGAAGCTTGGACACTTACAAAATCCAACATTAAAAACCTAGAAGCATTCGAAATGTTGTATTTTATAATGTGGTATACCGACGTATTCTGAAAATATCATGGATGGGTCGCAAGACAAACGAACAACTTCTCGAACAACTAGAAAAGCAATGCGAAGTTTTAAATTCCATAAAAATCAGGAAATTTAAATACTTGGGGCACATCATGAAAGATGAAAAATACGAACTACTAAGGAATATAATGCAGGGTAAAATCAAAGCCAGAAGAAGCGTAGGAAGACGTAAAATCTCGTGGCTACGCAATATCTGTGAATTGTTTTGATGCAGTTCAATTGAACTATTCAGGCGCGTAACGAACAAAATTATAATTGTTAGAATGACTTCCAATCTCCAATAGGAGCGGAACTTGAATAAGAAGAGTATTTATTTTTACTGAAGTGTTTTCCAAATGCTGTTTAAATGGCAAAGTACGATCTAGAGTTACGCCGATGTATTTTGGGTTCGAACTGTGCTTTAGAATGGTTCCATCGCATTCTATGATTAGTCTGTAATTTGCCTTGTGCTTTTTAAAATGGAAAGCTGTTACTTCAGTCTTCGATGGGTTTGGTTGTAGGCCCTATTTCTTAAAGTATCTGTTAACAGTCTTTAGATCTGCATCTATGGTGGTTTCGGCGATTGTTATATCTTCTTCTTGAGCACCCAGAGCCATGTTATCGGCATAAATAAATTGGCGTGAGGTGGTAGTTGGTACATCTGACGTATAAATAATAAAAAAAAGAGAAGACATAACTGACCCTTGTGGTAAGCCGTTTTGCAGGATTCTGAACTTACTGTTTTTGGTGAGTTATTTATGTGGGATCAAGCACAAAAATCAAATAAACTGACAGGATGCCTAAATAAAGCTATATGGAAAAACATACACATTATACTGATATGAATATACACATGAGATGAAGTCAAGAATTTATAAAGCCAGTTAAAAGTTATAGCATCTCCTATAGTTCAAGCACTCCTGACCATGAAGCTGCGCGAAGGTGGAGTCAAATTTACGTAAAGCCAGAAAGGTTCTATTGTAGAACTAAGTAGAATTATACAGTGCATATTACAATGCGTTTTGCATGGAAGTGGGGACTAAACCAAGTTTCGTCTACTGCGCCGTGGTCAGGAGTGCTTGCACGCACTATAACTTCAGCTAACTAAGCATCAGCGAGAAGCACTACTACCTGACATGACAATGGCAAGTGCGACCTTGCCGAAATGTCGTCAAAATAATCAAAATTATTCAACGCAGAGTCAAACCCGGAAAACTATAGAGGGCACATATAACTCCTGCGGAAATTTCAAGTGTAGCATATATATATATATATATATATATATATATATATATATGTATATATATATATTATATGTATATATATATATATATTATATGTATATATATATATATATATATATATATGCTGATAATATAAAATAGAATGGATATTTTATGACCTGAAACTTAAAATGTCGAAAAAAGTCTAAAATACGTGCTACTACTTACATGTTAAAACAGATTAAGCTATAAAAATATTTTTTGGAAACTCATAAAAAGATAGAAGAACGTTATAAATTACTTCGTTTTCAAATTGTATCCATTTCCAAAGCATATTTTAGTATAATACTATAATTAAAATGAATAAAACGACATGTTTTGGCTAGATAATGACTTAATATCGATATAAATGTTTCCAAACGACATACCTTAAGAAGTGATAAACCGCAATAAAAATAAATTGATATTAATTTCGCTCACTCTCTCCTCTCATATCAATTGACATTCTTTATTACACGCGTTGCTCTCTTTAAAATTCATTATCCCACATAAATCGTCTAAAATAGGATCCAATTTCCATTCCAATTAAAAATATTTCGAACTGCTCTCTTGCTGCAACCGGCCGACCATTCGTTACACGAAAGACTTAAATTGGACATCGGATGGGATGGTCTACAAATGACAAGAACATTGATTGTAAATGGAAAAGAAGAGCTTATAATAAAATACGAATACCACTTATTGTAGTTTGTATTTTTTCCTAAATATTGTCGGTGTGGATTGTAGCGAACAATAATAATGAAAATTGATCTTGCAAAGATATTGTCTATACAACTTAAAGAACGAACAACGTTTGAAACAGAGTTTAAACGTTACAGAAAACATAAACATTATTTAGAGGGTCGAAAAAAATTTTATTTTAATTTTTTATTTTATTTTTTATTTAATTTTTTTTAAACAAAACAAAATACAAAACAATCGCTGAATCTTGTCACTTGTAGAACGTAAAAGAGCGTGGACATGTACGAACTCATCATTTATTTTATAGTTTCCCCTAAAATTATCGAGATATAGTAAACTGATCACCGGCAACCTTTGAAGATAGGTAAACTCATCACCAACATTTTTGCCCCAAGACGCTGGTTTCTAATGCGAAAGATTGCCTGTTACCTGTTACACTTCTCGTTTATGTGGTAATTTATTAAATTCAGAAATTACTTTACGCAAATTGCTTTAAAATAGATATTAATATCGGGTTTCTTACGGTGTGGTCTATAAGATCTAAACAGTCTGCCAATCTAAACAGTTTTGAGATCTGAAAATTCAGTAGGTATTCGATAGTGAACTTTACAATCGAAACATTTATGAGCATCTGCTGTTTCCATCTATATCAGAAATAGTCCCCAACTAATATTTGGAGCATATTGAAATGTATCATTCTCGTCATATGCCTTTGCTTTCACCAAGTAACGGAAATTGTAAAGAACGCCAAAAATAATAATATTTTGTTGCGAATCGTTATGCAACACAAAACATTTATTGCAGACTGTCTTTAGATTAATCTGTCGGATTGGGTGATGCGCTTCCCCATTGTCTTCGCTACATGTGGCATAAAAGGCAAAGGATCGTTACTCATATTCCTCTAAATACAAGAGATGTCCGTTGTTGTTAGGTGTTCTTTGAAAAAGAAGTTGCAATCTTTTGGTGAATGATTTTCTCTCCGATAAGTCCTCTTCAGCTTTTATCTTGCAGGAGTTGCTGATGACTTGGCGGCTTAGCTTTCGAAGGTCAGATAACTGGACTTTATTCCATAAAATAAAGTCTTCTTTAGTATTAAAATTTCAATAAGTTCTTTGTATATTTTTACATTTTATGTAAAAAATTACTTTATTGAATTATAAAAAATGATTCATTTATGGTTAGATCAAAAACATATTTGGATCTTCAGCTGGCATTGCAAAACTTATTACAAGAGTGCAATTGCAATTCTACACAGAAATTTGTTAGTTATACTAAATAATTTTCCAATCCTGGCACTTCAAAATTTTTATCAAAAATATAGCAAGAGAAATGCTTTAAAGAAAAGTATTTCTTAACAAACTTTAAAGAACAATATTGACCTACATTTGTGTATAGATTTAAGCTTCTAAATATGCAGGCTGTTTCACACTACCACCGTTCATGAAATATGGAAATTGTATCAAGTAAGAAAAATTGCTAAGTTCTCTAGAATTATGAATGTGTTGCTTGTGTGAGTCCATATCAAATAGGTAAAGAAATAATAATAAGACTTACTCACAATCAATTTAATTTAACAATCTGACGACCGGTTTCACTTTCTACAATTTGCAAAGCATCCTCAGGTCCAGATACAAGGTTAAACTAATGCTGCAATAAAATAAACCCAATTAGGGTGGTGTCTAATAAAGATAAAATAAATAAATAAGTTAGTTCATACAAATTATAGTAATTATGCCAATATTACATGTCTGTGGTTTTCAAAATGAATAAATTTGAATATATAAAAGGTATTAACAGACAAGGTAAGACCCACAATTGGTATAAAGTAGTAATATTATATTGTAATAAATTAATAAATGAGCAGATAAATAAAACAAAACAAACATTACTTACATGCCGGTACTCTATTAATTGATGGATGGTAGGTCATGGTTGCAAAAATCATATATTGTTGATTGGAGAACTTTAATGTGCTATTGCAGTTGTTTTGACAATAAACGGGAAGTTCTTGAGGAGAACAGATTTGATCCAATGAATTAGAGATAGGTATATTGTGGTTGTTTGTCAGATGAAAGTGATGTTCTTTACTATTGTATTATTTAAATTATTTACACTTATATCAGAGATATATTTTTGGAATGTGTTATTTATTGAGTATTTATGTAATGAAGGAGACAGTTTTATGACAATGAATAAGAATAGCTGTACCGATTGTGTGGTTGTGCAATTATTTTGACTTGTAATTATCAAGTCTATTGGCAAAATTAATCAATTATTGTAGAGTCAATTATGTAAAATGTATATAAAAAGTATATAAAATTATTACAATTAAGTTTTTTTTTTAAATTTCCTGTTAATGTGTGTTTAATTTATCCCAGATTGTCTTAATTGTAATAATTTTATATACTTTTTATATACATTTTACATAATTGACTCTACAATAATTGATTAATTTTGCCAATAGACTTGATAATTACAAGTCAAAATAATTGCACAACCACACAATCGGTACAGCTATTCTTATTCATTGTCATAAAACTGTCTCCTTCATTACATAAATACTCAATAAATAACACATATTCCAAAAATATATCTCTGATATAAGTGTAAATAATTTAAATAATACAATAGTAAAGAACATCACTTTCATCTGACAAACAACCACAATATACCTATCTCTAATTCATTGGATCAAATCTGTTCTCCTCAAGAACTTCCCGTTTATTGTCAAAACAACTGCAATAGCACATTAAAGTTCTCCAATCAACAATATATGATTTTTGCAACCATGACCTACCATCCATCAATTAATAGAGTACCGGCATGTAAGTAATGTTTGTTTTGTTTTATTTATCTGCTCATTTATTAATTTATTACAATATAATATTACTACTTTATACCAATTGTGGGTCTTACCTTGTCTGTTAATACCTTTTATATATTCAAATTTATTCATTTTGAAAACCACAGACATGTAATATTGGCATAATTACTATAATTTGTATGAACTAACTTATTTATTTATTTTATCTTTATTAGACACCACCCTAATTGGGTTTATTTTATTGCAGCATTAGTTTAACTTTGTATCTGGACCTGATGATGCTTTGCAAATTGTAGAAAGCGAAACCGGTCGTCAGATTGTTAAATTAAATTGATTGTGAGTAAGTCTTATTATTATTTCTTTACCTATTCTCTAGAATTATGTGGCCTATCACCAAAAATTGTTTTCGAGTATACAAGATATTGCATACTCGAATGTAGCAATGTGACTTTAACAATTAAACCTAAACTAAAAAAAAACGGTATAAAATCTACTCACCAGTTGGATTACATTTGAAATTATTGATAACTATTAATTTTTGTTCACGTTGGCTAATAACATAAGCAATTAGCAGAGTACTATCAGTGTTAAAGGAACAAGGGCAAATTTTTCTTTTCGCTTAGTTTTAGGTAGCTATCAATAGAATTTTGTGGAATTACCAAATAAAAAAACAATAAATTGCATTTGCATTTAATACATCTATTTTAGATTTATTCTGTCAAATTACCAAATCTTAGCGGTTTGCAAGGAGTTTATGATCTATACCTGCCACGGCGTGCAGGTAGGCCAGTGATGGGTTTACCAATCTTTTGGGTCTATTTTAAAATCCCTAGTTTTATGGCGGTGATAAGTTTGTACTATGCACGAGGGTATTAATGCCAATTGGTCATGAGTTTACGTGTACCCAAGAGCGTAAAATACTAATGAAACTTTTAAAAGAAATTTTAAATAAAAATTAAACATTTATCCTTAACGGTACCAAGACAATTAATTGTAAACAGCATAAGTAATAATCTTAATTAATAATGATATAATAAAACGGATCATTAAACAAAAACATTCTGTAAATACACTTTCGTGGGTAGAAATCGGACTACTTGATGATTTTGAAATTTATTATTAGTTAGAAATTATACGTAAAATCAATAAACGTGTAATAGATAATTCATTTTACTTGATTTAAGAATACGTATTGCACCATTGTTACACGTGAAGCAACCTTAAAAATCCTCTTTATGTGTCGTCTTCGTTTTGAAGTTTGAGTATCATTATTGCTATTTGGATCTTAGATACAGCTGTATGGAACAATGTCACCATACCATACACTAGCCATGTGTGCCTAGAAAGATATGAGCGTGGATTTTTATGCCCTATGGAACTTTAAACTTCTGATTATTATGTGTGTTTTTGCAATATTTGTATGTGCTTAAACGCATGTATAAGGGTGAGCATTCATGTACTGGGTTTGTGTGTTGCATATGTATTGTGTATATATTGAATATGATGTATCCTGGTGTTTTTTAATCCGCTATTGTTGGTATATTCTTGTTGTCGACTTCTTCTTTTACTATTGGCAAACAAAGCCTGCTAAATTCTGCTGATGGGCTTGCTACACATTTTATTTCATTGTGTAGAATGAATGCTGTTTCTTTGATTCTCCTCTATTTTATGTCGGTTTATTTCATGATTATTGATGAATCCTATGTTCATTGTCTTAGGCACAATTTCAGAACCTCATATATAGACTGCAGAACTTGATAGAACAGACTAGAGAAATGTCAGTGCTCTATAAAGCTCTCTCAAAGGACCCTTAAATAGAATTTTCTTACTCCGAAAGGAATCAACTAAAAATTGGTGGGTGGCAAAAGAAGTGGTAAACTTAGACAAAAACCAAGTGGGCAAAAACTCATTTAAGTTATATAAATCACCGGGTTTGGACGATATTTCTTCAAAACTTTTTACAGTAACTAAATGAAGACCTGATGAAGAAAAACTAAGACCCTACAGTTGATAATTCTGATGTCATTCATACCGAAGACTGTAGAAAAACTGCTCGATAGGCACATTAGGTATGATGAGTTGGTAACAATTTCGATATATCATGTACAATACGAGCAAGACTCTCTACGGAAACGGAACTGTTCAATCTTACACAGAAAGAAGTATTTTTTAAAAAACCAACAGATGATGCTGGGTGAATTTCTCAATATAGACGGATCGAGAATATCCGATCAATTAGACACCTCCTAGAAAATATCATAAAAGCGGTTCGTCTTAAAGAAATAGATAAAACAAGCTGCAAATTGGAAGAATGCATACTAAGAAGTCCTGAGGCTATTGGCAAGAAAAGTCTTATCTCTGCTCTTGTGGAATCTAGTCAAATATGGGATGTTAGATAGATTCAGCACTAGCGGCATCATAAACTGGGATATGCGGATTACCTGGTCATCTGAACCCACTGCAAATTTAATAGTATAGTCAGAGGTAAAATGCAGCAGGCTTTAATTGTAGTTACAAAATGGACTTCAAATGTAGAGCTTAACATCAGCCCCAAGAAGTCCAAAATTATATCATTTACTAGAAGAAAAACTTAAGATGGCTAGAATGAATAAGGGAGCAATAACTACGTTAATGGTAGCCAGACACACTAATGGAAAAATGTGGGTTTTAAAATCGGACATGTTATGTTCCATTTATAATATGGTGGTAAAACCAACAATTATAAAATATATGTACCAGTGCTATGGTGACCAAAAGTGCAACAAAAAAGTGACATCTGTAAATTAGGAAAAGTAGATTGCTTGTCTTAGAATCACAGGGGCTATAAATAGCATACCAGTAGTAGATATACAAGCCCTAGTGGACGTTTCTTCTTTACATATAGTTATTAGCGACAATGCGAGAAAATCTGAGCAACGTATTGATTACATCAGGACATATTAACATCATACATGAAATCAAATACAGAATTAATGATGATTTTTAATCATGTGGTACATAGATACGGCCCTAAAACATCTTTCCAAGTAGACATTCGTTTACGATAGACATGAGGCAGAAAAAAGACTCGACTTTGACCAAAGGATTCTGCAGAAGGGTCCGGTGCAAGAATATTTAGTAGTGGTAGAAATATAAATATTTCTTTTTCACTAGGTGAATATACCTTTGTATTTTAGACAGATATTTTTGCATTATTACACTATTCAACAGAAATTAACATAATGGCTTAGAATTGAATCTTATCAAAATATGCACAGAAAGCCAAGTAGCCATGGGAGCTACTACTAAGACCTAAGTCGAACTGAAATCTAATGAAAAAGCCGAGACAAACTCAAAACAGTAGCGTAAATTAATAGAGGTGATAAACTTTCCAGAAGAATATAAGCTACAAAATAATTCAGTCAAGAGGAGTGCCAAGAACATCATCCGCGACCGGAAAAAGTTTAGATTCCAAGACAATGTAACTCACTGGGAAATATATACCCAGTCAAGTATATAAAAAAAAATATATGGGGAACATGTATTTATAGGGCTGAAGTATTAAAGAAAACAAAGTGGAGTTAGCTCAGAGTTATAACAGGCGTCCTTACTTGACATGTGTCAGTCAAGGGACGCCTGCGTATAATGGGACTGGATCATTTTTTTTTTTTTTTTTTTTTTTTTTAATGGCATTGACATTAGTCATTCAGCCAGTTGCAATAGATTCTCCAATCAGACAAATGCACAACTCTATCCCTAATCGAAAACTAACGGATAATTAATAGAAGAATATACGACAAGGAAACTTACAGGGTCACTTGCTTCTCGTCTAGGGGCCCATCAAGACATTCTTAGTAGACAAACAAAACTGGACCACGGATAAGGTGTTATAACATTTAGGGTAAACAAAGGATACAAATCTAAATTTCCACACGATCATGAAACATTTCATGCTCGAGTACAAATTCTATAGAACCATGCATGTGTCTGACAAGAAATCTATAATGATATTATATATATTTTGTGAGCCTGTCGCCAGTAGCGACTGAATATTGAATGGTGCATACATATTAAATTCGATTAATTTTTTGTAGAGAGAGTTTGAATGCTGTTGAAACTTAGGGCATTCAAAAAAGATGTGATCAAGATCACCCAGTTTTCCGCAATGTTTGCAATTATCATCTTCAATCACATTTATTTTATATAAATGACTTGGATAACACGCATGTCCAAAGCGTAGTCTATTTATGGTGGTTATATATTTACGTGGAGATTTAAAATTCTTAAACCAAGTAGTTTGTGGAATAACTGGTTGTAAAGTAGTGTATCTTGTTTGGTTTGTAAGGCAGTAAAGATTCCATTGATCTTTCCATGTCGCTAGCTGGTTTTTTTTAAATATCCTAATGGCGTCTGATACACATAAAGAATATGGTAATAAAGTGCCTGATATTATACTGGTTTTAGCTAAGTAATCTACATATTCATTATCTTTGAGTCCAATATGTGCCTTAACCCAAATAAATGTTATATTAAAGCCAGAGTCTACTAAGTGCTTTAATTGATCTTTTATTAGAAAAATATAAGGATTACTAAATGTTTTGGGCGGGACTGGATCATGGAGACTTAGGCTGGCACAGGGTCCCCGAATATGAAAATGATATTACGTATAACTGAAAGATATACAATATAAATACAAGGGACGGCTTCAAAAAAAAAATTAAATAGCATTAAAATCCATCCAGCAGATTTGAGAAATGTAGGGTTTCCTTCACTGATTTTACCAGTGTTTGAATTAAATTCGAATAAGCTTTAGAGTCTATAGGTAAGACAAGTAATTACATTAAAAGCTATTAACATTTCCGAATTTTTTATAATGTAAGTGATGCTTAATTTTCTCAGGATTATGATATTTTACTACGGTCCGTCCCAAACCCTTTTTTCAGTGCGTCACTAAATGTGACGTCATATAGGATTTTAAGAATGTCGAAAATTATTGCTTGACATTTTAGTTAAATCTGACAGTTTTTTTTTAAATAGGTATGTAGTCTTTGTTCTTTCTCGGTATATCTCGGCATATTTAAAATATTTTCATGACAATAAATACAAAATTAAATTTTCACTGTAAAATGTCTGAAAATACTAACCTGGAATAACAATTATCATTTTATCAGTTGACATTGTGAAAGTATTGTCACAGAATAATAAACAATCAGAAGGGCCCCTCTCAGATGCCGCCTTTGAAGTTTTTCAGCACGCGCGCCATGTTTTAGGAGGACACAGACATATGATTTGTGTGGTTATGTAATTGTTTATATTTATGTTTAATTATATTATATTTAACAATGTTAATATAATTGTATAGTATGTCTATGATTGCCGTAAGTCAAATAAACCTGGTTAATTTTTCCATGCACACCACATAAACAACACTAATTTCTTTAAAATCCTCCTAAAACATGGCGGAACGTCTGCGCGGACGAGATGCGCGTACTTAATTTTCCGTGGAGAGTGGGTATTCTGTTTGTTTATTATTCTGTGGTATTGTCATGATCAAGATAATCTGCGTCAAATTATATTTATGCGCATCATTGATTGGATATCTATTTAGCGTATTCTAAACTCCAACCAATTATACATCCGTAAGTAGAATTCGCTTTAATATGCAAATACTCGTGAATGATACATAATTTTCTATGTTTTATGTATAATAATCACAGACTCACGTCTTTTTCTGTCACTTCTAGCTTTATGCGTTAGAGAGAATTCGACCCACTATGACGCACTGAAAAAAGGGTTTGGGACGGACCGTACATATAATTTTCCTGTATAAATTTTCTAGAACATAATTTTTACAACTTACTGGACATGTTCATAAAATTGCAAGGCATACAACTCAATTTGTATAATATGTAAATAAACTTTTACCTTAACCTAAAATGCATTCTACTGATTCGATGACTACTATCGATTTGAGAGTAGTCAAGCAAGAATTATGTTTTAGATATATAATTATGTATATATATATATATATATATATATATATATATATCGAGAAAAGGAGTACGACCGTCAATCCAATATAAAAGATCACTGGAAGAGTGGTGGGTTTTTCGGTAAAAAGGTGGAGAGAAAAAAGACAAAGAAGGTGACTACTTCATCTATTTATTGAGCTGCAAGTGTCTTACCTCAAAAAGACATGTTGCAGTCAATGATATTAAATATGTAATATGTAATATATATATATATATATATATATATATATATATATATATATATATATATATATATATATTACATATTTAATATCATTGACTGCAACATGTAGATATATATATATATATATATATATATATATATATATATATATATATATATATATTAAATGGCCAACTATATGGCCTAGGAGACAAATTCGTTAAACTTCCCGTGCTTGAATTGGTATCACTAAAGTGTTATGATCATTTCGACCTATCCCAGCCATCGTCAGACACTTGGGCTGATACAAATTCAAACTCGGAAAGTAAAACGAATGTCTCCCATATAGTTGGCCATTTAATATATAAAGCGATAGCGGCTTTCGCTAAAAGATTTAATTCTTTACATATATATATATATATATATATATATATATATATATATATATATATATATATATATATATATATATATATACAAATAATAAAGATTTAATAATAAAAATTTAATGGCATGTCTCGCAAATAGGAAAAAAATAGCAAAATAGGTGTATGGATGAAAGAAGCATCTTATCTTGAGCAAGAATCACTAAGAATAAAATGTTATAAACATAAAATGGTACATCACACTACACTACAGAAGGACAAAAACTTTAAAATTTTGGAAATAGGCGGAGCTACATTGTGTACGCTTATACCAATTCTTTTAAATATGTTAAATGTTGAACAATGATTAAAGATTAAAACTTATAAACGTGAGATAAATATGAAAATCTGTAGCTAAGGATATTTTAGTATCTACCTTAATATTAACAAATATTTTCAAAACAAAAAACAAAAAAAAATATTTATCTACACCAACAACTTACATGAGGCCAAAATAAGTCTAAAACATGTTTTGTAAATTTTCGGTCATAAAAACTTTACCCTGAGGTGAAGATTTTTGTTAAATTCGAGTTCTTATTTTTATCTTTTTCTTTACAGATCAAAATATTTTACTATAAGTTGAAAACCTTACCTTATAACAAATTATCGATTTGATTTTGAACCACAACTATGCTTGCAAAATAAAAATTTCCACAGAAAATTGATTTTCGCCCTTAATATAGTTTAATTTTATTTTCATTAATTTAATTATAAAACATTAATACATTACAAAGAACATAATCAATTAAAAGTACTTTGGCTATGAAAGCTTATTTAGAGACATTTCACCAAATAAAAACTTCCTTTGTTAAGAATGTCATAAAAGAAAAAAACACAAGAAATTATAATAAAATTGAAAAATGAACAGGATTTAATTTTTCACAGATTTGCGAAGAACCGACAAAATAAAGATTTTATGAAAGTATAGACAACATTGCTAATAATATATTAGTGTATATTTGTTTCTGTATTTACATAGTAAGTGATAGAAGCTGACTTCCTGAATATAATTCATTTGCAAATATGACTTCATGCTCTTCTGCATTCTTCGGTATTCTTGAACTTCAAGAAACGTGTTTAATATACCACTATTAGCTGATGTTGCGGCTTTTAAATAATTAAAAAGCGATTAGGCTAACACTGTATTCATAATACCGTAATAATAAATCTGAAAATCAAATTCTTTATGCCGAAGGCTTCTACTGCGAAGGTAAACGAAGACATTAGTATAAATTGCGATGTTATTTTTCAACTATACACAAAATGTCAAGTGTAATTATATATTCAGGTATGACAATAATTTATTAAATTTTATATAATTTATATACTTTATAATCTTTACATAAACAAAAAAATTGCAATTGCAATTTGCAGCAAATAGATGGCACGAAGAACCTTCGCACGGAGAAACCGCTCTAGCATTAGTATGCCTACTGCAGTTCTCCACAGTTTAATTTCGTATGTCAAGATGGACCGGATGATTGCTTTATATATATATATATATATATATATATATATATATATATATATATATATATATAACATACTTTATTTATTTTATTTATCGTATGGCATACAATAAGAACACACAAATAAAAAATCAATATAAAACGTTACATGAAGTATTACAAACGAACATCTAATGTATTATTAATATAATGTAAAAAAATTTCGGTCGCATTCAGGAACTCATTGAAAATTCCAGGGAATCGCATTCGGGGACATTCTTCAACAATGTGACGGACGGTCTGTCGTTGCGCACCACAGTCACACTCAGGAGTAAGGGCTTTTCCCCATCTATATAAGCTGTCAGCACATCTATCGCTGCTTGTTCTTATTCTGTTTAGCGTTGTCCATGTATTGCGGGTCAGTTCAAAGCCTGGCGGTTTCTGATCGATACAGGCCATTTGATGTGCTTCCTGTGGTGAGTCGCTCTCCCATTGTGTTCTCCAAGCTTTCATCATCATTCAGCCCATACTCGTCCACTGCTGAACATAGGCCTCCCGTAGTTCACCCCACAAATTTCTGTCCTGAGCCGCCTGCAGCCAATTTTGATGTGTCCGTTTCAGGTCATCCGTCCATCTTGTTGGTGGTCGTCCTCTATTCCTCAAGGCATCTTGTCTGGGTCTCCACTCAAGAATGCGTTTTGTCCATCTGCCGTCCTTCGTTCTCGCGACGTGCCCTGCCCAGGTCCATTTTAAGGTTGATATTCTTTTGATTGCGTCGGTTACTCCCGATCTACGGCGCAATTCTGTGTTGGGTATTCGGTCTCTCAGGGTTAATCTCAACATGGACCGTTCCATTGCCCTCTGTGTTGTTCGAATTTTGTTTGCGGACGTCTTAGTAAGTGTAAGTGTCTCCGCACCATAGGTTAGAACCGGCAGCACACATTGGTCGAAGACTTTTCTCTTCGAGCAGATGGGAAGAGCTGATTGGAAAACATCTCTTAGCTTTCCATAAGCTGCCCATGTCAACACTATTCTACGTATTAGTTCATTGGTCTGGTTATCTCTACTTAAGCGAATTTCGTGTCCCAGATATTTGTATGCTGATGTTTGTTCTATACTTGTTCCAGCTATGTTGATGTTTTCACTCAGAACAAGGTTTGTCATCACTTGTGTTTTTGAGTTATTGATCTTTAAACCCACTTGTGTAGAGGCATGGTAGAGTCTTTCGCACATTTCGATGGCATGATCTATGCGGTCTGTTATCAGGACTATATCGTCCGCGAACCTGAGGTGACTAAGCTGCTCTCCATTTATGTTTATGCCCTTTTCGTCTAGGTTTGCACGCTTACACATGTATTCCAATAATGTTGTAAACAGTTTTGGTGAAATGGTGTCGCCCTGGCGAACTCCACGATGAATATTGAACTTGTGTGTATCTTCATGGAGTCTGACGCATGCCGTGGCATTATCATAGATATTTTTGATGACAAGCTTTGGTCAGGTTGAAATGTTCCTGATGTAAGGAGTTGGCTCTTAGCAATGAAGGATATCTGGAGCGCAGTCTGTTTATTTCGATATCAAGCTTATCTTGGTGTATGGGTAGTTGATGGTTAGCCTCAATTTTTTGATATTCTCTGATACTTCAGAAAGAAAATGACTTCTTCGCAGTTTCGGCGGTGGAATGTGACTCAGAATGGGAAGCCAATAGTTCGGTGTGGGTCTAATTGTACCTGAGATCATTCGCATTGTCTGGTTTAACTGAGTGTCAATAATCTTTGTGTGTTTGCTATTGAGCCATACCGGGGAAGCATATTCAGCCACCGAGTATACAAGTCCGAGAGCGGATGATCTGAGTACGGAGGCTGAGGACCCCCATGTAGTGCCGCATAGCTTTTGGACTATATTATTTCTCGTTTTCAGCTTTGCTGTCGTTCTTTGAAGATATTCTTTAAAACTCAATGTTCTGTCCAGAGTCACTCCAAGATATTTTGGTGTTGAGTTATGAGTGAGCAGTCTGTTTTCGAAGTGGATGGAGAGTTTTTTGTTGGCTTGGGCATTATTCAGATGGAAACAGCACACTTCGGTTTTCGTTGCATTAGGCCGTATCCTCCATTTGCGAAAGTATTCTCCCATAATGGCAAGGTCATCCGCTAATATTGTATAACATACTTTATATAAACTTTATTAATATACATATACAATTACAGAATACACAATTATATTTTTTGTCGACACCATTGGGTGTTTGTTGGTATATAATGCAAAAATAGTGTCTGACACTCAAAATACGAGTGGTTCAGGGTCGTATCTTAAATATCAGCTATTGGTGCATTTAAAAAACAACTCAATATATTAAATTCTGATACATATTGGAAAGATCTTTCTTATTATTGATAGATTTTGATCTTTTTTATGTGAATCATCTCCAACATGCATCTTTTGTTGTAGTTTTGTTTTTTTCCCAAAATCTGTACATTTTCAAAATCAACAGAATAGCTATATTCTAGAGAATGCTTGGCTAAGGCTGTAGTATTTTGGTTTATTGGTTTGTCCACTAGGTTTGTGTGCAAACACTCTTCTATGTAGATATTGATGTGTTTACCCAATATATCTTAAATTGCAGTCCTTACAATTTATTTTCTAAATAACATCCAACTGATGATCCTTATTAAACTTGGGTTTAAATTTTGACAAATATTTTGGACATAAATCTTCAAAAACATCCGGAATATATTTTTCAAATATAGTACTTAAACTAACAAATTAAATACTACAGCCTTATGCAAGGATTCTCTAGAAAATAGCCACTCTTTTGATTTTGAAGGTAAACAGATTTTTAGAAAGAACAAAACTACAAGAAATAATGCTTATTGGAGATGATTGACATAAAATTTTATCAATAATAAGACTGATATCGAAGATCTTTCCAATATGTATCATAACTTAATAAATTAAGCTTTTTATAAATGCACAATTGGCAGATATTTAAGATATGACCATGAACCACTCGTTCATATAAATTTTAGGTCCAGATAACATTTTTGCATTCCATGTTAAAACACCAAATAGTGTAGACATAAAATATTATATTATTACAGCGTCTTGAAAAAGGAATAAAATAATTCCGAAAGCTTGACAAAAAGTCATGTATGTTTAGATAAATTTCAGTTGTCAGAGAAATGAAAATTACTAAGTTCTCGGGAAGAACCGCGTTGATAATTTAATACTCGACGTTTCTGCACCCTTTAGCCAATATCGGTTCCGTTTAAGTTCAGAGTCTCAATCTGCCTAGGCCCCTTTATCTACGTTGAACTCCTACCTGCTTAACCAGACCTAGTTGTGTACGTTAGTCCAACCTGGTTTATTTTCAATCATTTTCTCAATAATTTCCTCACTGTAACAAAATTCACACTGTTTCTCTTTCCATTTTGTTCCTTTTTCTATCTATCTGTTGCAATCTAACATCGTGTGTGTCACAGTTTCCGATTGTCCACAGTATAGACATTCATTTGTATCAGCCTTTCCGAACCTAGAGAGGTAGGCCCTAAAACACCCGTGTTCTGTGAGCACCTGCATCAGGAAATAATCCAGTCGCCCTTGGTCACAGTCAGCCAATCTCTTATGTTCGGCATCAGCATTTTCGTCTACTGTGCCACATCCTCCGTGTTGGTCTATTCTTCTTGTCATCTTGCAATTGACCGTTCCCTTTTCTGTCTTTTCTCGGCCATAGTAAGGTTTAGGACTCTTCTTTCATAGAGCTCTTTTCTTTCCACCGCCAAAATATGCAATGGAACATAAGCAGTGATGGTCCATATGGCTGCCGCAGATACAGTCCTGTAGGTGCATGCCACTCACAAGAGATTTGTTCTGTCCACTCGTGTCATAAGCCTCTTATAGGTCATTATCTCTACCGCCTTGCTCCAGACTGGTACCGCGTAGAGGACGATCGGCTGTACAATACCGTGTAAGGCCCTCCTCCTTTCGGATTTGGGCCCTCCAATGTTGGGCATCACCCTCCCCAATGCGACAAAGTGGTCTAAATCTGCCTACTCCTCAGTGTCCTAGTGACGGTCAGTTTTACCCTATGTATGTTTTTATACTGTATATGCAAATGGTGTGAAACAGATCTATTATAGAGGGGGATCACTGAAGCAGCGGTCGCCTTGTTGCCGGCAGTCTTTTAGCTGTCATCGCGCCAGTTTAATCTGTTAGGGCGTTTTACAATTTTGATAGTTTCGATAGTTCTTCCAAACTCAGTATGTTGCTTTTATAGATCCCTGCTAGAAATAACAGCCCTATCTTCTTCTTCAAGTGCCATCTTCGCGGCGGAGGTCGGCAATCATCCTAGCTATTCGGACTTTTGAGACGGCTGCTCTGAAAAGTTCATTTGATGTACATCCGTACCACTCTCTCAAATTGCGCAGCCATGACATTCTACGCCTCCCTATGCTTCCCTTTCCTTGAATCTTTCCCTGCATAATCAATTGGAGCAGGGTGTATTTCTCTCACAGAAATGGCGAATACTAAAACGAAACGGACCGGTCCCCAGGTGGGTGGAGTATGTTATGCCAAATCCCACACCCAGAAAAGGGTCTGCCTCGTGGAATATGGGGGAGGCAAGAATTTGCTTAGTACACACAGAATGCACATCGGAACATATAACATCAGAACGATGAGGACAGAAGATAACCTAGAAGAGTTGCAAGAAGAACTTAAGACCATCAAATAGGACATAGTAGGCCTATGCGAGACAAGGCTTAAAGGCGAAGAATCGACTCTACTAAAATCAGGGCACACTTTGTACCAATACAATTCAGGAAATAATTAAGGTATAGGAGGCGTAGGCTTTTTAGTACATAAGAGAATTGAAAACATGGTAAACAAATTCCAAGCGATTTCTAATAGAGTTATCTATATGGTAATAAAAGCTAAATCGTAGATACAGCATTCAAATAATCCACTGTTATGCACCAACTTCTTCTGCAGATAATGAAGAGGTAGAACAACTTTATCAAGACATTACAAGAGCCAGAAACCTAGAGAAAACATATCACGTAATAATTACGGGAGATTTCAACGCTAAAATAGGAACGAACGAAAATAACAACGACAACGAATATATTGGAAATTTTGGACTGGGAAGTAGAAATCACAGGGGAGATATGCTCGTAAATTTCCTCAGCAAAGAAAAACTATTCTGCTTAAATATCTTCTACAAGAAAAAGATGCAGAGAAAATGGATGTGGTTAAGCCCAGATGGCAAAGTAAAAAATGAAATTGACTTTATACTCTCTAACTTCAAAAACATTGCTAAAGATCTTACTGTACTGAATTCTTTCAACACTGGTAGTGATCATCGATTAGTTAGGACGCGAATAGAAATAAATACGAAATTAGATAGAAGAAAATTATTAACACAGGATAAATTGCCAAACATAGAAGCACTCGAAATGAATCAAGAGGAATATCAAAGTGAACTAAAAAAAACTAGGACCTCTACCAGTATTCAACACGAAAGATATAAATAAAATAACACAAAAATTAACGAATGACATAACATCAACTGCAAAAAAGATCTGTGATAAAAATAAAAATCCCAGAAAAACGAAACTGAAACAAACAACGCTTAATTTAATGGAAGAAAGAAGAAGAACATCGAAAGAATTACCAGAGTATAAAGCTATCAACAATAAAGTTAAAAAGAGCATAAGGTCAGACTTGCGGGCTTATAAAACAAAACAAATATTGCAAACCATCGAAAACAATAGAAATATGAGAGTATTGAAATCAAATTTAACTAAAGGAAAATAAAAGATAACTAAAATCAAAAATCAACAGGGGGATACGGTGACCGAAAAAACTCAAATAATCAAGGAAATACAAACGTTTTATAAGAATCTTTATACATCTACTATACAGAACCCCGAAACAGACCACAGAACAATTCTAAACGTCGGCTCGGAAACCCTCCCTAAAATAACCTCTTCGGAAATTAGACATGCCCTACAGCAAATGAAAAACAAAAAAGCTCCTGGCGAGGATCGCATAACGTCTGAAATGTTAAAAATGAGCGGCAACATCGTTGTAGAAGTTGTGGAAGTCTTACTGAATAAGTGTCTAACAGAAAAAAGAATACCCAGCCTATGGGAAAACGCCGAAATAATACTTTTACACAAGAAAGAAGACACTACTAATATTGATAACTACAGACCTATAAGTTTGTTGTCACACTTATACAAATTGTTAACAAGAATAATAACCAACCGCATAACACAAAAATTTGATTTATATCAACCGGTTGAACAGGCGGGATTTAGAGAAGGGTTTGGTACTAATGATCACTTACAAACCATCAGAACACTAGTAGAAAAACCACAGAATATAATGTACCTTTACATATGGCATTTATCGACTTTCACAAGGCTTTCGATAGTATTGAGACTTGGTCTTTTTTGTCAGCCCTGAAGGATGCTCGAATAGACTCACGGTACACTACACTCATTAAAAACATTTATGAACAGGCCACATTCCACATCAAAATCAATGAAGACGAAAAAACTGAAAAAATGCGCCTTGATAAAGGTATTAGAGACAAGGTGATACTATTTTACCAAAGCTTTTTACCTTAGCATTGGAAAATGTATTCAAACAGCTTGACTGGGAGGAAAAAGGTGTAAACATTGATGGTGTACGTTTGAGTCATTTGAGATTTCGGATGACATAGTATTATTTAGTACAGATATCAAGGAACTGGAGCAAATGTTGAAGGAATTAAACCAGCAGTCAAATAAAATAGGTCTCAAAATGAATCTTCAGAAAACAAAAATAATGAGTAATTTACAAACTAATCTTGTTATTGACAACGTCAGTCTTGAAAATGTAGACCACTATATATATCTTGGACATACCATTAAAATCGGCAAAGAAAATCAAATAGCCGAAATAAAAAGACGCATACAACTGTCTTGGGGAGCTTTCGGCAAATTAAGCTTTATTTTGAAGAATAAAGATATACCAATGTGTCTAAAACGTAGAGTTTATGACAAATGTATCTTGCCTGTAACTACATATGGACTGGAGACCATGGCCTTCACAAAGGAAACCTTAGAGCAGCTCAGTACAACCCAAAGAGCAATGGAGAGGGCCATGCTAGGGATTAGTTTAAGAGACAGGATTCGAAATAACGTCAGACGTGAAAGAACAAAAATTACTGATGTCTCAGAACGTATTGCAAGGCTCAAGTGGCAATGGGTCGGACACGTTGACCGAGATAATCCCGAAAAATGGACACAAAGATTAACAAACTGGAGACCAAGAGAGAACAGGCGTGGAGTAGGCAGACCGCAGAAGAGGTGGAAAGACGATATCAAACTAGTCGCGGGCAAGCAGTGGATGAGAATTGCCAAAAGTAGAAATCGATGGAAGCAAATGGAAGAGGCCTATGTCCAGCAGTTTACGAACACAGGCTGAAGAAAAAAAGAAGAAGTATTTCTCTCCACGTGTAATATGTCCGAGATATTCTTATTTTCGTGTTTTTACTGTGTTTAAAATTTCCATTTCTTTATTCATTCTTCCAAGAAACCAACAGCCCTATAAATGCTTTCAATTCAATCAAGTCACAAGTCACAAGTCACAAAAATTATCTGTCACGATTTTTGTATATTTATTCTATTTTATTTAGGAATAAAACGCCATTTTGTCATTTTATCTTTTCCAAGAAAATAATTGTTTTCATTAGGTTCCATTTCCAGTAAATGCATTTTATCCTCTCGTTTAGTTTCAGAATCTTCTGCTCGGTTTTCACACAGTCTTCACTATCACTGTCACTACCCTCGTCGAAATTTTCTTCAATTTCGGAATCATCATCGTCTAAATATCTGAGAAGCTTATCTACATGTTTTTGATTCTGTAAGTTGTAAGTTTTTCTTCCAGTTTCTATGGTTACGCCTGAAAATAAAAATAAACCATTTGGCAATTTGTTCGACTAAAGTTATAATGACTACATTATAATACTTACTACAAAACACAATACAACGTAATCGGGCGTACTGTATCTAAAAGATCAAAATGTCTGCCCCAGCTGCTTATCGGACCATTTGACACAAACTGGACGTATCAATTATTACTAGTTTTAAAACCAGAGGCTACCTAAAGGTTTAATGGTAACTATAAAGGTTGCAGCACACAACGCAAAAGAAAGACTGCTGTATCTGCTGGAACGGCTACGCCCAACGTAAGGTAAAAATGTATTTCTATTTGAAACAGAAGTATAATTTGAAAAACAATTATATATTTAAAAATTTCCTAAGCTCGTCTCGTTAACTGATTTTAATTTTTCAAAGGGCGTTTATAAGCTCGAACCTTTATTTAGATGTGTAAAAAATTTCGACCATTTAAAGTGCTTAGTTTAGGCCCAGCATAATTTTGAAAATTAACAATGTTTTGTGCGGATCCTTGATTGCAAAATTATTATGCAAAAACTATTTAACCGATCCTAATGAAATTTAGCACACGTTTCAGTCGTTTTATAAAATTTTTTTAAAATTAAAAAAATTTTTTGCATTTTTCCCAATTATTGCTATTTTTTAAACAATAAACAATAAATTTAAAATTTCTAGCTAGTCAAAAAATTAAGTAAAATTCAAAAATGAAACTTTTCATTAGGTACAGGCAAAAATATGGGTGCACAAAGCAAAAATTTTCGATTTTTTTCATATTTTGTTAAATAACAAATTAAGCACAAGTTTTCCGACTGGCGCATATCGTGAATATTAATACAAGGAACATCTTGAAGAGATTCCAGCAAAAAATAGAATCATATGGACAATGTTCATTATGTTCTGCTTTTCCGCCTGGACTATTAGGATAATTTAGGTTGCAGAAATCCAAGGAATTTCCGTTATCGCTATTCATAAAATATCTTTTCACACATTATAAATTTTCTATATTTCAAAATGTGAGCACATTTCATAACCCTGCAACATTAACATCTGAAATGTATTTCAAGTACTTTTAATTTTATGCTAAAGTTTATATCATTTTTCCAAACGCCTACACGGCTTTGTACAAAACACCAAAAAATAGAAGTCATTTTTGGCAAGCGATTACAGTTCCTGTTCTATTCCGAGTGCTTCACCATTATGTAATTTTATATACATGGAAAATTATGGAAACGTTAAGTGCTCGTAAGCTTTTTATTTCTTTGGCTTGTCAAATTTATTTTTTATATCTTTTTTAAAAATAAAGACAGTTTTTATTAAATGTCTGAAAACTATCTTCAGTTTTACGATGGTCTTAGTAAAACTTTGCAAGTTATCTTACATATGTTAAGATGTTTATATCAAACTCACATTATTTATAACTAGTCAGTATACAAAATCAATAAAGATAGGCTTGTGTATAATTCCTCTTAAACTCTTTTAAACTTAATAATTCTCATAATAAATAACACCAAGAAACATTTTTTAACTACAAAAACCATTGTTTTATCGAACATTTATGGTGAAAACATTGCATTTCTCTTAAAAGCGAAGACATGCCCATAATAAGTGTTTAAACTGCAGATAATAGTAGCCATTTTAGTTTTAAGTTGAAATCGATCGAGCTCTTTATGGCAAAATAACAATGTAAACAACACTTGTTAAGATAAGTAGCTGTGTATTTACGAAGTATCAAACTGTTAACAAAGTATCTATATGAACGAGTGGACTTTTAACTGGTCGCTTCAACTGTTAATTATTAGAGTGTATTTGGTTAACACAGCTGGATTATTGAACTTTGTATACCTATATATATATATATATATATATATATATATATATATATATATATATATATATAATATATATATATTATATATATATATTATATATATATATATATATATATATACAATGGGTAAGTTCTAAAAGAACTAAATCTTTTGGTCACGAGAATATCGGTCCAAGGGAAAATAATAAAAAGAAATCACATTTCCATTCCTATATTTGAAGACGTTTCGCTTATTGTATTTACAAGCTTCATCAGTTCAATCTAAAACAATACAATGGTGGTAGGCAAGAATATAAATGTTTAGTAATGTTTTATGGTGGGATAATATTTAACAAAAACATTGATGAAGCTGTAATAAATTTCACTCCATACTCAGACAGAATTATACTCATACATATACCACTTCATCAGTTCAATCTAAAACAATACAATGGTGGTAGGCAAGAATATAAATGTTTAGTAATGTTTTATAGTGGAATAATATTTAACAAAAACATTGATGAAGGTGTAATAAATTTCACTCCATACTCAGACAGAATTATACTCTTACAATTAAATCAGAACAAACCCAAAATAAACATCCTACAAGTTTATGCTCCCACTGCAGAAAAACTACAGAGCAATATTGAAACTTTCTACGAAGACCTAGACAACATTTTAAAATCCATTAAAACGCAAGATGTAACAATTATAATGGAGACTTTAACGAAAAGGTTGAGGAAAAAAAGTAGAAGAATGTACAGGAGGATATGGTCTGGGCAACAAAAACGAAAGGGTTGAGAGGCTTATCGAATTTTGTCAAAACAATAATTTTGTTATAGTTAATACATTGCTCAAAATTCCAAAGAGAAGACTATATACCTGGAAGTCACCAACACATCAAGAAGAGAGAACTGTAAGAAACCAAATAGACTATGTATTAGTTAGACAAAGATACAGAAACGCAATTATATCCGCAAAAACCTATCCAAGTGCCGACATAAGATCAGATCACAACCCAGTAGTGACCAAAATTAAGCTCAAAATGAAAATAATCAAACGAAGAACAACATATGCAAAAATCGATACAAGTAAATTAAGGAACCCACTTATAAGGCAACGCCTGGCAGATGAAATCAACAAGGGATTAATGAATGTTAAACAACAAATTCTGCAAAATACTGAGATGAAAAAAAAAAGGTTATTAATAAAGACAGAAATAGATAAAAGTCAAAAAGAAATTCTAATATCAACCAGATATAAAAAGAAGCAATGAATGACGGAAGAAATTTAAGATTTAATGGAAGAAAGACGTCAATATAAGAACAAAGATAATCAGATGTACAAAAAGTGGATAAACAAATAAAATACAGAATTAAAAAAGCGAAAGAACAATGGTTAAAAGAAAAATGCGCAGAAATAGAAGAATACCAGCAAAGACATAATAGTTTTAACACACATAAAAAATTAAAGAATTAACTCACAACAATAAAACAAGAATTAATTACTATTTATAACTGGGAATAAGCCACAATTAAAGATAAAAAATACGTTTATTGACGTTTCAATTTCCAATTCGGAAATCGTTCTCAGAAAGAGAAACATATAACATAACATATAACATATAACATAAACATATAACATGTGTAGCATTATTTTGTTCTATAATGGCGTATGGTACTACTATACTATACTAAGATAAGAAAAAAATATATTTAGAAAGTCAACAAAATTAATGACTTACAATACTACATTTAAGATACAATTATTACTACATTTAAGATACAATACTACATTTAAGATTACAATAGAAGCTCAAAATGCCCTTCATTGTTATCAATGCACAAGTAATATTTTTGTCTCAAATTTTCTAATGCGTTATATATTGTGTTATTATGACCATTTAAATTTTCAATTTCCGAACGAACTTTTGCCGTGATCGTGTTAATACTTGTATTTGAATTAAAATACACTTTTTTTTTCTAAAAACCCCCATAAAAAGCTATCACATTGTGTTAAGTCGGGAATATTTGGTGGCCATGTAATGGTACCCTTATTGCCGGTCTACACATTAAATTGATTATTTAAATGTTCTTGAACGGCTACGACATTATGTGGCGGTGCTCCATCTTGTTGCTATACATACTATTTAATTGATTTTGTGTATAATATTGATGTAATAACTCATCCCCTTTTGTAACGACAGTGTCCAAATATGATTCCCCAGTTAATTTATAATCATAAAACAATGGTCCAACTATTTTGTTTTGAAATATTCCGCACTACACATTTATTGATTTTCTTCCTGACTTTTTTATTTGAATAATTTTTCTTTTTCTATTATTTTTCTGTTCTCACGAATACCTATTTCTTCTATTAAAAATACCTAAAGTTGAAAAATTTGATTCATCTGTCCATAAAATGTTATAAAAATAATTAGGATCATTGTTCAAATTTGTAAGCATGTCCTGACAGAACTGTAAACGCTTTCTCTTATGAACATCGGAAGTTCTTGTACCGGTAATATTTTGTACGGCGTATCGTCGCACGGGTTTTCTCTAATGCATTAGTAGCACTGTTTAGACTAGTTTCGGAATTTTCTAAAATAAAAATGTTATTATGGATTTAATCTATTATTTAAGTATTTAATTTTTACCTTCAAAGTAAAGCAAAGTATTAAGATCTTCATCAACATTTCGTTCGATAATACGTTTCTTCCGTTTAAACATTTTTTTATTTATGACATGACGTTAATTATATAAAAATGTATTTGCAGAAGGAGTCTGTCGATCTGGATAAATCACCCTACATTCTTTTCTTGCCGCTTGCTTGTTTTTATTATTTTTTTTTGCATAAATAGAGAATACATCTACTTTTTCATCTGCAGTATAACCCATTTCGGTATGAGGACTGACAGTTTATAATAAATTCATAATTGTTTCATTTTGAAATGTCTGTTGCATAGCCACCTATGGTTACCCTTTTGTAGTACCATATGCCATTATAGAAAAAAACTAATACTACACAATGTTATATATTGGTAATCAGAAAATGCAGGGCTACTCAAAACTATAAAAAAATACAGGGTGTCCCATTTGAAATATTGAAGATGCATTTTATTGGCCACTCCCTGTATACAAAATTTGGTCTGTTGCTACATTGTTGGTCGGTACAGATAGAATAATACAACTTTTATTTGAAACTTTTTTTTGTATCCCGGAAAATAAGTGGGGGTCAAAATATAATGAGAAACCCAGTACATCTATATCTAGTATTATCGGATTACTTTAAAAAGATCCTAAAAGTGTTTTCTTGTGACAAGCTTTATATTGACAATATTTTTTTATTTATATATTTTCTTATCGCTTTTTCAATACATATACCCTTTCTTAGAAATCACCTTTAAGTCTTTCCTTGTTAAAACATGTAAAACTTTGATCCCTTGTTTCTTTTTTAATTTAATTTTGGTTTATATTACAGAAATCTTTAAAAATATGCCATGTTCTATTTTCCACCCCATCAAATCAATTATTATGGTTTGTTGTAACTTAATTAAATGACGATTTAACACTATTCAAAAAAACCTATATCTCCCCAGTGGCGTTACATTAAACAGGAGATATCAATTAAATAATATGTAAAGTTTGTGTTAGTTTGAGATAAAAAAAATTTCAAGTAGTTTAATGTATATACTTTCACCTGCAAAACAATTAATTTTCAAATTTCTTTTGGACTTGAAATCAAATTTATTTAAAAAACTCAAAAACACATATTTTATTATGATTTGTAAATTTCGATTTTTTATATGTTTATTGAGTTAATATGCATTAGGCTTAATTTTTCTAAAACAGATATATTAATTTTAATTAAAATTTGGTCTTAGGGCTCCCTTTATCGTTAATTATAATAAGTGGCTTCAAAGTATTCTTTAAGCAGTTGTCTTTGAGGAGAGGATGGACAAAAAGAAAATAAACTAAACTAAATCATTTTGCGATACTAAACTATTAAATAATTTATTAAAACAGAATAAAAAAACTATTTAAGTCAATTTTTAAATTTATCTAAATTATATATCATATGCGCTAATCCGCATAACTTAAATTAAAAATTCATTAAAATTCCTCTACAAATTATCAACAATTGTATTTAAAATTTTTAAATTAAATCAAGGAAAAAATTTTCTTTTAAGAAACATTGCTTCTTTAATGTTTTTTTATACCTGAACTAAAAAATATATTTTTTTTACTAACCTAAAAAACTAACCTTTTATTTCCAAGAAATCTCTACTGGCTTCTTTTCTATTTACGGCTGTGATCTGCTTACCTTTTGCTCGTACTGTCAGTTTCTCTACACACGCCTGCTATCTTCTCTACTTGTCAACGTCTCTTGCACACACTATCGCCGTAACAGTCTCTCCAAAAGCTCCTGAACCAAACTCCTATCTTACAGGAACCCAATTTCTTTCTAGTGAAAAGAGTTTCCACCTAGTCCACTAGTAGCAAATATACTATACACCTGTTTGTTTATTACAGGATGTACTTTTGTTGTCCACTGCTAACAATCCTTGCGGCTCATTACATAGACACAAAACACCAATTAATATTTGACAAGAACTCTGCTAACTTTCACTATAGGATATGGAACAAAAACCACTTGCTTCTTTCGACGTTTAAGTAATCGCAGTAAACTTTCTTTTCCCGGGCAAAACCTGACTTCCTTCACTTAATTCCCTCTTTCTTTTCACCTATCAGACACACACATCCTACATACCTCACCATCCCTTTCGACCAATCAAATTCCGTGACTTATCAAACACTGTCAAACACAAGCTTAATGCTATTATTATATTATATAATCTTAGTATCTCCAAATTTTACATACATACGATCTTTGCTTTGTTTCCAAGTTTCTGGAGACAATACAGGTAATACTACTTCGATTATTGTATACTTATCCCTGACCACATAAATTTCTAATTCTTTGTCCAATTTGTTTGTAAACAAGGGACTTAAACCTTATATTCTAAAATTGCTATCTTTGGGCTATTAACATTAATCGTTTATGAGAATTCCTCTATTGTGTTCATATATTAACGTACAAATAACATATTTGAAAATGATTTGTTTTACAGGTAAAAGTACATACATTAAAATACTTAAATTTTTTTTTTAAAAATGGCGGCGTTGAAAATGGCTGCCCAAACTGTAACACAATTTGTAGGGGGTCATCATTTCTTGGAAACAAATCATCCGAAAGACAAAACAAAATGGTTATATACTGTACTCTATTGACTATGATCGGTGTTACAGTGAAATATTTTCACTGTAAAAAACTTTCACTCAAAAAAAAAAACAAAATGGCGAATTTTTGAAGTTGTCGACCCTTTCTTTACTTCTTCTACCACGTGGTGATTTGTCCCTTGCTATTTTAACGACTCTTGTTTCCGCCATTCTACTGATATGATTGTTTCATTCTTTTTTTTCTATTTAATATTTACTCGTTTATAATCTGTATATTACATCTTGTTCTGATCCCGTCACTCGATATTTGGACTCTTTAACATTCTCTGTATTTTGGCTGTGTTTAGGATCTTGTTTCTGATGCAGACGTCATTATTGGTCTTATACTGGCCTTACAGATTGTTGATTTTATCTTCCAGTTAATGTGTCAGTTACGTCATATAGCGTTATCGAGGCATCCTGCTAATCTATTTACTCTTTGTACTTGATCTTTTACTTCTTTTGCAACATCTCGATAGCTGGACAGCTTATATGATGTCACTTATTTCCATTATTTGTTCAACTAAGTTTGCATCTCAGTGGTTCTTTACTGATTACCATCTCTATCTAATTTGCCAGGTTTATCGACCACGTAACCTAAATGACTAATAAAGTGTTATCAAATCCTATAAATTCTACAGATATATTTGCAACACAATTTGTTTATACAAACGGGTACAAACAGCTTCTTTATCTTTTGTTACTTCGCGGTTCTTTGAAAGCGGTTTATTACTAGGATTTGTTATGGTATTATAAATATATCTTTTTGGTTTTACATATAAATACCTTGGTACATTTCGAGATATCATTAGTTCCAGATGGCATGCTGTATATATTTATCTTTGAATTATATTTAAAATTTTTAAATAAAAACAATACATCAATATTATTTTTTAATGCTTTCTATTGTATACAGACATAGGAGGTGTGTTCTAGAAAGGCACGTATAAATCATATTTATAACTTCAACCGAACTTTCCTCATTAGTCTAGTTAATATGTAATGAACGATATACTACTACATATTTATGACTATGTTTACTTTAGCAGTCTTCCTCATTCTGTTCTCCATACACAATAAAAGGAGGTCAGTTTATGACAGAAGTGCATCCTCAACTTTTCATATCATGTGCCGCCCTTGCACTTGAAATATGAGCCGGGACATTCACCACAGGTACTGAAAGGACTATTTTTTAAAGGTAGATCGTACAAATGATACTATTTTGAAAATATGGTACCGTCTGAATCAGAAACAAAGATATATAATTTTTAATCTAAAAAGTGACATAAATTGATTAGTTATTTTTTATTTAAAACGTTGGTTAAGACCTTAAAGATATTTTAAACAGCTTGTCGGTCTTTCTTACGACAAACTTATTTATTAATTCAGATGTTTTTGTATATCTAAATACAGGTACGATTTTCTTAAATAATGTAAGCATGCAAATAATACCCGGTTAAAAATATAAGCAATGAATTAATGAATTAATGAATTAAAAATTCTCATGTATAAAAATGTAAAAGTGAAATTATCAGATGATAAAAAAGTGCGACAAAAACAAAAACCAATTTCTTCAATGTCGTTTTAAGTTAGATTTTAGGTTGTTAAATATATTAATTTACGATATTGTGAAGAAACCTTTATCCAACCAAAGTTATTTAATTAAAATCTATCTCTATCTCTATCTATCTCCATCTTTATCCCTATCTCCACATCTACATCTATATCCCCATTTTTTCTCTATCCCTATTTCTATCCGTATCTCTACCTCTACATCTATCTCTATCTCTATCTATATCTCTATCTCTATCTCTATCTCTATCTCTATCTCTATCTCTATCTCTATCTCTATCTCTATCTCTATCTCTATCTCTATCTCTATCTCTATCTCTATCTCTATCTCTATCTCTATCTCTATCTCTATCTCTATCTCTATCTCTATCTCTATCTCTTTCTCTACCTCTATCTCTATCTCTATCTCTACCTCCATCTCTATCTCTATCTCTATCTCGATCTCGATCTCTATCTCTATCTCTATCTCTATCCTTAATCCCTATCTCTATCTCTATCTCTATCTTTATTTCTATCTCTATCTCTAACTATATCTTTTATCTCTATATGTATCTCTATCTTTACCTCAACTTCTATCTCTATCTCTATCACTATCACTATCTCTATCTATCTCGATCTATCTCTATCTCTTTCTCAACCTCTATTTTATCTTTATCTCTATCTATCTCGATCTATCTCTATCTCTTTCTCTACCTCTATTTTATCTTTATCTCTATCCTTATCTCTATCTCTGTCTCTATCTCTATCTCTATCTCTATCTCTATCTCTATCTCTATCTTTATCTCTATCTCTATCTCTATCTCTATCTCTATCTCTATCTCTATCTCTATCTCTATCTCTATCTCTATCTCTATCTCTATCTCTATCCCTATCTCTATCTCTATTTCTATCTCTATCTCTATCCCATCACTGTCTTTCTCTCTATCTCTATCTCTATCTCTATTTCGATCTCTAGATGCCTTTCTCTCTTTTTGATGCCTTTTCTACTTTCCCTTTTAAAATAGTAGGATCACTATTCGTATATTTTGTGACACTTTTGCATCAAGAAAAAGTTTTTTATGCATTTAATTGATTTTTTATTTTTTTTGTAGACGAGAATTATTTTACCTTTTGAGTTGTTCATGAAGTGATGAGTTCTTTTCTTCTGAGTGTAGTAAATTTTTTTCTTTAAGTTTTTTGTCTATATTGAACTTGTCTTATTTTCTTTGCTGTTCTTTATTATACGACTTATATCTTATATCTTATTTGTCGATGTAATTTTCTATATCGAGCCTTGTCTTTATTTTCCGATTGCTTCTTTATTGAATAAGGGCTAAGATTTCATGGGCTGTACAATCCTTTTTGTTTATTCGGTATTTTTCCGGTTTTGAAGAAAGTACAAACATATGACTATTTACTATATTAATAATTTAATTAACTTAATTTATAAATAATTTAAAGGACGTCATGTTCATTTTAAAAATCAGTTTAACGTCAGATGTTTTATATAGACAATAATTATGGGCGACAATCACTTTTATTTTTTATATTGGCACTAAAAAATAAAAGGTGGGTCCTAAATTTCGTGCCAAAACCAGTTGATTTAGATATTTATGCCAAAACGTACTGGCTATCTGGACTACTGGCGTAATTAGTATTTTTACTCCAACTTTTCCACTTGCAGAGCGAAAATACTCTAGTAGTTAGAGACAAGAATGCCAGTGAACCTCTAAAAATCACGCAAACAAGATGAATTTTGCTGAGAATGTTAATTTGGGAACACCAAAATAGATGCAAAAAAGTTTGCCACTTCTTCCCCCGACCTTCTCCCTAAAACCCCCTTCGTAGGGAGAAAAACGGAAAACATCGATTTAGCAAGAATCTGTACGCCATACATGGATATAGCTCCCAGATAATAATCCTGCAACAGCTACCAAATCTATTTAGAGGCATATTAGGGACATTGAAAACATGACAAAGAGATGTCGCATAAAGATCAATGAATCTAAATCTCAACATATAATCTTTAAAAAATATCGCAAGATCTCCCCTAGTATAGATATAAATAACAAAATTATTCCACAAGCTCACAGCGTTAAACTCTTGGAATGCACCTGGACAAAATTTTGACATGGAGAACCCATATTGGATAATGAAAAAATTTCAACCCAAAGTGTTACGCTCTGTACCAGACACCCCATGGTTCGTGTCAAACAAAGATATTTATTGGAATCTAGAAAAACCTATGATCAGTGAAGTGATAGTACCTAAAACGTATAAAAATTAAATTGCTATGTTTGTTCCATACCAGAGGTCCAGTCATTGGATTGTCGTTTTAAGTCAATTTTTATTTCTAATTTTAAAGACGCTTATTCTTAGAATGTTTATAACTAATGGATTCCTAAATATACGTTATAAGAAAACTTCCAATGAGGCTATGAAATTTTCATTGTTAGAGCCTAATCTTTAAAATCTTTAAAAAACGTGAAATATCGATTTTGAGTTTTGGCAATAAATAAATTAAAATGTTTAAAAACTCCTTCTTTTGATTGCAAGTACGCTTTTTAATATTACACTACTTTGACTACAAATTCCATCTAATGCCGTCTTCGTAAAAACATTGCCCGTGACGTTGAGATCGTTTGTTATGTGAAAGTTTAAATTCAGCGTTTTTTTAGGCATAATCTAAATGACTTATATTTGTTGCCAAAACTTAAAACTTAAAATCTAAATTTTATGGTATAAGTTTTTAATATTACTGATGAATGGAATTGATAAATTTTATTGATCTCATGATAATCGTAAATAAACGTTTATTTATCTAACAGCTAAATAGACGCAGATTTCATTTACGTCAAAAAGCAAAAATCTCATACGAAAGCTGCACTCATCACCTTTAAAACACATTTAATACTTTTGTCGATAGGTTACTTCCATATCTCTTGATCACTAGGTTTGTGATCAAGACATATTGAATTTTTATCATCGAGTTAATACAAATTTTCTTTATAAAATTGATTTCGCGCGCGTTACCAACATTGTTCTGAAGCTATTTTCATGTAGTATCTAAATGAAATTTACCATTTTTGTTGGATTATTCCATAAGTAAAATTATGGATTATTCCCAACAAAAATAGTAAATTTGCGAAACTAATATTTAAAATCGTCGGTAGCCTCAAGCGTTGTTTATGAGAAAACGGTTTAATTTCCCTACGAGGGGGTCTTAGGGGAAAGCCCAGGAGTAACAGTGGCTAACTTTTTGCATCTTTTTTGCCCTCCCAAAATTAACATTCTCAGCAACATTCAGCTTGTTCGTATAATTTGTAGAGGTGAAATCTCTGCCGACTGGAATAAAACCATTCAAATGGTGTAAAATTCGTTGGAGATATTTTTTTGTGATGACTATTTAGGAGTAATAGAATTAAAAGATTTAAAGTCAATTAGATCTCTATCTACTATACGAATTGTCACTTAAACTTTTAGTTACGTTCTATTTTAAAATATAGAATTGACACTAACATACCGAGAAAAAAATTAAATATCACTCCTAATCTATTATGCATGTCTATTTGAATAATAATATAATCTAACATAAGCTGCACCTTTTATAATATTTTAGAGTTTCCAATAAATAGTTCCTAGATAGAAAATTAACTTATAGGCGCTGAGCAATTAGCAAACTAACCATCTAGGCCAATCAAGTTAGGTTTTTACTCATCACAAGTGTATAGACGGGTTTGACAGTTGAAATAAGTAGTATGAGATATTACAAAAAGACTCTCATCTAGGGATTCATGAATTTTTTAGTGGAAATATTTTTAAATAAACAATTAAAACGTCAATATCATTATTTTGCTCATAACTTATAAACTTGTCTATTTAGAGATTTGACGTCCACAGACAAGTTGTTGAGAAAAAAAAAATACACAAAATGAGATATACTAAATTAAAATGGGTTAATAAACAAAAAAGTTATTGCATAATATCCAAGCAAAACCACTGTTTTTGATTATTGTTAATTACTCTTTTATTAATCAATAAAATTTATTTAAATGTATCTGAACTTAAAGACCTTATCGTGTTCGAAGTGTGTGCGAAAGATAGGCTAGATCCGTTGAATAGTTTTTGCACAATTTAATTTGTTTATAAGATTTTTTGAAAAACGCACAAATTTCTAAGGCCGGTCCAGATAATTTGACTGAATGGATCTTAATAATCCGAGGCTTATTTTCTTCGATGAGACATATGTTAATATCCTATGGAAAAAAAAGTTAAAAAAAATTACGTTTATGTACACAAAATGATTTAACAATAAATAGCACTTTTAAAGCTTATAAACATTTACAATAGCTCCGTACTATTTAGTTTAAATTAAATGGCAATAAAATATTCGGAAAGCTGGTTAAAAAACACAACTTAAAAAAAAGAAAAAGGTCCTGCGACCATTAGGAGCCGAGTTAGTCCTTTTTTTTTAAATCACGGTTACGTCAATTAACAACATTAAGGGCTGAAATTAACCAATCTTTTAGAAGAAAAGTCAAAGTTTTTAACAAAATATTTAGCAAACAAAATAATTGAAAATTGATTAAACAGGAGTGTTGTAAACCAAGAGCACCTTGCGTTCCGACTCAAATGGAAGCAGTGGGGATTGACGATTGCACTCAAGCCGCGCTCTAAAAAAAGTCGAGCGTCGAGCGCACGTCGAAAGCAGATGCTGTTAGGCCGTTTAAGTTACAACTGCGACATTACATTTTCCTGCGACTATACAACCGGTTTGTTGTATTGAAATATTTAGTGTTTTGTTTTATTTAATAATTGTTACAAATAATTAATGGTAAGTAAAATTCATCTGAATATTAAAAAAAACTACGTGTTGTGATATATATTAATATAAACACATGGTTGTACCACGTTGTCTGAATAATATACGGTTAACTTTGAATATAATATTATTTTACTATTATAATGTACTAATATTTATGAAATCATTAATGAAGAAGAAAACGATACAACAGATGAACAAGAGATAATTGATGAAATGTATTTAACTGGGTTTGATGAGAATAGCGACAATGAAAATGAAATGATTTATGAAAGTTATAATACAAGTGAAATTGAAGATGAAAGTGAAGATGAATGTTTACATAGCAGTAGCAGTGACGATATAGAAATTAAGCGTAGAAAATTACAGTAAATTAAATTATTTTAAAAAATCACTACACAAAATTTCAACTTCTGTAATAACATAAAATTAATTTATTATTTCATTAATAAATTTTTAGTAAACATTATTCAAAATGTTCATTTACTTATAACATTTATTTAATATAATCATATTTGAAATAAATAAATAGAAAAATAACAATAAAAAGACGACTTAAGAAAAAGTTTGTACATTCCGTAGTCATTAGCTGCTTTGTTTTAAATAATTTTGCAATGAAAGTACGTTAAATGCTATTATTTTAACGTTGCACCCCAGTTTAAAAAAAAAGAACAAATTTGGTCCACTAGAACCCGAGATATGTCATTTTTTTCCAAGCACTCTATTTTGAAACCGTGCGCTCGACTTTTTTGGAGTGCTTGTGTGCAATCGGCAATCCCCACTCCTTCCATTCTAGTGGGAACGCAAAGTACTCTTCGTTTACAACACTCCTGTTTAAACAATTTTCAATTATTTTTTTTGCTAAACATTTTGTGAATAACTTTGACTTTTCTTCTAAAAGATTGTTTAATTTCAGCCCTTAATGTTGTTAATTGAAGTAACAGTGATTTTTCTAAAAAAAAGGACTAACTCGGCTCCTAATGGTCGCAGGACTTTTTTTTTAAAAGTTGTTGTTTTTTAAACCCGCCTTCCGAATATTTTATTGCCATTTAATTTAAACTAAACAGTACGGAGTTATTGTAAATGTTTATAAACTTAAAAGTGCTATTTATTAATAAATCATTTTGTGTACATAAACGCATTTTTTTTTAATTTTTTTTTCACAGGATATTAACATATGTCTCATCGAAGAAAATAAGCCCCGGATTATTAAGATCCATTCAGTCAAATTATCTGGACCGGCCTTAGAAATTTGTGCGTTTTTCAAAAAATCTTATAAACAAATTAAATTGTGCAAAAACTATTTGACGGATCTAGCCTATCTTTCGCACACACTTCGATCACGATGAGATCTTTAAGTTCAGATACATTTAAATAAATTTTATTGATTATTAAAAGAGTTATTAACTATAATCAAAAACAGCCGTTTTGCTTGGTTATTATGCAATAACTTTTTTGTTTATTAACCGATTTTAGTTTAGTATATCTCATTTTGTGTATTTTTTCTTTCTTAACAACTCGTCTGTGGACGTCAAATCTCTAAATAGACAAGTTTATAAGTTATGAGCAAAATAATGATATTGACGTCTTAATTGTTTATTTAAAAATAGTTCCACTAAAAAATTCATGAATCCCTAGATAAGAGTATTTTTGTAATATCTCATACTATCCATTTCAACTGTCAAACCCGTCTATACACTTGTGACGAAAAAACGCTTATTTTCTACTAACTTGACTCGTCTAATCTTCAATAAGCTATTTATACGCCGGTACTTGTTAAGTAGTTTGTTTGCTTGTCATGTATAATTATATTGCAAAATATAAATTATGTGTATACATGTAAGTTGTTAAATTTTATTGTAAGAAAATAAGCATTTTCATAAAAAAAACATCCTCTCTTACCTACATACCACATATACGAAGTATTATTATCGAGTATTGGCTACTAGCAAGTGTTTTCCTATGAAGCGAGAGTGAATTTTAAGTATTTTTACTTGAAAGTACTTTATACCTACTTAAATTATGTAAATTTAAGCTTATTAATATATGATAAATTAACGGTCTGTAAACTAACAATCGTCTCATGCAAGTCTTGAGATTTTGCAATTAAACGGTTTTAAAACACACATGTTCAAAGATAAATTTTCGTTCTTATAAAAGCATAACAAACATCTAAAAACTAGGTTTACTGACCACAAATTAACAAAATCTATGAACGACAGAAACACTACAATTGCAAAAGTTTCGTCGTTCTTCAAGTAATAAAGAAGATAAGACCGATTGTCAGTGCCTACATACTGTAACACATCAAACGATGGACAGTATTTGAGACATACAAATTAAACGAGGTGCGTTGCTCAGAATTGGAAGAGATGTGTGCGTGGTTTTTTTACCATTCTTACTGACATATAAAGAAAAGTTGAAAAGAAGAAACATAAAAAGGGACGCCACTGTCTTTTTTGTGAAGAACAAAGAAAACTCAAAACCAAAATACATATTAAAACAAATAATAAACAATAACTGGTACACATAAATAGACAAATGAACAGTGACAATCACACCTACCTCGTATGTTGGTATATCAACCCCGTTAACAATAATTTAGTTATGGTCCAAGACAAAAGAAGGACGTACGGATTTAGATCTTACAACAGGAATGTCATTACAAAATAATACTGTCTTAGATCTTTATAAAAAGTTTAAAATGAATTTCTATCGATGATCTGGTAAAAATACTTAAACACGATCTTAACCCTCTAGTGCCCCAGTCCGCCTCAAGGCGGACCATAAAAAAAGTTCCCAGAAATACTATTTAAGTATTTTATAGCTGCAATACCCAAACCAGCCTCTAGACTAGGTATGATATGCACCGGCTGTTACAAAATTTCGCCGGCCTAACAAATGTTTACGCGGTAATTTTTAGTTTAGTGTGAAATTTGGTAGTGGAAGGTCACGTCGCCTCATTCAAATTTTTAAAAATAAAAATAAAATAGTTCCAGCAATTAAAATCCAAATTAAAAATTACAGGTAAGTTTGTAATGTATTATTCTGCATGAATACTCTTTGTGAAGGGCAAAAATTGACTAAACAAATATATAAAAGGCCTTATTAGTCATGCCCGCCTGAAGGCGGACTATACTCGCAGTTTTTTTTACTTTTTTTAAACGATTTCAATAATGTTTATTTTTAGGCATGTACCGGCGAGGTCGATTGAATCTCGATGAGATGTCGCAAGATGATATATTTGGATTATTAGACTCGCTGGAAGTCGATGAATTGAGTACTGATGATGAAGGAGGTTCTTTGGATGATGAAGTTAGTGAGGTAATGTCTGACTTTATTTATTCTTCCAATACTACCGAGATGTTACATTTTAAAAATGAAGAAGCCATCAATGTCCGTCAGGATGTGAGTGAATCGATAATAGAAAAAAATATTGATAGCGTAAATTTGAGTGCAGAAATTGAAATTGAAGCTTCTGAAGCGGCAACGGAAGTTCCTGAGACAGTACCTGGACCAACTACACAATACAGTAAACGGTCACTACCTGGACCGAGTGCAGAAACCAGTAAACGTCAGCGTTTAGAAGAAATTGTACCAAGCAATTCGTTTCTTGGATCCTCAAGTGAAATAGATATAAAAAGCCCTGTATTCAAAGATATTATATGGCGAAATAAGCATATACAACTTCATAAAAAGCAAATACAATTCAAAAGAAGCAATGACTTGCCTAATACTTTTAATGAGCTTATAAACTTTACCGGTTTTAGAAAACAGATTGCTGCTGTACTATGCAAAGGTGAAATAGGTGATGCCATAAAAACACCAGGGCGCCCGAAAAAAATACCAGAGACTCAAAAACTACTTCCTAAGAAAAACATATTTACCACTAGCTGATATTCGGTTTGACAAAATCGACCACTTTCCTGAATGGGTGGATCGTAAAGGTAAACGCCAATGCAAATTCCAGGATGCAAATCAGAAACTCAGTGTATTTGTTCAAAGTGCAAAATAAATTTATGTTGCAAAGCAACAAAAAACTGTTTTTCCAATTTTCATCATAACTAATGTAAAAGTAGTTTGTTATAGACAAAAGTAAGTAATAAATGTGTGCATAATTTCCAATCAATTATTTTACCAACCTCATACTTTAGAAATATTTGCCTCTACTCACTGCCCAGCTCCGCCTCAAGGCGGAACTTTGATTATAGGGTTCATAGGGTTCAAATTTCATCTAATGTAAAATGTGAGATAAGATTTCTATATTAATGACCTTAAATAATCCTATAGTAATTTTTAAATAAAGAAAAAAAAATGGGGCACTAGAGGGTTAATACTGAATGTTATTTAAAAACAATTTACCAACATACGAAAATATTCAGTTTCTTTTAATTTGTTTCAGCAAATAGAAAAGCGAAACAAAAAAAAACATTATAATTATATTTGGTCCTGCTTTCATCAAAAAGTTCATAGACTACAAAAACACTGTTTATCAGCTTTACTATAACTCTCTGAAGAATAAGTTGCCTGCAAATATTTAATTTTCTCGTACTATTACATTTACTGCTTACTATTACCAAACATTACTACCAAATATTACTTGATAGAATAGATAGTTGATAAAAGTAAGAATAGGTCTCATGCTCCACTGCAGTTTATGTATTTTAGGTAGACAGTAAAATATAGCTGCATGATAGGAGAAAAATGTTGTTGGAAAATGATCGAAGATAAAAAAGGTCAGGGTTAACTGAAAGAGGCAAAATATTTTCTCAACGTCAGCTAAGTCCGCTAGTAGAATAGTCCTCTCACGAAGGCTAAAGAGCAAATTTAGGACCTAAAGCAATAACTTAAGAAAGTTGTGGGAAACCTCAATATCAGGAAGATTCTTAATCCAGTTGTTATTTGTTATTAAACGAAATTAAAAAAAAAAACTGAGGAGTGGCTAAGTCATCAAGCTTCTTACGAAGATGATGGGTCATGCATTTATGATAAATGCAATTAAACTTCCTATGTAAGAAGATTTAAAATTATCTAATAAATGAAAAGGGGCAAGAATGGTTCAACTGTTCTGCAATATTATAATACTTGTGAAGTAAGGAATTTGATATTAGAGTGAACTAGCAAAATGTGATCTAGCAAAAGTTGCCACAGCAAAAATGACCAAAATATGGAAGGACTGTCAAATCTCAAGAGCGATAAAAATGAGGTTGATCAACTGCTTAATATTTCCAATACTGACCTACAAATGTGAATCTTGGACTCTGAGACAACCGGAGAGAAGAAAGATGGACGCCACTGAAATGTTCTGTTGGAGACGAATGTTACGAATTCCTTGGACCGACCGTAAAACAAATAATTCAATTTTAAGAGAGCTAAAAGTTAGCCAAAGACTCTCTATTAAAGTCCATCTCCAACAATTAAAATATTTTGGGCATGTTATGAGAGCAAACACAGAAAACATGAAAAGACTCACAATACAAGGAAAGATAGAAGGCCGAAGATCACGAGGAAGATCCCCAACAAGATGGATAGATCAATTTACAGGAATATGCCAAAGACCTATGCATGGATTAAAAGAAATGACCAGAGACAGAGATCTCTGGAGACGGACAATACACGACATCACGTCGACCACTACACTCCTCTGGGGGGTCAGGATTGAGGAGAGAGAGAACCAGCAAAATATTAAAATTAAGTAATCGTGCCCTCGCCTACCTATTGAGAGTCAAACTTCTTCATTGGTATCTTTCATTAATTGATCGTTAATCTTAAGGTGAAAAATAAAAGTTATTAGTACTATTAGTAATGCATTTTGGAATTTTCTTTGTTCTTCTGCATTCTAAAAGGAAGGTTCATCTTGCTTTTGTTAGTGCCAATTTTCTTGTTGATTAAAATGTTAGAATTAGAGTCTTTAAAATGTTAACTATTTAAGAACACAATTGTAGTCAATTAGATTTTTAAAATAAAGGAAATAATCACACTTTCAAAATTGATTTTAAAGACTAGTCTTAAGACTACTGCATGCAACACACTAAAATACAGTAAAAAACATTTTAATACAAAATTATATATTCCAAATTTTAAACATACCTCTTTTGGGGCATTATTGTAACAATATTCCGCCATTATTTCTTGTTCGAAATAATCTATTAAAGCTATCAACTTCTTACAGACTATTTAGTTGTTTTGGTATAGCACCATCTCAATACACAACAAGAATTAGTTTTTAAAGTTATTAAGTTATATTTAATATTATTTCACAATGACGGTATTAGATTTTGATTCGATACAGAGCAGCTACAAACCGCATATACGTATTTTGACCTCTTTAGGTCTCCTCAGTACGGTATAGCAATTACTCCGTATCGAACAAAAATATTTTCCCGTCGTAGACCAAATTTATTAAAAATAACTATGTACAGACGTAACTACGCCATCTAAGAACAAAAAGAGAAATCATACGATTTCTACCTGGCGAAATCGAATTCAAATATAAGCCACCGTGCTTCCTAAAACTTGTGAAGCAAACAGCTTGATGAATAAATCGGCAAGGGAATCTAAAATTGCACTCCAAATGCCGTTCATCATGGCCAATATTCGTAGTGAATTCGATTTCTGGTACTCCAAACGAAGTAAAGAAATAAAACACAATGACGGTATTAGATTTTGATTCGATACAGAGCAGCTACAAGCCGCATATAGGTATTTCGACCTCTTTAGGTCTCCTCAGTACGGTATAGCAACTACTCCGTATCGAACCAAAATATTTTCCCGTCGTAGACGATAGTTATTAAAAATAACTATGTACAGACGTAACTACGCCATCTAAGAACAAAAAGAGAAATTATACGATTTCTACCTGGCGAAATCGAATATTATTTGTTTATAAATTACAATTTATTAATATATAATATATTGTGATCAAAGTGTGTAAGAAATCAAAACATAAACAAGAATGTTACTATAAAAAGCGGCAACACTTAAAATAATTTAGCCTGAACTGAACTGTCAGTGAAATTTGAAGTATTTCCACATCAATTGATTGTCGATTAGACGATTAGAAGATTGTCTAATCTATTTAATTAAAATTATAATTTTGTGGAATATTAAACTTAAACAGTTATTTCATAAAACTTATATTATTAATAATATCAAACGTTTTTGGTTATTTAATTAATATAATAGTAAAATTCCAAATATAATCATGCTTATATATTTTAGATTATTATACTATAGGTGTCAATAAACTGGTGATATTGCTGAACGTCATACAGGCTGTACAAGGATAACCAACCAGATTAAAGATCGTTTTATTAGGTTGCGGGCTTTGCGCGATCGCATTGTAATTGCACTGCAATTACAAATTAGTCTACAAGGGACGCATCAGGTATTTGTAAATAACCAAACCATTAGAAATAGACTACATGACATAAGGTTAAATGCTCGAAAACCTGTAAGAGTGACTGTACTAAGTGACATAGAAATCCAAACACCCAGTTTAAATGATTTTATTTTAATAAAATTTTGTATAATTACTTAATGAAGCATAATAAGTAAACGATTAAAATTTTAAAATTATTGCATTGCTTTAAAGCCCTTTTACCTTTAATAATGTGTGGAGCCTCCCCGATGTGTTACGCATTCTCCAACGCACCTAGGCATACTTCTGATCAGGTGGTCAATGTCCTCTTGTGGTATCTCATTCCAGGCAACCACCAACTCCTCTCGAAGTGCTTGTAAAGTCTGAGGAGGACGTTGGAAATTGAGCAATCTCCTACCCATCATATCCCACACGTGCTCAATTCAGGATAAGTCGGGAGATCTTGGTGGCCATGCTAACAATGTGACATCATTATGTTGAAAGAAGTCTATTGTGACTCTTGCAATATGTGGTCGGGCATTATCTTGTTGGAAAGTTGGATTTGCCAGGGTTTCAAGATAGGGGAAAAGGTGGGGTTCTAGAACTTCTTGGATATAAGCTGCGCGTTCATGTTACCTCCGATAAAGATTAAAGGTGACCTGGAACCATAAGCTATAGCACCCTAAACCATAACTCCAACAGTGTGATGAACATGTCTTTCAACAAAAAACTGTGGATTCCTCCTTTCACCACGTCGCCTTGTAACACTCGCTCGACCATCGTGCATGGCTATACAAAATCGAGACTCGTCACTAAAGACAATACTGTTCCATTGGTGATTCCAGAGTAACCATTCTCTGCGCCATTGAGGGTGATTACAGCGGTGTTCTGGAGTTAAAGGGAGGACCCAGTATGGTCGGTATGAAAACAGGCCAAAACTTCTCATTCGTCAGTAAACACTTCGCATGCCAATATGTCTTCCGTGTTCTGCAAACCATTGATTTGTAATGGAGCTGGTAGTGGAGAAACGGTCTCTTAAGGTCAATAATCTTAGGCGGCGATCTTCATGGTCTGTTGTTCTACGGCGACGTCCAGTGCTCCTTGCTCTTTGCGCATGGCCTTCTTGAAGCCATGCCTGACAACACCTAACCACGGTGTCTATACTTCTTTGCACTCTAACTGCAACTTCCCGAAAAGAAAGTCCAGCTTCCCAAAGCCTCATTATACGGCCCCTATCAAACTCACTAAGTTGACGAAATCGTTCAGGTCTCCGTACTCTAGGAATCGTAACCAATCGTAAAGAATGTCAAGAACCACAAGCCGCCAAATTTGGATCTTTACTGCGGCCTTAATATTTATTTTTAGATTGTTAGGGAATTTAAAAACAAAAAGTATAAAAACCGGAATCTCCAACTGATAAGGCTTTAAACTTTATCACTTGTTTTTTTTTTCAGTAAGATAAATAAAATACACCAAATTTTATTGAAATAAAACCATTTAAACTGGGTGTTCGGATTTCTATGTCACTTGGTATATGTTCTCCAGCGGAAATCCCGCTCATCGACTTCAGTGGACACAAGAACATGCAAATTGGGTTAGACGTGAGTGGGCCTCTACTTTGTTCACAAATGAGTCTCGATTTAGATTTGTACCAGATACAAGATGGACAAAAATTTCGAGACGATCTGGCAATGCTGATCAATTGACCATCGTGCAGGAGTTTCATAGACAGCAAGATAACAGTATAATAGTATGGAGTGGCATCACTCGTGGTGAAACAACGAATATCATTTGTCTGGAACGGTTTCTAAATGCAACGCACTACCGCTATATTATTCTCGAACCTATTGTTGTACCCTTTTCACAACAAGCCGGTCCCCAATTTCAATTAATGCATGACAATGCGCGTCCATATACGGCCAGGGTAGTGCGAACATTCCTCGAAGATAATGAAAGTAAGGTTTTACCATGACCTTCACAATCGCCAGATTTAAACCCAATTGTGCATCTATGGGACATATTTGGCAGACCCATTTTACAAAAAATACTGTTTGAGGGCCGTTCAATCGAGTGAAACAGAAGACAGCAGCAAGACATTGACCATCTGATCATGAGTTGGCCTTATAAATATAGGACAGTAATCAACAACCGAGGAAGTCATACATTATATTAGCTTAACCTAAAGACTACTTTGTTTAGAATTAAGCGGCAACAAATTAGTTTGTTATTTTTTTTTTGTTATCATTATTTGACCATGATTTTATATTCGGGACACTCGTTTATAACCTTATATTAAATATATATATATATATATATATATATATATATATATATAAGTAGGTTACTTATACATGATACGAATATCGAATAGGTTCCTAAAACTACTTTGAATAGCAGAAGATAGAAATAACATTTTATTTATCAGTTCTTTATTTATCTTATTTATCGTCTTCCTAAAGATCGTTTTTTTTTGTTAACTAAATTCATATGTATCTACAAATTGTTTCGTCCGTAACAACTATAACGACTTACCCATAAATGTAACGGGAATACCCACAGCATTAATAATCTTTGTACAATTTTTTACCTTTGTGACACATTAAGAGCGGTGCTGTTTACAGCTAAATTTATACCTTGAGATTAAGTGGCTATTACTAACTATCCCCAGCAGTAAAATATTATCTATTGATTAAATAAAAGCGAGCGATTTCATTAAAATAATCACGAACTTTATCTTCTGTATAATTAAAAATACAGCGTGGAGTTAACTGGAAGGCAGCTTCTTTAAAATGAGCAATCTTTTCAGGGTTACTTCATTAACATGATACTGTAATAAGTAACTCATTTTAATTAATTACATGACACTGATCCTAAATCTACGCAGTCAATATATATATATATATATATATATATATATATATATATATATATTTATATATATATATATATATATATATAGGTATATATATTGGTTTTTTAATGTTATGTGTCTTTGAGAATATCTCCATCCTTATTTATTTTAAATAATCACAGCTCGACCTTAAATTTTTTATACTTTTAATGTTGTGCAATATGATCATACACATATTTCATTTTACATTTCTTGATTATTACTAGTAAAAAATAGGTTGAGAAAAATTAATACCTTACATTACTCGAGATTTTTAATGGCATAATAGACGAACAATATCTGAAATAAAACCAAAATATAACGAAAAAATCAGTAACGAGATTGGGGAATTCGTATTCGTGAGTAGACAAGCTAAGAAGAAACAATACATTCTTAAATCGTAAGATTCACAATACACACACATTCAAAAATACTAGAAGATAAAAATCGATCAAAAATTTTAGTCAAAAAAGAAAGACACACCATAAATAGATACTGGATCTGAACCGTCTCGAGTCAACTCATAGTGAGCGATCAGTATTTATACTATGGAAAATTATATCTCATAAAAGATGGTAAGAAAGGAATATATAAAAAAGGACATAAGAAAGAATAAAAATATAAAATGAACGAGAGGCCAATAAACTATCTTTTTCAAAAAAGACAGACTACAGAAATACAAAACTTTGAAAATAAGATTAGCGTAGAAACGTGCGGAAGAAAACTTTAGAAAAATATTATGGAAGATACCCAAGAAGCTCTAAAAATACAAATAATATTATAAGTAAACAAGAAAAATAATATGGTTTATACCAGATCATCATTTTCTTCATCTTTCTCCCTATACTCAGCTTCCCTTACCATCAATTTCATCTTGGGGCATACCAATATCAATCCCCTTCACAGATATGTTTTTTTAACCCTCTCCCACCGTAAGTCTTCTTTAGTTTTCCTCTACTACTGATTCTAGAAAGTGTCAACTCATTAATTATTCTTTATTGGGTGATTATCATTTTCACGGTGAACACGCCTAAACGATACCATTTTAACATATGCTGTCCCATTCTGACATCAATTGGTGCCAGCCCTAGACTTGCTCTAATACATCCATTTTTAATTTTATCCTTTTTTGTCACTTTTTTTACAATTAAGCGTTATAATTGTCGCTACATGTATTAGATATTTTTCTTTCTTTTTAACTATCCGAAATTCCCTGTTATAGATTATAGTTGGTCTTGTAGCAGTTTTATGAAATTTTATTTTTAGGTTCATTGGGCTCTTACTGTCGCACCACACACCAATCGTTTTTGATGTGGATTCTAGGTACTTAAAATTATTAGCTTTCTAAATTATTTTACCTTCCATACATAATCTTATTTGTAGTAATAACTTAATCTTTAAATAAACATCTATATATGTCTTTGTCTACTAAGTTTTAAACCTTTTTCTTAAAGAGCTTGTATCCACTGTGTTAGTTTTTGCTCTAACTTCCTTCCAATATTTCTAAGTAACACTCTATTATCCGCATATATTAAACACCAGAATATATTACCCTATAGTTTCCCCTATGATGTGAATAAGCACTAAGCAGAGTAAATCAGGACTAAGCACTAAGCATTGCTGCAATTCTTTTTTATTTTTATCAGTCTCTCCCATACTTGTTCTAACACTAGCTGTTACTTCCTCATACCCATTTGTCACAATCTTCACATACTCACCCTGCTATCCTCTTGTGGACTACTTTACATCATATGCTTTCTCTATGTCAATGATTTTAAAATGAACGTTTGTTTCTTAATGACTATATGTTTCCAGCAGGTGCCTTATATTGAAAATTGCATCTGTTTCTGGTTTGACTAGCATAAATCCAAACTGATCAATTACTGTCTACCATATTTTTTACGATGTGAGAATAACAACAAGAACATTTCAGTGTTTGGAACATGAACATATAAAGGAAAAATACGAAATGCTGAGAAATATCATGCAAGGAAAAATAAACGAAAATGGGAATGTAGGCAAAAAATATCCTGGCTGCGGAACTTGTGTGAATTGTGTAGATGCAACCCAGGTAAATTTTTTAGAATAGTTAATAAAATTAGACTATTTAGAATAGTCATATGGATATCCAATCTCTTGTAGGAGTGGTACAAAAAAAGGAAACGATGACTTGAAAGTTGACAGATGACTAGAAAGCTTTTCTTACATTCTTACTAAGGCGATTTAACCCTTGAGTGCCAGAGCAACTAAAATTAATTAAAATGTCTAAGCGGGGTAACTAATTTTTATGTAAATTTTTATATTTACATTTACGTCAACTTATTATCAACTTTTTTGCTAATTATTGTAATAACAGCACTATTCATTAGGATATATGACACAGGTAAAATATCTTTATACTGTATATGGTTAATAGTTATGTTATAATCTAATATCATAAGAGATTAGTGCTTTCCATTTTGTTACACACTTTTGTCATCACCATCGAAAGATCCTTTGGAAATGCATATATGGCATAGTCCTTATTGCAGATCGGGTAGATCATGGTTTCCAATTTTTTTAATGCCTTTAGAACCATTGTACACAAGTTGGCCAACTTGTGTACAATGAACTTTTCCAAAACACAATACATCATCAGTGTCTAAGAGTACATGAATGTAGCCACTAAATACATGGGTAAAAACCCGTTAACAAATAATTAATTACATTTAGTTTACAAATTTTCTTATAATGTTTTAGGATGTTAAAGTTACCGTTGGATTAGGTAACATGGCGATATATGATTCCACGTTGAAGTTGCTAGTCTTGAGACAGTGTGTCTACGAAGACTGTAAGAAAATTTGTAAACTAAATGTAATTAATTATTTGTTAACGGGTTTTTACCCATGTATTTAGTGACTACATTCATGTACTCTTAGACACTGATGATGGAATATGGATTATGAAAACGTTTTGTCTTTTTAACTTAGCCCGTTTGGGCCTAAATATATACCTTTTACAAAGGATTTTTAATAAATTTTTTAATATATGGTATACAGCCAACTACAGGAACGTAGCTTCCTTGTGGATTAATACATGATCAACTTTGTACTTTCCAAAAACATTTTAACCAATGGAACGCAAATTGAACTAGTTTATACCTATAAGTATCTGGGCCACGAGATTAAATTATGGAAAGATAATCAAACAAAAGAGTTAAATGGGATAACAGGACTAATATGAGCAGCTTACGGAAAACTAAGGGAATTTTTTAGATCAGATACTCCTATGTGCTTGAAAAGGAAGGTTTGTGATTAATGTATACTTTTAGTTCTAAGGTATGGAGCAGAAATATTGACTCTTACCACAAAATGTTGAATATATCCATATATGAGGCCATTAAAAGAATTATAACGCTGAAATGGAACTAGGCAGGACATGTTGCCAGAGTGAGATGAAAGATGGGCAAGTTAGAATAGAGACTTAGACAATGGGACCTATACAATGGAATTATTTACAGGAGGCCTATATTCAACAGTGAATTCAAAACGGCTAATGATGATGAGGATGATGATGTCGATTTAAATGTCATGATTTATCAGTATTCATAAAAATCAGGTTACTACGATGATATATATTTTTTATACTGTTGTACGAAGTTGAGACGTGGACTCTCATAGATGCTACCTACAAGAAAATTGGTACTTTCGAAATGTGGCTTTATCGTTGAATCCTGAAGATATCTTATATCGACCACGTTACTAATTATGATGTTTTATTAGGAATACAAAAAGAAAAAGAGCCGCAACAAACACAGCCAAAATCGAAGACCTCAGTCACATCATGAGTAACAGGGAAAGTTGTAAAGTATAAAAAATTAATTTTACAGTGAAAAGTAAACGAAGAGTGAGAACCAGAAAGACAAAGGATTTCCTGTGAAAAATCTACGTACGTGGTTCAACACGACCACAAATCTTTTCAGAGTAGCAGTTTACAAAATACAGTTTGCCATTATGGTCGTCATCATCCGAAACGAATAGGCCCTACAAGAAGAAGAAGACGATCAGTATAAAGATATTTTTCTAAAAAACTTCTGCCATTTTACTTCCAAAATACTAGAGAGACCCTCTAAAAGGTGGCGAGATAGGTGGCAGTCAAAATCACTACCCTAAAGGGCCTTATGTATATATATATATATATATATATATATATATATATATATATATATATAAGAATAGGAAAAACGTGCCACTCGGGAATATTATCTTCGGTAGGCGATGGTATGTCATTCTCTGTAGATGTCCGTACCGAAGAAGCTGTTTTTGCTGTATTTCTTCTATTATGGTGGTTGTTTCTCTATATTATTCCAAATATTATATACCATACCATACAAATATTGTACGGTATTTCATGATCTTCAGAGAGGGTATATTATACAATAACTCAAGAACTTCAGTGGTAGACAATGAATAAGAGAGTAGGTGCTGATATGCCAAATTGTAAGATATGCATTTGATGAGATAACTTGTGTTAGGATATTTGCAAAAGGGACTAATAAATTTCATACATCAACTCTTAATTTATTCTATTAATGTAGAACACAATAACAAGGAAGTTGGAACGCAACATTTATTTGGGCTTAATGCGTGTTAGTAGTGTTGTGTTAGTAGAAAATTGAAGGTAAATTAAAGCAAAGCATGGAAAAATAAGGTAAGTACATTTTACAAAGGATATTGTTGGTCAATAGCAATGCAGATTTACTGCTGGAAAGTCAACTATATATCAAATTTAAGCACATATGCAGATTCTAGGAAAGTCACTAGAATATAACATAGATACACAACATCTCTTCATTGACTTCAAAGCAACATATGACAGTGTGAAAAGAACTGCATTATTTAACGCAATGATAGACTTTGGGATCCCACTAAAATTATTTAAGTTGACCCAACTAACAATGCAAAACGTAAGCTGATGCGTTAGAATTGAAGGAGAAAACTCTGCGTCCTTTGACATTGATAATGGTCTAAGACAGGGGAATGCGTTGGCGTCTCCTCTTCAATATTGCCTTGGAAAAGGTAATCAGACAATTAAATATTAGAATGAATGGACTATTTTTAATAGATCGACGCAAAATCTCGCACTCGCTGAGTATATAGTTATAAAAGGCAGAAGTATCAGAGACGTGTTGTAGTATTTTACAAGGTTTGCGGACACAGCAAGTGAATTAGGAAAAAAGCAAATGTATGGTAAATATCCAACAGAAAATTCAAATTAACAACCTTACCTTTGAGCAAGTCAAAGAATTTACATATCTTGGATCGCTAGTAAACGCAACAAACACGACAAGCGACGAAAAAAAAAAATACGCATAGCAATAACAAACAAAACTGTTCACGGTTTCCAGAAACATTTAAAAAATAAAGATATAAAACGTACAGTAAAGCTTAATATATTCAAGACAGGTTTTGATATATGGGGCTGAAACGTGGATTTTGTTATCTCAAAATCATGAAAGACTTCTTGGTATTTTTGAGAATAAAATTCTTGGAAAGATTTTTGGGACCGTAAATGAAAGAAGATAGAACTTTAAACTATATTAGTTTAAAGACCGATCTAAATATTGTAAAATTTGTTAAAGTACAGAGACTTAGATGGGCTGAACACATTGCTAAGATGTCAGATCACGAATACACGAAGAGATTAACATTTCAAAACCAGGGGGCACAAGAAGCAGAGGACGACCACGAATGAGATGGATTGATGATGTGAAAGAAGACCTAGAGATTCTAATGGTTAGAAGCTGGAGAGAAGTTGCCAGGAATCGACAGGAATGGCGACTTCTTTATGAGCAGGCCAAGATTCACAACGGATTGTCGAGCCGCTTATGATGATAATGGAAAAATATAGACCGACTTTTTAAAGAAATTTTTCTTAAATTTGTAATATAAATTATAATGTTAAGAATATTTATGTTGAATATAAATTTAGTATAAATCAGATGTTAAATGTTAGAAAAAATGTGATGAAACTAAAAGGCAAAGTCAATGAGACTAGAAATATTACCTAATTTAAAAATTTTGAGAAAAATTAGAAATTAAAGGACTTATATAATTATAATCAAAAATTATGACGAATAGAAACAAGAAACTCATTTAATTAGAAACAGTAGAAGCAGACTAAACTACATGATTATTATCTTTATAAGTGCCGTAAACCTGGTCAACAACAAAAACAAAACACCATTTAACCTATTTACATTTTCTACTTAAAATAAGAAATGTAGATGAACTTACTCCTACTTAATAACTAGATGCTCAAAAAACATTTAAATCGTCTAACGTAATGTATAATTAGAATGTTACATTTGCAGACAAATCAATCATTTATTTCTAAAAATGCCTTAAGGTGAAGAGTGTTAGTTTAAATTACATGTTTGCAATAGTAGGTAAAAGGTTATTCATTATTATAGTTATTACTAGAAGGCCGTGTGTTAGTAAAATGAGAACAAAATAAAAAGGTTTAATGAATATTTGAGCACGTGTATATCAGGGTAAAGATGTTTCTTGAGATTTTCTACCCACTTTATTGTACTTGAGAATAATATATTATTTATTACATAGGTACTTTTTAGTCATTTTTGCGTATTTGCGCCCGGACAGTCCCGGAGGTAAAATTGATAATTTTTCATGAGATAATAATTGAATTATTATAATATTAAATCGGTAAAACAAATAATAAATAAGACTTACTTACAATCAGTTTAACAATCTAGACGACCGGTTTCGCTTTCTACAATATCCAAAGCATCTTCAGGTCTGTCGATACAAAGTTAATTAAATGCTGAAATAATAAAAACCCATATTAGGGTGTTGTCTTATAAAGATAAACAGAAGATAAATGATATAAATTACGGTAATTATGCCAATATTACATGTCTGTGTTTTTTTTAATTATTGAACTGTTTCACACATAATGAATATGTTTCACACAAATAAACCCACACAATTTTACTTCTAATTTCATTCATTGTCATAATACTGCCACCTTAATAAAAATTTCAATAAATAACACACATTTCATAAATATATCTTTTGAATAAATATAAATAACTTTTAAAAAACTAAATAATACAGAACATCACTTTCATTTAACAAACAATTACATTTAACCTATTTTCTACTTTATTGGATAAAATCTATCTCCTCAAGAAACTTCCTTGTTGATTGTCAAACAATTACAATAGTAAAAACTGAAGATCTCCATTCAGCAATACAGGATAGTTTGAACCATGTTCTTCCATTAATTATTAACCATTAATTAATAGTATACCGGCATGTAAGTAATGTTTTGTTTATTTACTAATTTATTACAATTTAATAGACTATTTTTATACCAATTTGTTGGTCTTACTTTGTCTGCTTAAACAGTTTATTTTCATTAAAAAAAAACACAGACATGCAATATTGGCATAATTACTGTAATTTATATAATTTATCTTTTGTTTATCTTTATAAGACAACACCCTAATATGGGTTTTTATTATTTCAGCATTTAATTAACTTTGTATCGACAGACCTGAAGATGCTTTGCATATTGTAGAAAGCGAAACCGGTCGTCTAGATGGTTAAATTAAACTGATTGTAAGTCTTATTTATTATTTCTTTTACCTATTTGAAATGGACTCACACAAGCAACACATTCATGAATTATAATATTATTGATAAGAAAAATATTTGTATAGTCAAAATTCAAAATAATCGACTAAAAATCAATGAATCAACAAACACAAAAATTTAATAATAAAAATAATGGAACCTAAGAATTTGTAACATTTTTTTTATAATTAATATAATAAATTATTTTTAATTATCTTTACCCATGTGGATAATACGCCGATGATCGTGTGTACGATTAGGAATTTTTATTGGGAAACTAGCGAAATATGACCGAAGAATTTACCTACCTATTTATTTAAAGACGCCGGTTTGGCTAATTCTTAGTTAATCCTTGTTCGGGTTCTTTTTCATAAATTCGGTAATTGTCGTCGAACGCACGTTGTAATGTTTTTCGGAAAAACCTAATCCATAAGATATATATTTTATCACGTTCCAAATTACCTCGAACTTTCCGATGTCGTTAGAATCTTACCTTCTCAGAAATACATACAACTGGCCTATGATTTTTAAGTGGGAGATATCCCACCTTTCAATTTACTTTACAAGAACCAATTTACTTCTGAGTGAGCCGTGGTGCAGAAAAGACGCTTCGCTCATATTATCGTATCTGTTATCGTACCGTTCTCTGTATATTTTTCTTTCTAAGTGTGTATACACTTGTATATTTGAGTTTTTTTTTTGATCTTATACTATATTAGATTAAATATAGTTATAAAGTACCTTTGATGTTAATTAACTTTAGTGTTGGCTAAAAGTAAAGTATTTGCTTTAGTGAAGTAGTGTAGCAATCATCAAAATTTACTGTAAGTTATCATAATCATTATCTACAATTATCTGGGCAAATAATATGGTATATTATCATATTATATGCAATCATCTGAGCGAATCAAAGTTTATCCATGTCTTCACCTGTAGTTGAGAGTAACTACTGAATTTTGTATTCAATTTAAAGAACATCCAATAATTTCTTACGAACTTTCCATCAGCTACTAAGAAATTTCAATAAGTAATAATTGCGAACATTTAGTTCTCGATCATTAAATAACAGTGCGAGATAGATAATTAACTACGACCAGTGCGAGTTGGTCAAATGTTTATTTATGTAACCTTTTGTATTCTTGTAAATTTAGATTTGATTAGTTTTTGTTATTTGCTATAATTGTTATTAATTTTTTTACTGTAATATCCCGAGATACGCCCATAAAACTTGATTTGTGCAGGAATGTATTATAAATATTTGTAAAGGTATTATCTAATTATAATACTGTTCATTTTTATATGTATACCACCATTTCATAATTGATGGTGTATTTTTTATCTTGTGTGTACATTCAGCTACCGATATAATTTTGTTGTTGAATATATTGTTTTGTTTTATGCACGCATTTTATTTGTCGACTCCTAACAAGTTTTCTGATTTAATCATAACCCTGAATATTTGCTTTTTACCTTTAATTATTACTATACCTTTGACCAGGAGAAAGATCATGGTGATATTAAGTTTCATAGGTAAGTAGATGGACGAAGTCCACCTAATATATTTATTATTGGTTTATATAGTGTGTTGACCAAATTTCTTTAATGATTAACTGTTGACATCTTTTCTTGGGTTTGATATCTGAACCTAAATATCTTTCCTTATCTCTTTTCTTTTCTAAGGTTTCTTAATTTTCTCCTTAAACCCCAAAAAATTGAGAGGTGCCCTGTTTCTATCTTATCGTATCTTTGGTAATTTTACCCATCTATCTTTTTGTTTATTTCTGTATCTTTTCCAATATATGTTATCTTGTTCTATCTTTACTTATTTCGTCCGTTGGACCCATTCCCGATTCCAAAAGCTGGTTTCGAACTCACGACTCGCTCTTCACCAACCATCTGGCTGCCGTCCGCAGTGTATCTCTTTCTAGCACCATCCAAAAAAGCTTTCCGAGGTTACAAATTTTTATGAATTTTTAATCTCTACAATTTTGTTTATGAACCAGGATTATGCCTCGGAACATGAATGATTTCATTACGACGACTAAGATGACAACGCATTTATGGAACACGAGAAATATACTTCGTATCGGTACTTGAAACGGAAACTCTTTAAACACAAGAGAGCAGAAAATTACAAAAGAGCTTCTAGAAAAAAAATATAGACATATGTGCACTACAAGAGACGAAGAAGAAAGGTAAAGGTCAAATTATGCTAGATGACTATCTGATGATTTACAGTGATGTTGCGAAAGAAGTAGAGTCAAAGAAGGAGTCACCCTGTTAGTCCACAGAAAATTTTTAAATCAAGTACAAGAATATAAATATAACTCTGAAAGAATAGTATGTGTAAAAGTTCAAATGGATGTCAAATCTCTGAATGTAATAGCAATCTATGCACCAGAGAACAACAGAGAGATTACCACAAGGAACGACTTCTACGAACACCTTTAGACAGTAATAAACGAGATCGCAAATGATGAATATGTAATCGTTATGGGTGATTTTAACGCCCGTGTTGGCAATGAATATGCCAGTTTCAAGAATAAAACCAGAAGTTCCAGGAATAAACCAGCGATGTAATGAAAATATCATAAATGATCCGATTTATTCAACAACATTTTTTTAAACCCTAAATTTATACAGCACTGTCAAATGCCTTCTTAAAATCAATGAAACAAGCGTATACTTTATGATGCATATCTAGGCATCTCTGCGAAAGAACACTCACTACAAACAGTGCCTCTCGTATTTCTAGACCTTTTCTAGCTCTAGCTTTTCTGAATCACATTTGTATATTACTTATGCCTTCATCTAAATTTATATGTATTTAATTGTGAATTACTTCTAATTTCAAGACATGACTCATTAAGGCTATGGTGCGATTGCATTTCTTTGCATTGGCTCTTTTGGGCAGCAGTATAAATGTTATTGGAGTCATTCTTTAGATATATTACCTTATCTACATTGAATAGATACAAAAGAAGGTCTATAGATTCAGTATCCACAATTTTGAGTAATTCGATGGGAACTTCATTAGGCCCAGGAGATTTCCCACTTTTAGCTTACTTCATTGCATATTCGATTTATTTTCATGTAATGTCAGGCTCAGTATCATCTTTAAATTCTTTTGGTACTTCTGTTCTGTCTTTGTTTTTGAAAAACTGTTTGTCCGTTTCTACATATTCTGATTATCGTCTATTATGAGATCACCACTTTCATCTTTTAGTTACCTAGTTTAAAGTTCTTTTCTCGTTAATTTTTAATGCCCATTAAATTTTTAGTAAAAGTTTTTAAGGTTTCCACAAGAAAACTAAATTTCTGTAGCTGGCTACATACCATGTATCACAAAAAGTTTATTTAAAAATTCCTTTATAAAAGGTAGAATATTAAAAACCCTATCGGGATACATCATATACGTTTTCGGCATCATCAGTGCTATCTGCATGTACATGTTTTAAGCCGCTATCAACAAGTACTCGTAGACACTGCGTCTCAGTACTGACAACCTCCAGTGACGTCTTACGTTGCCATGTTATCTATTCATGTTGTAACTTAAACAGATTATAAAGTTAAATATTGTAAGTTAAAGTTGATTTAACAACATTTAAATGGTTTTTACCCATATATTTAGTGGCTTAAAACATGTACATCTAGACAGCACTGATAGTGGAATATTAAATCCGAAAAGGTTTTATAATGTAGTCTGATAGGGTTTTTAATATTATATCTTTTATAAAGAAATTTTTAAATATTTTTTTACGGTTTGTTCTTTTGTGTGTGGTTCACTTAATATCTTAATATCAATTTTACTTTGTGTGGATGTCTACCAAGGAGTTATGATATGAACCGATATCTGTTCCAGGGTAAGTTTTGGCAGAAAGTGTAGAATTGCGAAATCGGTTTCTAATAAGGACAAAAAGATTTCGAAATATTTTATTTTTTGTATCTTTAGAAAATTTCCATATATGCAATATTTTTTTACACAGTTTTAAGAAGAGTCCATTTATGTTACGTGAGAGTTCGTTATACAACATTCTCTTTGTCAACAAATTGAAAAATAAACTTTTTCAATTTTAATGTAACCTATAAAAAATCTATAAAAGAAATACATAAATAATATAATTACTTTATTTAATTTAAAAATATTATTTAAATGTTAAAAAACAGAAAACATAGTATAAATCTTCGCGATGGTCTACAGCAACGCCTACTGTACCACTTTTTCTAGCTAGACAAAGTGGTATCTAGAACCCTAGAGCTGGATAATATTGAAGAGAGTGGTGGGTAGATATTCATATGTGATTGTCGAATAGAAAATATTATACCTATTTTGAGGATTTAGCACGTTACTTCATAACACGTCAACTATCGCATAAAATAACTTATAACACCAGGAATGCGTCATGGGAAAAAATTATGGAACTCCAAAAATATCTTTAAGAAGAACATGCGAAGAATAACCTACATTAAGGTAATAACTTGGCGAAGTGGGCGTTCGTATACATAGAAAACTTACTAAAGCCATTTTGAAAATACAAAAAGAAAACTCCAGGATATTCAGTGTTATTATAAAATTGAAAAAGGGCTATAATATTGCAATAACTCGTACCTCCAACTAAAAGCAGACATACAGTTGAAAATTTTAATCAAAAAATAGAAGTAAAAACATACAATCACGAATTAGCTATAGGTTACCACAAAATAAGTACAAGAGAGAAGAAGGTTCGCGACTGCCTCGCTGGTATTGAAATGTAGGCTTTACATAATGTAAAGGTATAAAGGTCTGGGATACAAGATCGTTACGAAGAAGTTCCATGCGTATCCTCCTTATGAAATGCCTATGGACAAGAAGCTTGAGGTAACGAGAGAGCTCTTTCCGGACGGCAGATGTCATGGTGTATGGAGGGATGAAGGAGCTGAGCGGGCTGTACCCTTTACCATGGATGAACTTGTCGAGGCATTGGGTTCACTCAAGACTCGTAGGTCCCCCGGACTGGATCAGATACCACCTGAGGCGGTAAAGGGTCTAGGACGGGTGAAGCCTGCGTGGCTTCTGGAACACATGAATGCATTGCTGGAAGCACAAACCTTTCCTGAGCCTTGGAGGACATCGAGGTTAATACTGCTTCCCAAAGCTAGGGAAAAGTATCGCCCCATCTGTCTTCTTCTCATGCATCAGTAAGCTCTATGAAAGGATGCTGCGAGTACGCATAGACGACATGATTGAGAGGTCAGGTGGTTTATCTCGGAGGCAATTTGGTTTTTGTAAAGGGAAAAGCACGATTGATGCAATCATGAGTGTACTCGAAACATTGCACAACAGAGGGAATGAACATCGCTGGGCGGCCCTGCTGTTGTTTGATGTTAAGAATGCATTCAATACGCTGCAGTGGAACGAGGTAATGAAGGCAATGGAGGAGAGAGAATGTCCTGGTTACCTGATGAATGTTATGGCGGAGTATCTGTCCGAGAGAAGGATTATGGTGGAAAAGGGCACGATCGTGGACGTGACGGCCGGGGTACCCCAGGGATCTGTCTTGGGCCCGACGCTATGGAATCTGGCATATGACGGGGTTATGCACTGTGAATACGGAGAGGGTACAACCCCCTTCGCATTCGCGGATGACCTCGCTGTACTGGTAGTAGCCCGGGATGAGCCAGATCTCAAATACCGGGTTCGGAACGCAGGTGGCGTCGTAAAGAAATGGATGACGCAGCACGGACTAAAACTTGCGACAGAGAAAACCGAAGCCATTATTCTGAAGGGGACAAGAAACAGGCAAGGTGTTGAATTAAAATGTGCGGGAGTATGTCTAACACCCAAGACAAAAGTAAAGTATCTAGGAGTGACATTGCACCAGAATGGAAAATGGGGGGAACACGTTCGGGAGGTGGTCCGAAAGGCTGCGAATAGTGCGGCTGCGTTGGGGAGAGTGATGCCGAACATTGGAGGACCCAAATCTGAAAGGAGGAGGGCCTTACACGGTGTTGTACAGTCTATCGTTCTCTACGCAGCACCAGTCTGGAGCGAGGCGGTAGAGATAACGGCCTATAGGAGTCTTATGAAACGAGTAGACAGAACAAGTCTGTTGCGAGTGGCATGCGCCTACAGGACTGTGTCTGCGGCAGCCTTATGGACCATCACTGGATGTGTTCCGTTGCATGTTTTGGCGGTGGAAAGAAAAGAGCTTTATGAGAGAAGAGGCCCAAACCTTACTGTGGCTGAGAGAAGACAGGTAAGGGAAAGGTCAGTTGAAAGATGGCAAGAAGAATGGAACAATACGGAGGATGTGGCACAGTGGACGAAAATGCTGATCCCTAACATAAGAGTTTGGGTGGACTGTGACCACAGGCGATTGGATTATTTCCTGACGCAGGTGCTCACAGGACACGGGTGTTTTAGGGCCTACCTTTATAGGATCGGTAAGGCTGATACAGATGAATGCCTATATTGTGGATACTCGGACACTGTGACACATACGATGTTAGATTGCAGCAGATGGATAGTGGAAAGGAACAGAATGGAGAGAGAGACAGGTGTGAATTTTGTTACAGTGAGAGAAATGATTGAGAGAATGATTGAAAATAAATTAGGTTGGATTAACATACACAGTTATATCCGTGCAGTGATCAAAAAAAAAGGAAGAGGAAGAAAGACAGCTAGACCAACGGCAAAGGTAGAGTGAATGATGCTGAAAGGTGAAGTTAGAACAGTGGGTCACACTTTTTGAGTTAGAATGCGTGAGTTTGACTGTGGGGAAGGAGGAAATGCCCTTCTGAGAATGATGCCGAACTAGGAGTGTGGATGTGTATGAATGGAGAATGAATGAATAAAGGTAGTGCTTCGGAAGTGATGCCGGCCTTACAGCGGCCATTCCGCTTCCGGATCGCTGGATGACAGAGGAGGGTCTGGTTTAGCAGGTAGGCGTTCGGCGTAGACTCGGCGACGAGAGGGCATTTTAAAGTACCTCGGGAACTATCGCCGGGAGTACGAAGAACGAATCCTGCACTAAGGTCAGTCAGGCGGCGTCCTGGACTGAGATGTCTTTTGAAGATTCCAGACCCCCCCTCTATAAAGACGAAAAAAAAGGCTTTACATAATGAGCACTTTCTTCACAAAAGCTCCGAGTAGAAAGTGATCATAAGCAAGTCTCGATTGAGTCTCACTAAAAATAAAGTATTTTCATATTATCTAATCCAAAACGAATAGTCCTAAACGTCCATGTGTTAAATAAGTTTCGAGCTGTGAGAGTAAAAGTATACTAAAGACAGAAAAAACCCAACTTGTGATAAGCAAGACGCTTAGGAAGCTTCTAAATACACTGAATATTTGAAAAACAGGGTTCAAATCTAAAACTTAACGATGTGTAAGCAATTACGAACCAAATAGTAAGTCATCATCATCATCATCATTGGTGCTACAGCCCTATAAAAGAGCCTCGACCTTCCCAAGTCTATTACGCCAGTCAGTTCTATCCATTGCCAACTGTTGCCAGTTTGCTGCGCCTATTTTTCTACCATCCTCATCTACACCATCCCTCCATCTGAGTTGTGGCCTACCCCTACTTCTACTTCCCACAGGTTGTGACATAAGGATTCTTATAGGAGGGTTGTTCTGCTGTGATCTTGCCAGATGTCCTGCCCATCTTAGTCTTCCGAAGTAAATTAAGTCGAAGTTCCTAAATAGTAAGTCACTTGAGCCAAAACACAAAAGATCTTATTACAAAAGGAAGAAGAGTTGATCATAAGAAACAGAAAAATTTTGACTCTGCAATCTTTATTATAAATTACGGGTATTTTATTACAATTTTGTGTTTTAATAAATAAAAAAAAATATAATATACAAAAACAAATGAAAATAAAAACAAATTAAAATTTATAACAAAATCCTCCAGAAAATTCTTGTCAATTTTAATTATAACATGTAAACACACAAAGTAATTTAAACTGCTTGTTAACGTTAAGCTAAGTCTAATAGTTTCTTAAATTGCCGTAAAGCTGCATACACACCCGTTATTATTAGATTAGTCAATTAGTATCTAATGGTATCTAATTGACTAATCATTTACACTTCGTTTAACTTTTATCTTTAATTCTGTATGTTGGATAGATCTGTAACACCATTAATAGGAACGAGTATTGGTTCATTGATATGCACACGAATATGTTTAATGGTAATTATACTGGGTGTCCCATATTGGATTGAATATTAGCAAGAAAGTGAGAGACAGCATCAAAATATATCTATTTAAAAGTCTTTTCACCTACTGGCCAACTGACAGACGAAAAATATCGGATCTCATTGACTTCTGTGTCATAAAAGGCATCGCTTCTAATTACTTATAACCATCATTTAATTTGTTTTCTAATCGCTCTTCTTTCTTAATAAGTATGAACACAGAGATATGACACATATACAGACCACCAACATTAACCAACATATTGATAAATTTGAACATATTCAATGAATTGGTCTTTGAGTCAATCAACTTGAACTCGCCACTTAAATCCAAAAAAGATGTTACAGTGATACAACACCAAACTATGTCAATCAAAAAAGATGCCTGGGCTGCTTCTCCAGAAGGCTCCTATAAAGAAAAACAGGCTCATATTCTGACTATGTAAACAATATTATTCTTGAAAAAAGGAAACTAAGAAAAAATGGTAAAGTACTCGAGCCCTAATAGATAAAACAAATCTAGTAACAGCTCAAGATAAAGACTACTTCCTATGGAAACTCTCAAGGAAACTGAAATCCACCAACTAAGAATCACAACTATTGGAAAAGATGATGGTAGCTGGGTCGTAGTCATGAAGATAAAGCAAGCACTTTTGCGAAATATCTTATTTCTGTATTTTAACCTCATCAAAAAGAAAAAAGCCATTTTAGATATACTGGACGCGCCACATCAGATCACCACACCAAAAAATGTGTGAAATCATAGAAGTCATTGCAAAATGAAACAAAACAAAAAAACAGCAAGTTATGATCTTATTACGGGTCTAAGACTAAAAAAATTACAATCTACAGGAAACTAAATTCCTGTAATTGGCTGTATACCACGTATCACAAAAAATTTTATTTAAAAATGTTCCTTTATAAAGAGTATATTAAAAAAACCCTATCGGGATACATCACATAACCTTTTTGGAATAACTATTCCATCATCAGTGCCACCTGGATGTACTTGTTTGAAGTCGCTAAATATGTGGGCAAAAGCCCTTTAAATGTAGTTTGATTAACGTTGAATTACATCTTTGATATTTAAAAACTATGTTTCATTATCATAACTTAACGTCATATCTAATTAGCCTTCTTTGGTCCATCTTTGGACATAGGCCTCCCCAATCCTTTTCCATTCTTCTCTGTCTGTCGCAACAGTCATCCATCTAGAGCCCACGTGCTTCTTGATATCATCTGCCCATCTCATTTGGGGACTTCCTCTGCTTCGTTTATATTCCCACGGTCTCCAACTTATAAGAATTTTGTTCCATCGGTCTTCTTTTTGTCTTATATTGTGTCCGGCAAATCTCCATTTCAATTTTGCAACTTCTTGTCTAACATCCGTCATAATATGTAGGAAAATCTTTTTAAGATAGGTAAAGAAATAATAAATAAGACTTACTCACAATCAATTTAATTTAACTATCTGACGACCGGTTTCGCTTTCTACAATATGCAAAGCATCCTCAGGTCTCGATACAAAGTTAAACAAATGCTGAAATAATAAAAACCCATATTAGGGTGTTGTCCAATAACGATAAACAAAGTAGATGTTGTAAATTACAATAATTATGCCAATATTACATGTCTGTGGTTTTATTTAAATGAGTAAGTTGAATAAAAGGTATAAAAATTTTAAAAGTTTAAACAGACAAGGTAAGGCCCACAAATTGTTATAAAATAGTCTCTTCGATTGTAATAAATTAACAAATGAGCAAATAAATAAATAAAATAAACATTACTTACATGCCGGTACTCTATTAATTGATGGATGGTAGAACATGGTTGATATACTAGTATATATAGACATATATAGTAGTTTCAACCATGTTCTACCATCCATCAATTAATAGAGTACCGGCATGTAAGTAATGTTTATTTTATTTATTTATTTGCTCATTTGTTAATTTATTACAATCGAAGAGACTATTTTATAACAATTTGTGGGCCTTACCTTGTCTGTTTAAACTTTTAAAATTTTTATACCTTTTATTCAACTTACTCATTTAAATAAAACCACAGACATGTAATATTGGCATAATTATTGTAATTTACAACATCTACTTTGTTTATCGTTATTGGACAACACCCTAATATGGGTTTTTATTATTTTAGCATTTGTTTAACTTTGTATCGAGACCTGAGGATGCTTTGCATATTGTAGAAAGCGAAACCGGTCGTCAGATAGTTAAATTAAATTGATTGTGAGTAAGTCTTATTTATTATTTCTTTACCTATTTGAAATGGACTCACACAAGCAACACATTCATGATCTTTTTAAGATAGTTGAGAAATTTTTAAGCACCCTTTTTGAATCATCTTGTGTTTTAAATATTATTGTATCTACAAATTGTTCAAGTTTCATAAAAAAAGATGATATTGGAAAAAATTATTCAAAAAAAAATCAAACAAAATGTTTGCAATTTTAGTATTTATCAAGATCCAGGGTGTCAAATAGGACACTGTTTCATAATAAAACTCATCATATCTCGTAAAACACTCGGTGTAAAGTAGCAAGACCTTATTGCAAAATAATTCTCAAGAACACTAAAATCAAAATTTGTAATAATATACAGGGCATATTATTTAAAATTTAGTAAAAGTTTTCGTCTACTTCCGGTATAACCGGAAGTGGTAGTAGGCTCTAAATATTTTAGATTATTCTTTACCGAGATAGATAGATTTTTCTTTAGGGGTTACCCAAAGTTCAATATATACTAGACAACATTACTGATCTACGTCAGGGATATACAAGAATGTAACAACATAGCCAGACACATGTAACGTAATGTTGGAGAAGACACAAAAAAAGGTATACTGTCAACAGGTAAATGGTAAACATTTTGAATAGCTAATAAGATAAAAAAATATTTTAATATATATATATATATATATATATATATATATATATATATATATATATATATATAAGGATCACTCAGACGAGTGGTGGGTTCTTATATCGGTCTCTAGGTGGAGAAATAAAAGACAAAGTTGATAGGCTACTTTATCTATTTTGAAGACGTTTCGCTTTCGAGTTTTGAAAGCATCATCAGTTCATCTAAAAAATTTTACAATATGAGAACCACACAATCATGGAAACGATGTTAATTGTTACCTTAAAAAGATATGTAGCAGTCAATGTTATTAACAAACATGTGAATGAAACTAAGTAAATGGACATAATACGCTGATCTTGTATAAACAGTTAAGCAACTACAACTAACAACTGTTTATACAAGATCAGCGTATTATGTCCATTTACTTAGTTTCATTCACATGTTTGTTAATAACATTGACTGCTACATATCTTTTTAAGGTAACAATTAACATCGTTTCCATGATTGTGTGGTTCTCATATTGTAAAATTTTTTAGATGAACTGATGATGCTTTCAAAACTCGAAAGCGAAACGTCTTCAAAATAGATAAAGTAGCCTATCAACTTTGTCTTTTATTTCTCCACCTAGAGACCGATATAAGAACCCACCACTCGTCTGAGTGATCCTTATATACAGATTGAACGAAATAAATTCGGAACATAGGAATATAATGTATTTCGGCTCAATTCTGCTGTAGGTGGTTGGCCAACAAAATATTGTCAAATAATTATATTATAAAAATCCAATACTTCAGCGGGCTGCTGGATTCTGAACTCATAAAAATTGAAAGCTACACATAAATCTACGATTTATGCTGTCAAACCAGTTATAGTCCAGGAAATGAAGCATTTCACCTCGCAATTTTTTCGTGCTCCCTGGATTGACTTGAAATTTAACAGAAGGTAGGTAATAGCCTAAGGATCAAAATCTATATCGAACCAAAGTGCGCCAAAGCCTAGGGGGTGGTTGCCACCCCATCTCCGGGGTGAAATTTTTTTTTACGTTTTAACTACAGGTTTCGATTAAAAAAGTGATTCTAAACAAAAAATGTGCTATACATTTTTTTTATAAAATGATATTTTTCAAGTTATTCGCGATTGAAAGTAATAACTTTTAGACGAAAAAATCCACGTTTTTAATCGATTTTTCGCGAATAATTCGAAAATGGTGCATTTTATCAAAAAAATTGTAGAGAACAAATTTGTAGCTTTTAAAAAGACAAATACAATTCATTTTTTAAAATGTTTTTGGGATATAATAGGAACCGAAATACGGCCTATCAATGTTCAGCGGTTTTCTTCAAATGCCAAATTTGAAAGATTCAAAATCAAATATCGGGAAAATGATGCATTTTTGGAAGAAAACTCACAAAACCTTTTTTAAAGAGCATAAATAGACCTATCATAAAAAAGACTCTAGCTCAAAAATTGAGTGAGTTATGATGAAAATAAGGTCAATACCTCATTTTTTACGAAAAAATCGATGAAAACAACCCCTAACCACCGCCATAATTAAAATCGATCTTCACCCTTCTGAAATTCCCTTTGTACATGTATTGTTAATACGTCCAAGAAGTTTGACCCATTTAAAATGCTTTGTGTTAGAAAAAGTACAGCTTAAAGCGAGAAACGATTTACAATTTCATATTTTTTACCCTTCTTTTTTTAAATATGCCCGAAAATACTGAATATATGAAAAAAATACAAATTACCAAATTGTAGCTTTTTTAATGACTAAAATTATCCTTCATTTAGATTTGTTGTACAATGAATATTTGGCGAGATATAGCCGTTTAAAGCATCGATTTACGATCAAGCACCATCTTTTTCGAGCCCTTTAAACTCACCCCATTTAAAAACCAAGGGTTCCAAAAAGATTTAATTCACAGATCCTTGTAGCTCTTAAAAACCTCTACAAATCGTTTTTGAAGAAACACTCTATCGTTAAAAATTAAAGGAAATACGTTAAAAAAAACCAGTGAATTTTTTTCCGGAAAATTCTATTAGTATAGTACAGTACATTTCGGAGCATAATAATCTACAAAACCGGTATATTAGCTAGTGGGGCGTTATACATTCGAAATTTTAAGCGTTCTTATTTTGAAATCCCATACAACAGAATAAAACATCTGCTCATATGTCTACGGCTTGGCAATGAAAATATTAGAGCAACAGATTGGGGATGGTATTCCAAAGATGGTTTGTTATTACCCGTACGCATGAACAAACAACCTGCACTCGATAAACTTTTGAAAATTATTTTTTGGCAATGCAAAAAAGGATGCGGTGTTTCATGTGGGTGCAGAAAAGTTGGTTTATACTGTAACTCTACTTGTTCTGGGTGCTCAGGTGAAGGGTGCAATAATAGTCCACCAATAATTGAAGATGAGGATGACATAGATCACGATGAAGATGTAATTGATGACGAATAAAATTAATATTATAATTGTTTTACCTATAAATGTAAATATTTTCAACTATTTATGTAAATGTATAAGAATATATGGTGCCTTTTTATGTTGATAAATTTTTTTGTATTTAATTCTACTTTTTTCAATTTATATCTTATAAATTAGTTTATAAACACTGCAATGTTGTAAAGGGTGATTTTCAAAAGTTGAAAAGTTGCAAAATTTTGGCAAAAAATTGTTTTTACCTATAGCACTCATAACAATTGATTTTGAAGGGTTGAAAATGTATGAATTTGTATTTTAAAGTATAAAAAAATCACTATTTAACTAATCCAAACCAAATTTCACTCATCTTAAGATTTATAATATTAGTTTACAATTTTTGAAAATCAGGGTTCATCGGCATGACATAAACTATAAAGCAGAGGGTGAGTTGAGCTTAATTCTAAATTTTTATGCAAATCGTTCCATTCCATTCCACGAAACTATCATTATTTAATTAATTCAAACCAAATTTTACCCATATTCAGGTTTAATATGTTATTTTATAATTTTTGACAATTACGGGTAGTTTTCACCCCTTAGAACAATCAGGGTTCGTCGACATGACATAAACTATAAAGCAGCGGGTGAATTGAGCTTAAATCCAAATTTTTATCCAAATCGATCCAAGGCGAAATCATTTTTTTAGAATTAGTAATTTTTTTACATTAACCTCTAACAAGGGTTGCTTTTTAAGGGTTGAAATATGATGGAACTCTATTCAAAAGTATAAAATAATCATTATTTAACTAATTCAAACCAAATCTTACCCATATTCAGGTTTAATATGTTATTTTATAATTTTTGACAATTAGGGGTAGTTTTCACCCCTAAAACCCTTCAGCGCACTTCGGTTCGATATAGATTTTGATCCTTGGGCTATCACCTACCTTCTGTTAAAATTTCAACTGGATACATGCAGGACGAAAAAATTGCGAGGTTTTAACTATTTTCGAGCTTCATTTCCTGAACTATTATCGTTTCCTTAGACAAACCCGTCTTACGCAAACAACATTGTTGTGAGACAGACAGTTGAACGATATTTTATACAATGTCTATACCCAGGTATGGATTTATTTTTGTCCAAGTTTTATATTGGTCCACTATTTCAAATAGAGTTCAAACAGACATGTATTAAATTGTATGTTCCGTTTTAATTTGGTTCAATCTGTATATATTGGATTGACGGTCGTACTCCTTTTTCCGATATATATATATATATATATATATATATATATATATATATATATATATATATATATATATATATATATATATATATATATATATATATATATATCTATAGCGTTTGTGCAGGGAGAACAAAAACTCTTAAGAGCTATAACTCAATGGATACCACCTAGTAACTCACCAGAGGTAAGAGATTGGTCTAAGACAAGATGAAACGAGGGAACAGGTAAAAGAAAACTTAAGGAGAATGGAGATATGAGACGTATATAAAAATAAAAAGGCGGAAAAACGGAAACTGCAAAAGAAGTATTAGATAAGGCTTATCTACATAAAAAAGGATTTTTAATTGAATACCAACTACAACTTTGACGGGGGAGTATAGCAATGATGACGATATGGATCTACCTTAGCAAATATTTTACCGTGAGTGATATCGTTTCCATTAGTTTTATGAGAACTTCGTCAGCTATTCTTAAAACAGGCTCCAGTGAATAATGTAGTCTCTTTATTAATATTTTCATTGGTTATCGTATTTTTGCATTTCATGGTTTCGTGAAATTTGTAATAAAATTCAAAAGTGTCTTTAAAAATATTTCCAGTTTTCAACTTAAACTGCCGTTTTCTGAAATTGTTTCAAAATAGTATCAGTAAAGATCTACCATAAGTTAATTCACGTAAAATATTAGAATACCCCAGAAGGTTGTTTAGAACTATAGTTTCAGTAGATAATGTATTGTAAAATTCGGAAAAAATTTTAGAACGAAAAATCCAAATCACAGATCGCTATTCTTCACCATTTTATTCACTGTATATCGGAAAGTACCATATTTACGACAAAAATTGATTAAACTAATATTGTTTGCTATTAATTTTGTATAAAAATGTTGCTTGAAAATCATAAAAAAAATCAGGCGTGGAAATAAGATTTATAAATAATGTTAGTAGTAATTTGCTTCTAGGCAATCGGAAAACTTTTTAAAATATCTAAATATTTTAAATAAAATCTTTTAAGTTATTTCCAAAAAAATGGTCCAATCAAAAATCAAATAGTTCATGTTATAATAGATAAAAAGCACTAAATAAATCTAATGAACGTTAGAAGTTAGAGATGCGCAAATGATAAAAAAAACTTTACTGTAGAAACTAAGTGTCGCCAAAGAATTTCCAATGCCAGAAAGAAGAAATTACTAGCAAATAAAATCTAATTTGTATCTATTAAAAGAAATAACATATAGGGAATAAGTTTAAGTATAAACTCATAAGGCAATCTCTAGAAAAAACCTGGACAGTTGACTTATCGAGTACGCCAATGTGCAACAGCTAACAGGAAGCTCTAAAAATAGAACAACAATAGGTAAGTACAAGAAAAAAACAAAGAAGAAAAACGCATATACCCAAAAAATAAAATATGAAAATCATACGAGCTGAGGAGAAAGAAATACATTGTATCATCAGAAAAACATTGTAAGAAAATAATTATGTACAAGAACCAACATATTTTTTGTAATAATGAAAATGATGATAAAGGTAATAATATGTTTATCGAAGAAGAGGATTTCCCGATTCGATGAGTAAAACACTTTCAAAAGTTGCAGGAAAGTAATACTACTAACATCACCAAACCAGAATATCGAAAAAAGGAATTTGTGAAACCTTTCTGACCAAAAAAGGAAAACCAAATTTTCCTATAGTATGCTGAGTTGCAAAATGGATAACAGACTAATAGACCAGGGTCGATAATTTTTAAAACAAAAAAAAAATATAGTGGAATGAAACCTATTGGAAAAGAAAGAGAATATGCTGAATGAAAGAAAAAATAAATTCCACTCTATCCGAGGTCGGGAAGTGAGAGGGAGTGACTTTTAAGGATAAAAATCGGTTTATTGTGATTTTCGGCGAAACTACAAGTGCTTTGTAATAGTATATTACATAACGAGAGTTGTAAGAAGCTTATTACATGCGAGTAAAAAAGTTGCGCGCGAGCCGCGTAGCGGCGAGCGCAGTAATTTTACAAGCATGTAATAAGCTTACAACTCAAGTTGTGTACTATACTTTTTCTACCATTATTTTGTTTATAAAAATAAAAATTAAATTACCACTATATTTACACTGACAGATTAATAATTTTTAACCTGTCAAAACAACGCCTGTTAATTCGTTTCCATGGCAACTCGACCAACTGACTTACAAGGCGTATGTGATATTACACATTTTTATAGAACTGAAGCGTAATTTTTTTTATTACGTGCTAGTCATTACGTGTCAGTATCTGTTATGATGCATTTACTTAGCATCCAAATAGTAGGTAATATACAATTTACTAGTAAGAGAGTAGAAAAAAAAAATTAAATAGCAAAGTTGTATGTAACAAAAAGATTGTATTTAATAAAACTTTTGTATTTAAACTTTTTTGTATAATAACTAGTGACGAAAAAATAGACTGGAAAATAACAAATAGAGCAAAGAAATCAAACAAGTTATACTATGCGTTAGCCCCAATAATGGTAAAAAGAGAACTTACACGAAAAACAAAATAAAAATATATAACACAATAGTGATACCGACTGTGCTCTATGCAAGTGAAAACTGGACAATTCTGGAAAAACATAAGAGCAGGATAAACACAATGGAGATGAGACATCTAAGAAGGATAGTTGGAAAGACAAAATAAGATAGATTAAGCAACGAGACTATTAGGAGAATGGCCAACCAGGAACCAATAATGAACAAAATAGCAAAGAGATAAATAAACTTGTATGGCCATCTGATGAGGATGCAATCCAATAGAATAACAAGAAAAGTTTATGAAGCAAAAAACATCAGAAAAAGAAAAAGAGGCAGACCAAGAAAAAAATGGACACAGCAAGTAGTAGAGGCGGGAAAACTTAAACAAAAATCACTGGACGAATTGAAAATAATGGCAGTAAACAGAAAAGAATAAAAGAGGTGGGTAAATGCAAAATTAAAGTAGCTAGCTCAAATCCGACACCCTGATAGGGTAAAAGGAAGGGAAGAAAGAAAGAAATAATTTTTGATTGAAAATTAGGGTGCTTTTTCGAAATTAAATCAATATCAGGTAAAAAAATAAATTTTTAAATTCCAAAAAATTAGGGTGTGTTTGGTACATACTAAGGCAAACTTTCACTAAATTTCGTAGAATTTTTTTTTTGAAAAAGATAAAAATAAAAAACCAAAAACTTAGTTTTTTGAATTTTCCACAAAAATTTTGAGGTTATGTAAAAAAAGTGTAAATACAAAAGTTTTATTAAATACAATCTTTTTGTTACCTACAACTTTGCTATTTAATTTTTTTTCATAGCACTTGTAGTTTCGCCGAAAATCGCGATAAACCGTGAGTGGAATTTATTTTTTCTTTCATTTTTAGCATATTCTCTTTCTTTTCCAATAGGTTTCATTCTACTATAATTTTTTTTTCTTTTTACCTTTTTTAAAGGCTTTGAGACTGGACTATAAAGAGTATATCAACTTTCCAATTCTCGGTATCAGTCAGTTGTTTAAAGCTAAAAAAAAATATCTTGGCACATTTCCGTAACATCATAAACTTTTCCTGTAGTTTTATCCATTCTGATTATTGGGGACATAATGGGGACTCACTTTTCTGGCACATAACCGATTGCCTTTTCTTTGCATTTTTGATAACAGCGTGCATACTGTCACCCTCGTGACAGTGTCGCTGAGTGTCGCCTTTTTCTAGAAATCTGTTAACAATGTCAATGTGAAAATGCACTGCAGCAAAAGCATGGAAAACACAAAACGATTTTTATTTTGTGCCCCACAGTTGTCTGACTAGAATTAGAATAGAATATAATAATCCAAAGCACGTGGTGGTCGTGTGTATTAAGGTATAAAAAAATGCTTATTAAAAGCTTTAAAATTTTTATTTTAATGAAGATCTTTTCGGAATTGAGTCATTCCATCATCAGTTTAATAAAAAGTTGTCAAAAAAACATTGTATGGCCACATGGAAAACATAGGAAAGAACTCCGTATTAAAAAACTATCCTCATGCTGTTTATGAAGGTAAATGTAATAGACTGTTAATTTGTAGATTACTAAAAACTGAAAATGGGGGCATCTTACATGACCCCCTGTAGTTGGTGAGGTTTTATTGACGTACATTACCTCAGATCTGTACTGGAGTCTAGGGCTAACTAGACTAAGATGCCCTAATTTTCAGATTTTAGTAATCTACAAATTAACAGGCTATTACATATACCTTTATAAACACCATGAGGATAGTTTTTTAATACGGAGTTCCTTCCTATGTTTTTCATGTGGCCATACAATGTTTTTTTGACAACTTTTTATTAAACTGATGATGGAATAACTCAATTCCGAAAAGATCTTTAAAATAAAAATTTTAAGCTTTTAATAAGCATTTTTTTATACTTTAATACACACACCCACCACGTGCTTTGTATTAAACAGGTATACTAGCTACTCCTGGATATCTCCACTTCATGGTTTGTTCCAGTTTCACTTTTAATTTTAATATAATAATCGTTTTAACACTATGTTTTGCCTTGAGATCTTAAAATTTCTAGAGGCAGTTGGCTATTTTATTTGGACCTCTTTTAGCCACCTGCTCATGCCAGATATAGTAGTAACCCTAAATATTTCCAACGTCATAAACTGTAAAGTTATACGTAAAGTATTTGCTTTTGTAGTAAAAACCACTTAGACAAAGAGGTAGCTAAAACCTTTTGAATGTCAAAACAAGCCCCACATAAGCTCTTATCATTTAGTGCAAGCTCTTTGTCTATATATTTTTTAAGTTTCTGATAACTTCTTTGTTTTTCATATGGGACTCGTATTTTTCGAGTAATTTTGCTTTTTCAGCATCTCCAGTTTCATTGAAAATATCTCTATACTAGGGTGACGGGGCAACTGTAGTGATGTTATTTTGTTCACAATACGCGTTGTATAATCGGTAAATTTTCTGGATATTAAGCTTTTCTTCATGGTACATCTTCGTCGTATTCTTACGCGTATAATGAGAAGTTACTACAGGAAGCTGATTTAAATGTTTTTTTACGTTGTCTATAAGTTGAGGTGATAATTTATTGGGTCTGTTAGTGTGTTTTCCACGTTTTTCTTCCTCGAATGATCCACTATCTTTCAGTTTTCTTAATGCTGCAGTAATTCAAGTTTCTGAAACGTTAAGGATTTCCAAGAACATAGTTTTGCAAACACGTTGTTCTTCATTGCGAATATAGAAATAATATTCTCAAGAGTAATTTATTCGAGATCGATGTACTTCACTAATAGTTACTTGTTTTTTGGCAATCTGTCTTACATTACGAACAGTAAAATCCCACTTTCTCGTACGATCTTTTAACTTTCACCAAAATTCATTGAAAAAAGGTCTCTATCTTATCTAGCTGTTTTGGTAGCACATTTTGGTCTACATGTGTTTGCGGATGGTGCACTTATCTGTCTTCCTTTAATTTTAATATCTGTTCGATTTACATGTTTAAGTGTTTTTATACGCTTTCTCAGGTAATTCCAATATTAACTCACTTCTTGAATACATTATGGCAGTTATAAGAAAACTAAACTTTTGAACATAACCTTAGACTAGCGCCGAATACCGTCGTAGCTCATATTATAACGATTATACGATACCTAATGCTATCGACGCAGATAACAAAGAAGACTATTGTAACTCAAGAACGATGATTTTCTAAGGTTGATTTTTTATAAATCGGAAACACTATAAAATGCATACACGTAATATTGGTTGCATAAATATGTTTACGGTTGCATAACGATATTATCTCCGTGATTTTTTATATCTACTTGCTAAAAACTTTACTAATTACACCATATAATTTTTAGAAGTTGAAGGCTAAAAAATTTTTTCATCCGTTTTTATCATAGATATGATAATTTCCGGGATACTAATGAGGATAAAATGTAAAAGCGACGCAAGAGTGCAATCAAGTTAAGCTATTTTTGTAAACACACTGACGGGAACATAAATAAATATGAATTATCCAGAAATTGTTTAAATTTAAATGAGAATAATGCAAAATCTGTTTTGCATCATTCTCAAAATGTTCTTCAAATTTTTCTAGTACCTACTTTTTATGGTCTTCTATTAATTTATTTTTCGTAATAATATACCAAAATTTACTAAAATTCATTAATATACATTAAAGTAAAGTAAACAGACAAAAATCCATCAAACCGTATCGAACGGAAGAAAGCAATAATTTTGTGGTACTATCATTTTACTAACGACACCCTGTACATAATAAGTTTCAACTCATTTTGTTTTAAGTAATATGCTCAAGTCCAATAGTTTAAATTTACAAGACAAGTGAAAAAGAAAGCATTTAACATGGGATAGGCGAATGACACAAATACTCCTGTTCTTAGACTTCCTCGTTGCAGGATATATATCAGTTAAGTAATTCTCTGAAGTCTTACGAACTGACCGCTTATCATTTCGGTAAAATCGTGATTTTTATACAATACTAAGTAGGCGCTGGAATGTTAATAGTATAGTTAATTTCATTATCTACATTCTTCTTCTAGTTTCTCAAAAATTTGTATATACAACAAAACTGCACAATATATATATATATATATATAAGAGTAAGAAAAAAGAAGTACTTGTGACTCGTTTGGAAAAAATATAATATATTCCAAAACTAAATATCCTATAGACAAATTAGATCAAACAAATGTAGTATACAGCATTGTTTGTACTCAGTGTGAAGCTGAGTATATTGGTGAGACTGGAAGAAATCTCTCTAATCGCATTATTTCTCACAAGAGTGATTGTAGAATTAAGAAACCATCTTGTGCTTTGGCAGAGCATGTAATAGACAAAGACCATATTATGGATTTTGATAATATTAAAATTTTATGTAATGAAAGTAATAAATTTAAAAGAACTTTTTTGGAAATGGTTTGTATTAGCAAAAGTGATAATAATTTAAACAAAAGGTCAGAAATTCAAAATTTAAGCAAAATTTATAATTATATAATTTCTATTTAATTTATGCAGTCAGTAAAATATCACATTTTGAATTTTCCATGTATTTGTTACATTTTTCCGGGCATCTATCAATGGTGAATAAATCTTCTTCTTTTTTGTTACTAAACAAAGAAGAATTTTTTAAACAAAATTTTATTTTTGACAATATGTCAAAAATAAAAATTTTTAAGTTAGTATTTATGACGTTTTAGGCTGGTTGTAGCTATTCTATATTTGTTTATAATTTCAATTTTTTTTCTTAAGAAACTTCATCTAAATTTTTCAGAGAAACATTTGTTAGAATAAGACATTTTTTTATTAATATTTTTTGTATTTATTATGTAAGCAGTAGTTTTATATAAAAAACTAATTTTATTTGGTGAGTTAACAAAAAATTTTTTATTTCTAGTTCAACTTTGTAAGACATTTTGTATTTTTTAGAAGCTCTTGATAAAAATTGTAATCACAATTGAAAGCTCGAGTAAAAAATAGTCAACAAATAGCCCCTTTTATTGACTCCAACCCATCAAAAACAGTGTTATATATATATATATATATTGAAAGAGTGGGAACTAAATAAACCACGTAAAGAAACCAAGTAAGATTGAAATTAGAGTAGAACGATAACTGAGCATATTAAAAATTCTCAAATTATAAAGGGGAAAGTAGTAGTAGTAAAGGGTATCAGAAGTATCCAAACATGGAAAGAAGGAAAATTCTTGGAAATTAGAAAAATTTCATGTTTGTCTCTTCTGATCATTTACCGTTATTAAAAGGTGATTTGGAGCTAGTCTGGTCCTGTTTTAACATTAAGTTTTTAATCCAGTGTTTCTCAACATTTTACCATTTGCGACCCAATTTTCCATAATTATTTTCACCGCACCTCTCTTGTACAATTACAGTAGGTACACAGTGCTACTTGTTGCATGGATGAAATTTGTTTTCAGCCACAGTTGGTGTACTGTCTTTTGAGTGATTCCATAGATATATGCAACTTGGGCTGTAGAAGAAGTAGGGTTCACTTCTTCTTCTTTCAGTGCCCTGTCCGATTATCGAACATTGGCGATCATATTGGCAATAATAACTTTGTTTACGGCGGCTCTAAATAAATTAGCGGTGGTCTCTTGATACCATTTTTGGTGATTTCGGAGCCAGGATGTTCTTCGTCGGCCTGGGCCTCTCCTTCCGGCGATCTTACCCTGTATTATGCAGTGTAGAAGGTTATACCTCTTTGGATGTCTCATTACATGACCGAAATATTGTAACTTTTGGATTTTTATCGTTATTGTTATTTCTGTGCTCTTTTTCATTCGATGTAAATTATTTCATTTCTTATTCGATAAATCCACATCTCAAAGACCTCTAATTTTTTCTTTAATGTGTCTGTAAGCGTCCAGCTCTCTATACCATACAGCAATGTGGAGAATATGTAGCAACTTATTAATCTGGTTTTAAGGTTTAATGTAATATCTCTATTAATAAGAATTTTCTTTAATTTATAGAAGGCGGCTCTGGCTTTTTCAATGCGTATTTTTATTTGTAACTCCGTTTTGCTAACAACCATAAGTTTTGTCTTAGAAGTATCAAGTTTTAGCCCATATTCATCACATGCTTCGGTTACCCTGTTTATAAGTCGTTACAGGTCTTTTTCAGTGAAGTCAATAAGTACCTTGTCGGCTGCATATCTGAGATTGTTTACATGTAGGGTTTACTACCATTTCTAAAATTATGTCAATTTTTTTGTCATCACTAATTGTTGGTCGACCAGATCGTTTGACATCTTGGACACTACCTGTTTGTTTAAAATTCCGAAGAAGCTTCCTTAAATAAGCTCTCGATGTAGGGCGATCGGGGTACCTATCTCTTATTAAAAAGACGTTCTGCTATATGGAAAATATTTCCACATTCACCAAATATTAACACGGCTGCTACTTTGTCGGCTACAGTACGTACCATTCTTCCTTTGTAAAAATTTAAACGTCTCGTTAAACAATAAACTAAATTTTAACTAACAACTAAGTAAAAATCATTTGACGACTAAACTTGAAATAATAAACTGTGTAGAAACAAAAACTAAATATTCAGGTATAAACGCTTTTGCAAACTGAAAATAACTAGAGAATTGACTAAACTAATCAGAAACAGAAACTAAATATTGAGCTATAAACGCTTTTGCAAACTACAAATAAAGATTTTTATAAGAATTTGTAAATCTTCTATTTCTTCTACGATTATTGCGGTATCGTCTGCAAATCTACCGTTATTAACGGTTCTTTTCCATAGTGCCTCCTGAAATATTAGTTGGAAGTACACATTAAATAATTTTTTTCAACATCCCTGTCTCACTCCGCTTTGAATTTCTAGTTGATTTTTCTCACTTTTTTCCACCCTTACGACCACTGATTAATTGTAGTACAGATTTTTGATTAAAATAATACTCTTGAGATCTAGGTGTATGTGTTTCAATGCCTGTATGAGTTTACCATATTGAACTTTGTCAAACGCTTTTTGAAAATCTATACAACTTATGAATACGTTTTTATTTTATTCCCTGCATTTTTGTAATAATACCGTCATTGCTAACAATGCCTCACTTGTTCCCATTCCACATCTAAATCCAAACTGTGTGATGTCTAATTGTTCTTCACATTTTTTATATATACTCTGTTGAATAACCTTGAGTAGTATTAATAATATAGCATAATATAGAAAAAGTATATAACTTTAGAAAAGAAATATGCATGAAATTGATAATATAGGATCCAAAAAAAAACACTTAATAAACGACATTTTAGTTAGTCAAAATGAAAAAACTAAATCGTTTAAACTGCTGTTAACAAAAAATTGTAATAAACTTAAGACTAGTCCTGAATAGCCTATTATAGTTATAGACTACAAGCCTATTATATAAATTATAAAAAAGGTTTATCTTAGAGGACGCAATTTTATCCTTTTGAGGTGTTAAGACGGTAATTATGTTAAGTTTAAGTTTAAGGAGTCGCCACTCTTGATCCGTGGCCGCCATATTTTAAAATAGGGTACAAAGGGTTTTCGCGCCGTATCTTATAAACTAGCAACCCTACAAAAAATTATATAAATATTATTTGTAGCAAATTAAATTATCTACAACTTTATTTCTATTACTTTTTATCATAAAAGTAAAATAAATAAGTTTAAAACAAAAATAAATAAAAAATTCAGAACAAATTTTCTTTTGAACCTTTTGGTGAAAATTTTTACTATAACTTTTACTACAAACTTGTTTAATTTCATTCAGGTTTTTGGATTTTATAGTGGTCCGAAATTGACCGGGTTCTTGAATACTCGCTATCTTGGAATAAGGGGCCCAAATGATTTTCGCGCTGTATCTCGTAAACCAGTAATCATACAGAATATGCTATAAAACATTATTTGTAGCAAACTAAATTGCTTACAACTTTTTTTTTTTTTTTTTATTAACGCATCGACCACGCAGGGTCATTAGCGTATTTAGATTATGTAACATATGTGACAGTTGATACAATATGTGAATATACATTAGTTTACAATAATAATAATAATAATAATAATAATAACAGAACGAAAAAATCGCCAAGTACAGGGATTTGGAAATTCAAATACGAAGACAGTGGAAAATGGAAAGTACCCAGACAATACCTATTATTCTCTCTACTACTGGAGTCATTCCAAAGAACCTCCTAGAAAATATAAAAAAGCTAGGTCTGAATGAACATCTCTACAAGACCATGCAAAAAGCTGTACTACTCTCAACATCCCGATGTGTACGAAAATTTTTGGGAGATACTCCAGCATACCAAGTCACCTAGGGCTCGATAACACGGAAAGAGTCCCACCAGAGCTCAATCCTTTTGATACCGTAGGTATCTGGGATGAGTGAATTTTCCCCTTAGAGGGAGTGTGAGCCGTATGGCTAAATCTGGATAATAATAATAATAATAGGTTCAGCTCGGGGGATTCGATATGCAAAATGGCCAAAACATCGAGGCTATGGGCGAAAATGATATGTATAAATATCTAGGAGTAAAGCAAGCGCGGAAAATTGACCATAAACAAATGAAAATCGAATTAACATCAGAGTTCATACGAAGAGTAAAACAGCTACTCCGCTCACATCTTAATAGTAAAAATTTGTTTAAGGCATTAAACACCTATGCATTTTCCGCGCTTAGCTACTCATTTGGTATTAATAAGTGGACTAAAACGGATATAGAAACTCTTCAGAGAAAATTACGAACACACCTCACAAAGGCACAAAAACACCATCCTCGAAGTGCAGTAGAAAGAACGACATTGCCGCGGTATTTAGGAGGACGAGGACTTATTGATATAAGCGAGCAATTAGAAAAACAGATTACTAATTTAAGAACTTATTTTCAGGTGCAGGCGGAGACATCTACTCTTCATCGCGCGATTTGTGCAGTAGGTGATACAACACCGATCAAACTGAGGGAACAAGAAATGCGCATAGACCATCTTACTAACAACGAAAAAATGCGCATCTGGATGGGTAAACCTCTACACGGGCGACATCCGAATGAGGTCAGTCAAGACTATGTCGACAATATAGCGTCGAACTATTGGCTGACATCAGGAAAGATGTTCCCTGAAACAGAAGGTTCATTACTCGCCATTCAGGATCAGGTTATACCAACCAAAAATTACCTGAAATATATTGTCAAAGACCCTCAGATCCAAAACGACAAATGCCGATATGGATGCCAAGCCCAAGAAACGATCCAACATCTTACCGGAGGCTGCCAGGCATTTGCTGCAACTGAATATAAGGAACGGCATGACTCAGTAGGGAAGATCCTCCATCAAGAGATAGCTATTAAACTGGGACTTCTACAAACAAACCATCTCCCATATTATCAATACGTTCCAGAGAGTATGCTTGAGAATGACAACTACAAGCTATACTGGGATCGCACTGTGCTCACAGACCAAACTGTAGCACATAATAGACCAGATCTCGTGCTAGTTAATAAACTAACAAGACAAACAACTCTAATCGATGTGGCGATACCTAACAACAATAATCTGCGTGTTAAGTACAACGAAAAGATCGCCAAGTACAGAGATCTGGAAATACAAATAAGGAGACAATGGAGAATGGAAAGTACCCAGACGATACCTATTATTCTTTCTACCACTGGAGTCATTCCGAAGAACCTCCTAGAAAACATAAAAAAGCTGGGTCTAAATGAACATCTATATAAGATCATGCAGAAATCTGTGCTACTTTCGACGTCCAGATGCGTGCGAAAATTTTTGGGAGATACACCGACGTACCAAGTCACCTAGGACTCGATAACATGGAAAGAGTCCCACCAGAGCTCAATCCTTTTGATACCGTAGGTATCTGGGATGAGTGAATTTTCCCCTTAGAGGGAGTTTGAGCCGTATGGCTAAATCTGGGATAATAATAATAATATGTGTGTATGTTAAAATGTACGTTTTAGATCTTTTGAAGAAGTTGACAGTCTTTAAGATAGGAAAAAAATTTTCGGTTATGTGTATTTTCTTCTAGGGCATCTTTTAGGGAGTTAGGTATGTTATATTTGAGTCGTTCAATGTTATATTTGGGACACTGTATTAAAAAATGTTTTACCGTTAGAACACTGTTGCACACTTCACACACTGGTTTGTTTTTGCGTTGTAGTAAATAGTCATGAGTAAGTCGTGTATGGCCGATACGGAGACGGGTAAGTATCATTTGTTCTCTTCTGTCTTTTATTGTTGGTTTCCATAGATGTGGGTGTTTGTTGACTTCGTATAGCCTTGATGGAGTGTTGTTCCAAGTTTGTTGCCATTTGTGAATTATTTTTTGTTTTAAGTATGGTTTTAGATCGTTTTGTACCAATATGTTGCTTTCTTCGGACATCGGGTTAGTTGGTGCGTTTTTGGCCAGTTTATCTACAGCTTCGTTACCTTCAATTCCTACATGAGAAGGTACCCATAAAAAGTGCACTTGGATGTTCTTATTTAAAATGTTTTTAAGTTCTTTTTTAATAAGAAGTAGAAAGGGGTTGTCACAGTATAATTGAGTCAGTGAGGTTAATGAACTTAGAGAATCTGTGATTATTATACATCTTTCTTTGTTTTTGTTTTGTATTAACGATAGTGCTTTTAGAATTGCGAATAATTCAGCCGAAAAGATGGTTGTAATTGATGACAATTTGAAACTAACTGAGGAGTCTTCCGAATAAATTGTTGCTCCAACTCTGTCTTCATTTTTTGACGCATCTGTGTATACGTTGTAGGTATTGCCATATCTGTTTAATAGTGTATGAAACTTTTGTTTAATGACGGTTGATGACATCTCTGATTTTCTTAGGTTTGTTAGACTGATGTCGATAGCAGGAATAGATATTGTCCATGGTGCAGGGTTGTGGATTGATGAGGTATCATAGGTTTTTGGAAATTGAAAATTTAATTTGGATAAGTATGATTGTATACGAAAGTAAAAAGGATGATCAATTTGATGTGTTTGCTGAAATTTATTTGTAAATCGGTCAGCAAAAACGTTATGCAGTACTGGATTATTTCGGTTTGATGACACTGCCGCTGAATATGTTAGGCTTAGATATTGTCTTCTGAAAGAAAGAGGAAGTTCTCCACTTTCCCAATAAAGACTATGAATGGGACTTGTATAGTGAGCACCTAAAGAAATACGTAGACATCTATTTTGGATAATATCCAGTGACTTCAAATGTGTTTTTTTGGAGAAGTTGTAGACTATGGCTCCATAGTCAAGTTTTGATCGAATTATGGATTTGTAAATAAGTATTAAACTTGAATAATCAGCACCCCAGTTTTTAAAGGCAAGTGATCGAAGTAAATTTATACCAGGAAGACAGGATTTTTTCAGCTGTTGAATATGTGTCTTCCAAGTTAATTTTTTATCAAACGTCATACCCAAGAATCGGATTTCTTCTACATGATCTAGTTTTTGTTCGTGTAGATATAATTCTTTTGTTTGGATTTGATTTCTCTTTGAGAAACAGATTGCTTTCGTTTTTGAAGTGTTAAATTGAAGTCCACTTGTAGCTGACCATTTCTCAATGTGTGTTAACGCGTTTTGAATGTGATTGTAAATCGTTGCTATGTTTTTTCCTCTACAGAAAATAACTAGGTCGTCAGCGTATAATCTAGCTTTGACAGGGTTTTCAATTTCTGTTAATATTGAATTTATTGCTACTAAGAATAAAGTTGTGCTTAAATTTGATCCTTGTGGTATACCATTTTGTTGAATTTTTGTTTGAGAATATGTTCCGTCAACTCGAACTTGAAATTGTCTGTTTTCAAGAAAATTTGAAATGTATTTTAATATGTTACCCCTTATTAACCAGTTGCTGAGTGTTTTAATGATTGAATATTTCCAAACTGTTTCATATGCTTTGGTTATATCAAAAAATATTCCAACACAATGTTGTTTTATTGCAAATGCTTCGTGGATTTCTGATTCTAAGTCAACGAGGTTATCTAAAGTTGAGCGACGTTTTCGGAAACCACATTGTTCTGGAATAATTAAGTTGTTTGATTTTAGATACCACATAAGCCTATTGTTTATTATCTTTTCTAATATTTTACCTATGCTACATGTGAGTAATATCGGTCGATATGATTGTGGATCTGATTTTGGTTTAGTTGGTTTTAGAATAGGTATTATGATTGAATTTTTTCATGATTTAGGAAATACGTTTCTGGATAGGATTATATTGTAGATTTTGAGTAGATATTTTTTAGATTGAGGGCCTAAATTTTTTAGGAATATAAACGGTATATTGTCGGGTCCAGGACAAGTGTTCTTACAATTTTGAAATACATTTTCTAATTCTTCCTCTGTTATTGGTATATTTAGATCGTTATTATTTTCATCGTAATATTTTATAGGATTTTTTTCTTCTTTTATTTTGATTTTTAAGAAATTGGAAGTATAATTTAAGTTACTTGAGTTATATTCATAAGTAGATGCTAGTATATTGGATACTTCTTCTGGGCTTTTATAAATAGTGTTATTTTGAGTTAGATAGTTGATTGATTTATGGGGTTTGGAACAAGACATTTTTGACTTTTTTCCATATAGCAGTTATAGGAGTTGAACTATGTATTGTGGTAACATATTCCCTCCAAGAGTCACGTTTGGCTTTTTTAATGGTATACCTAGCGACTGCTCTTAATTTTTTGAATTCTATAGAATTTTCTTGAGTTTTGTGTCGTTTGAATTTATTAAAAGCTTGTTTCGATTGTTTTAATGCTTCTTTGCAGTCATGATTCCACCAAGGTACCGACTGATGTTTGTAATCGTACTTAATTATTCCAACGTACTTTTTTGCTGATTCTGTGATTACATTTGTCAGAGAGTATATTGTTGTGTCTATATCTACATTGTTATTTAGATTTTGCAGGTTGTTTTCAACGTAATTTTGAAATTCTATCCAATTTGCGCCTTTTAAATTCCATTTTAGTTGTTGCGGTGTAGTTGATTGTAGTTCATTGCTTATTATGATAGGGTAGTGATTACTATCATATAGATCTGGTAACACATCCCATGTAAGAGTATGTGTAATTGATGGTTCGCAAATACTTAGATCTATACTAGAGCCTTCACCTGTTCTTATTTCAAAGCGCGTATGTTGTCCGTCGTTAAGAATATTTAGATTGATTTCTTCTATTATTTTTTCTATTTTTCGACCTAGAGATGTTAGTTTTGTTGAACCCCATAACGGATTATGTGCATTGAAATCTCCAATTATTATCCGTGGAGCAGGTAGTTGATTTAATAGGTTTGAAATTTCTTTTGAATCGGGTTCTTTATTGGGGGGAATGTAAATATTGCAAATTGAAAAAGAAATTGTGTCTGTGACTCTAATTCCAATTGCTTCGATAGTTGTTCTAAGTTTTATTGGTTTAGCGTCAAAGCTATCTTTTATGTAGATTGCTACCCCTCCGCTTGCAATTTTCGAATTTTCTCGATTTCTAAAAAAACAATTGAAATTCTTTAAGTCATGAGCTTTGTTGTTTTTGAAGTGGGTTTCTTGTAAACATATCAGACTAGGCTTATGTTTTGAAATTAATAATTTTAACATTTCTAAATGGGTATAATACCCATTTATGTTCCATTGAATTAGAGAGTTGAAAATGATGTGTTATTAATTTTCTGTTGATGTGTCGCTTTCTAAGTCTGTTTGAATGTCTAAGTTGATTTGTTTTAATATTTTATTTTTTATTCGAGTGCATTTGACTTTAATTTTTCGGTCCTTTAGGTAAGGGTATATATTAGTTAATAGATCTGTGACCTCTGCTGTTTCTTCTGTATACATTTTGGCGATACTTAACGGGTCTGATGAGTTCTCACAGTTTTCAATAAAGTCTAATAACTGTTCGTAAGTTATAGGGTAGTTAGAATTTGGGTTCTCAAATACAGTTTTACAGTATCTTAGCATTTCTTCTAGTGTTTTTTGTGGTTTGACATTTTGATCTGATTTTACTTTCTTCTCTTTATTTTTTGGTGTAATAAAGGTAGGTTCCTCTTTAGATGTAGTAGCTGGTGGAGAGATTTGGGAGATTGTGCGTTTGTTTTGTGCTTTGCCTGTGTTTATATGCGTTGTCTTATTTTCTAAATCTATTTTTGGCTCGTTTGTTGTTTCTAATTCTTCTTTGGCTGGTTGCATGTGTAGTTTTTCTTGTTGGGTAGTTTGTGGTTGGAATTCTTGTTGTGTGCTTTCTTCTTTTGATTGTTGTTGTTTAGTGTTTGTCTGGGTTTTTTGAATTGATAGATTAGTTGTATTTTCAATTGGGTCTATATTTGGAACTGCATTATTTGATGTTGAATTATCTGTTGTAATCGCAGTAGACATTGGACAATTTTTTGTTAAGTGGTTGTTTTGTTTACATGTTTGGCAAGCTTGGTTATCCATTGAAAGGAAAATCTTGTATGTCGTTTCCTCATGTGTGATAAGAAAAGAATCAGGTAAGGGCTGGTTATTTAGTGGAGATATGTATATTTGACGTCTGAAACTCAAAATATGCTGGAATTGTGGTGTTGATGTGCCTATTCTTAAAAATGTTAAAGGTGACAGAAGATTTAATCCATGTGATTTTAATGCTGATACTAGGACTGAGTGTGGGATTGAGGGACAGACATTGGATAATACTAATCGCTGACTGGGGCTAATTAGTCTACGAGGTTGTAAAAGCTGCTGGCCTATTTGAATTTTTTCATTTCTGTTTATAAAATCCTCAGCTAGTTTTTCGTTTGCTAAATAAATACATACTCTATTATTTGATAATTTCGAACAGAAGATGATCTGGGTTGGTTCTATCAGACGACTCAGAGCGAACAAGTAATCATCTAGTTTGGTATTTTCAACTGAATCAAAAATAATTGCTTGTTTTCTTGATGGAAATATATTAGATTGTGGTGTTTGATTTGTTACGGAAGAATATGTACGTGATCCATTAAATTGATATGATGATGTGCTGTTTGGTATATTAGTAGTTGCAGGAATTTCGGATTGAATAGAACTATCCATTTTTAATTATCATTGGTAAATGGAGTACGGTCCTGGCAAACAACCTTCTTAAGCTTGTCGCTCACTTATGCACTGCACGGCGAAACGAAGCGCGGAGAAAAAGGTTGTTATGAATTTTCTCCATGTAGTTAAATATACTCGCGCCTATCTGTGCGAAGCAACGCGCTGCACAGCGAAGAAAAGAGCTTGTCGCTCACTTATGCACTGCACCGCGAAGCGAAGCGCAGAGAAAAAGGTTGGTATGAATTTTCTCTATGTAGTTAAATATACTTGCGCCTATCTGTGCGAAGCAACGCGCTGCACAGCGAAGAGAAGTTGCACGAATCGGAACCGTAGAATCCTGGGCGAAGAAATTCTGTTCGGCGCGCTTCGCGTCGCAGCGGAGATCTACGGAAGACATGCGGATGTTTTCCGAATTTCGTTTGTCATCGACTACTTTCGACGTGTCTCGTACTGAAAAAAAAAGTACCCACCTTCACTAATATGTGCTAATATCGCTAATGTACGATTGGTTGTTATTTGTATTTTATACCTATAGGTACTGATCTAAAGTATGGATGACGAAACATTTGTTTTGATTGTTCAAAATTATAAAGAAGTGTATGATGTTTCGGATAAGAACTACCACAACCAAATGAGACGTGATAATATTTGGGAAGAAATAGGTGAAAAATGTCAACAGAAAGGTATGAAAATTACAGTTTTACAATGTCTTTATTTTTAAAAATTACATATTAATTTATTTGCATGTCTCTAATATTCTACGTTTATGTCTATAAAGGGAAATAGTAAAATGTTTTATGAGTGGAGTAATTCCATGTGTGGAGTAAAAAAGTCATTATTGCTCCAAATAAAACATACTTACTCTTTTTTCTTCAAACGGACAAATTAAGATAAACTTAAAAGTACTTAATAGTACAGTTTTTCCCAAGCGTCAGTAAAAAGTCTTTTAGATACTATGCAGTGAAAAGTGCTGCTATGGTTTCGTTTGTAATGGTAGAAGTTTTAAAAACATTTACTTTTTAATGCCTTGTAATAACAATTTTTTTATGACATAATATAGAAATTTAACTTTAATAATTTTAGTTGACGCATTAAAAACAGCTTTTTTAACATTTTTAGTAAAAAAGTTATACATAATATATTTCAGTTATACATATATTTCAATAAAAAGTAAATTTTACTGTATCACCAAGTACCTAATGATTAATGTTATCTCTTTTGCCTCTTCTAACCATCTCAGTTTGCCACGACACAGAACCAGCGTCAGATGTAAAATAATTTTTAAACTGTTCGCGAATATCTATAGAGGAACGAGATGCATTTCCACCAATACCCAGAAAATCTACAAGACCGTTATTATTTACTCGAACATCTTCTGTTGATAACCACGGTGAATCATCATCCCTAAGTAAATTATGTAGGCAACATGTAGCTAGAACTACTTTATCCAAATTCAGGGGAAATTTGAAGTTTCCTTTGGTATATGCGAAATTTTTTAATTAAAATTCCAAAAGCATTTTCAGAAACTCGTCTTGCTCTACTTAATCTATAATTAAATATTTTTTTGTCCTCATTGCCTAATGTTTGTGTCCCAGGAAATGGTCTCATTAAATGCTCATGAAGTGGGAAAGCTTCATCTGCGACTATTACGTGGGGTAGTGACGTATTGGTCTGTGGTAAACACTTATTTGGTGGAAGATGTAAGTCGTTATTAAAGAATCTCTTACCAAATTCGGAATTGGCAAATACACCACCATCACTATTTCGTCCATATGCACCAACATCAATTACCAAAAACTTATAATTGGCATCAACAAGAGCAAGGAGAATAATGCTGAAGCTTTTTTTATAGTTGAAGTAGAGTGAACCACTATTTGGAGGCTTCTCTGTGAGGACATGCTTTCCATCAAGCGCTCCTATGCAATTTGGAAAGTTCCATTTATGTTCAAATTCTTTTTCTACTAGTTTCCATTGATTCTCGTTTGGCGTTGGCATATAAATTGGAGCTAGAATTTTCCAAATTTCTCCACATAATTCATGAACAATGTTTCTCAAGGTAGTCTCCCCAAGCCTGTAACTAAATGCTATGGTTCTGAAAGTATCTCCAGTTGCTAAAAACCTAGAATAAAATTTTTCTGTAAATAATCTAGACACATCTGAAGTCAAACAAGTATATACAAGCCGAGGCACACTTCGAACAAATAGTTATTTCATAATAAATTAATTTTCGTTTTGTCATAACAGCCTGAATTCACATCACTTACTAATGTCGCGCATGTTTTTGTCGGAAATAATCCCAAATTTCTTGAATTTCAGAAGTTGTGCAGACTGGGGTAGTTTGAAGGTAATTTATGTATATTAATGGAAGGCAACAGCCCTCTTGTCATAGGCAGTAAACGAAATTATAAATTTATACACACTATCAGGCGCAGCCCTTGAGAGTTCATAGGGAAGGCAAAGAAGTCAAATCTTTATGTGGCGTCATCACGATATAGAGTACTTGATTCGTCAAGAATACATAATTCGCGTTGTTGATTTCAGTAACCACTGAAATATCGGACTTCTCAACCTCCCGTATGACGAGTACTGTTAAAGAAGTATTTTGGATAGATCTCATATCGTCTTTTATTTTCAGGAGAAGAATGCCGAAAGAGATGGAGAAATCTGAGGGAGTGTTACAGAAAAGCCTTAAAAGCAAGGAAAACTAAAAGCGGCCAAGCAGCTATTAAAATCAAACCGTGGCGACTAGAAAAACAAATGAGTTTCATGCAACCATTTTTACCAGACCGAGAACAGTACTCAAATTATCCTGCTGCAGATCTTGCAGAAGGTGAACTTATAAATGAGGCCAACTGTGACGATTCAGATGCCCCCTCCCCTTCGCCCAGCACTTCTTCAGCAGTTACAAAAAGCACTCTTCGCCAGAACTATAAAACCACGAAACACACAGCAACATCTATTGCGTTACAAGAGCTTGTGGACTATAAAAAAAATAGATCACATGTGAAGGCAGATCATCTCACAAAATACTTTCAATCGACTGAGGAAACTGTGAGAACATTCCCTATTTTGCTACAAATTGAGGTAAAATCGAAAATTTCTCAAATAATTCACGAGGCTGAATTAAAAAATCTTACCTCTCAGACTTTATCTACTGCACCTACATATCCCCAAATACATAATAATCACACACCACTGTCATATGGTACATCTATTTCAATACAACCATCTGTTGTTGCGTCTTCCCCAACTGAAAGTTTAATTCAAACACACTCTTATAATGTACCCCTTTCTTACACATCTCCGATGCCATCTCATTCTTCACATGCCAACATACCGAACACACGCATATTAGAATCATATACAGCACCTCTGTCTCAAATCAGAATTCCACATGCGTCTCTCAAAACTACGCAACAAACTATGTATCTCTCACACACATCTGATTCTCTAAATCTTCAGAAATCGGCTCATTCTTCTTCAAATTCTCGAACAGATTTAAAAGACACATATTCACCCAGGCATGCTATCAGTACCAACAATTTGCCAGCATTGCAACAATATAATACTCAAAGTCCAGAACAGTATTCTTCCCCATTTCCTGAACAATATTCACAGTATTCTTCTCCTATGTCACAGATTCATTGTTCTGAAGAAGAGCAAGATGAACATCAAGATACCTAATTAAATAATTTATATATCTATCGAAAATCGCAAATGCAATTAACAGAATGATTTTTTTAAGAATAATTACCTAGTTTATCTAACTTTTATTTTTTGTATCTCTTTTTACTTTTTTTTGTAAAGAAAGTCAATAAATAGTTGATTTGTTGGGATAATCGAATTTTACTTATTTACATATTTACCTACCTTAAACAAACGGAGAGCCTTTCATCAACACCGATTGCACGACGAAATTTTGTATGCTGCCGCTGTATATTTGGTTGCAATAGAGCGACGAGTTCAGTAAATTTTTCTGGGCTCATTCTATAATACTGAAAAAATTTGTTTGTATCTTTGAGCAAATCGCCATGAAGGTGGTGAAATTCTCCGTAAATTTCCCTTTTTAAATTTATCTTATGAATCCAAGGTTTTCTTTTGCGGATCATATTCTGTTCTTCTTCTTCAGCTACTGCACATGCAATAAGAAAATCTTCTTCTGAACTACTACTCGATGTCATTACTTCAAAAACTATCGTACAACACGTGTCTACACACCTACTTCAGCGAGAAAATACAACTGCGTTTGATTCCAAACCGAACAAAAACGTACTGTACCTCCTCGTATATAATCGAAAAACCGTGCACATATTAGCGCTCATTTCTAAACTTCGCCGCGCCGCGCTTCGCTTCGCTCTGCTTCTCCGCGCTTAAGTGAGCGACAAGCATTAGTCTATAGTAGAACACGTTTGGTATAAATACCTGTCCTAGGTTTTGTAGGTTATCCGAAATAATATTTGATAATATGTAGTAAAAACTCTTATGATTAAAGTAACTTACTATCTCTATTGTATTTATGTTTGTTATTTCACTGCTGGATCACTAATTAATGAAAATATTTTTAGTATTTCACTACTTTTTAAATTCAATTTAAGATCTCGATTTTAAAACACGTATTAGGTACTATGTTCAGAGTCGAAATCCGCTTACAACTTTACTTTCATTACTTTTTAGTGTAAAATAGACAATAAAAAAGTTATTATTGTTCTGAAGCTATTTTCTTGTGGCATTTTAAATTAATTACTATTTAACTGTTGTTTATTCCCAGTTAAATAGTATTTAAAAAAAATATTAAATTAACAAAAAGCTAAAAATTTTAGAAAAATTTTTCTTTTGGCGTTCCACAATCATTTGACGATAAAATGAAAAATAAAAAAAAATTCACTACAAATAATTTCGTCAGGTTTTCTGGGTTATTTATTATCATTTTCTTAACATTATTCCTATACTATTATTAATTTATTATCGACCCTTTCCGCCAATACAAAACTTATTATTATTATTAATTATCTTAAGATGAATTTCTTAGCGATGAAAAAAACAAAACAAACTTAATAGATCTTTTCATAACTGCTCACTAATGTAGGAACTTGGCAACCTGAAAAATAATAATTTTCATATAAGTTCTACAGCCTCTTAAGTGCGTATTTTCGCTTTTTTGAGATTTTAAATTGTTGATAACTTGAAAACTATCAACTTTAGAGAGAAATTACTCTTTTTTGTTTAGAAACATTTTTTGGAGCAAAGGCCGGTGATTTTTGAAATTTGTTTAAAAAAATTGGTTACACAATTTCTGCCCAAAAATTTTGCCGGCATCCTTTTGATTTGTTTAAAGGGGACATTTTTGAATGGTAATCCGTAAAGAAAACGAATCAGAAACATTTTTCCTAGGGAGCGGCCGCATAACCTGGACTGTAATACTTTTAAAGCCATTTATAACCATTTTTTACGGCATTTTGTTTTTGTTGATAATTGATGTCAATAACAACAAAATATATCAATACCGTACAGAAATTTTTGACCGTTTTATTCCACTTATCAGAGGGAAATTGATTTTCCTCTCATAAGCACATGTACCGTGAAAAATGTACGGCATGCCCAAAAATGATATTATTTTATGCAACTAAATTTAAATAAATGAGTTTTATATTGGCTCAAATCTTCTTCTTCTTAAAGTGCCCTCTCCTCAATGGAGGTTGGCTACTACAATTTTAAACTCTTCTCTATCTTCAGCTGTTCTTATTAGCTGTTCAAAATTTAGCCCTGTCCATTGTCGGCTCAAATCACCTACCTTATACTACTTAAAAATAGAGGGGTGCACCTTAGATTTCTCACCCCTGTTCCAGCCGATATGTACGGCACTGCAAAAAAAGTAACCTAATCTTGTAAATAACAATTTGAAACTATGTGTATGAATACCGTACTGTATTAAGTTACCAAAAATGGGGTCAAAATTTTCCGAAAATCAAAGATTGTCCCTGCTACTAGTACCAATATTTTAACTATATAAGTTATTAATGCCATACAAATAAATGTTTGACCAAATGCCCCATTCTTAAGTGGTAAGTTTAACAGTATAGTCACCTGTGTTGATAAAAATTGTGTATGCAGAGTTTCTAAAGCTGCTTTATGCAGGGTTTCTAAAGTTGTTATTACATATTGTAGTATTAATTTATATGTGATTCATACTGGGTCAAATGACCCCTTAAAAATATACCATGGACATGTAGCCTATTAGAGAAGTTCACATTATTTGTTACAAATTTGACATCAAGTAAAAGAAAGAATTTTTTTTTAATAGTTTTATATTATTTTAACACTTACATTCCACGATTTCATAATAAAATCATAAAGAACACATTGTGAACAATGATTATTTCCTTTATTCCACTTCGAATCCATAAAACATGTTCTTCTAAACGAATACACATGTTTCCTGGAGAAAAACATACACATAAGTCGTTAGTTTACGCATTTTCATTCACTTTCTTTTATAGTCACACGCACCATACATCTTTTAGATGCTGTGACGATATTGGTGATTTAGAAGTCGATTTCTGACATGTACAGGATAGGATTAATAGGAATGTTGTCAATATTGCTCAAATAATTGCTCGTTAATTAAATAAATCTTGTTATAGACCTTTTTTAGCTGTCGTGGATGTATCCAATTAATACTAACACCGATTCTGTGACTAAATTACTAAAGATTTATAAACAAATATTGAATTCTTCGGATTCTTTTCGTTTAGTTTGTGGGGCAGATCTCTAAAGTCAATACCAATTAAACCTTGTGGGAAGAACAAGTAATGCAGTATTTAAATATACACGTACCGTCTTTTTAATTTTAATTGTGTTTAAAGTTGTGCAAGAATTTTAGAAATGTCACTGATTATAGACCAGTTCTTTGAATAAAGCTAATAGGGAAACTGCAAGAACAACTAAATTCTGTATCTGAAAACTAATCAGATATACCAAGATAATCTTAAAAGAAGTATTTTGAAATAAAACGTCTATCTGATTTTACCAACTTATATGATACAATATCATTTTTAAGTCCATCCACTTGTTTCTTGGTAATTATTTAAATTTTAAAACCATTTGGAGGTCTTGAAGTTAGTAATTTTTAAAGAGTGATTATAGCAACTAACTTTAATCTATGTATTAGATTTCTTAGAGTATGTATATTTTTATAAGGTATAATGAGAACGTATACTCTAACATTTAATTTGACATTTCAATATTCGGTTTTGGTTATAACTGTATTCAACAGAATTATATTAAATATATTTGGTACATGGTATTTGAAGCTGTCAGTTGACATATTGACACTATAAAAGCCGTTGTTGTCTAAGATTTAATGCCCCGTAGTCATGCTTATTTTTCCCATTGCTACATATGCAGCTGAAACATGGACTCTCAAAAAAATCGATAGGAGTAAGATCGAAGCCTTCGAAATGTGGGTATATAGAAGAATTCTACGCGTGTGCTGGACAGAACATAGAACCAACCTGTCAATTCTGGAAGAGCTTCATATAAAAGACAGGCTACTAAAAAAAGTAAACCAAGCATACCTAACTTACTTCGGCCACATAGCTAGAAGAACGGGCACCATGGAACTATTGGTAGTAGAAGGTAAGGTAGAAGGCCGAAGACCAAGAGGAAGATCTCCAATACGATGGGTGGACCAAATGAAGAGTTTGGTGGGAAAATCCCTACATGAAGCCGTCCATATGGCACAAGATCGCAGTCAATGGAGACAGCAGACTAATAATATTTAGGGTGTCACTACGCCCTGACAAGGGCTAAAGGATTGAGGAGGAGGAGTCATGCAAGATATAGTTGACTGTTTGAGCTTCCTTGCTACAAAGTTTTTATAGGACAGCCCGTTGTATATAGGTGTCCCTTGATTGGCACATGTCCAGTAAGAAAGCCTTATTTAGTAAATTAAAGTCCAGTAAGAACTTATTGCTGTTTGTTTTTCACAGTAACCAGTAACCAACTTCAGTACTATTAGTACATGTTTGTTCAATTTCGATTTTGCTGTATGCGTGACGAAGTATATTATTTCAGTAAGGGATATGCTGCTTTCGGATCCAGGTTTTTGTCCGGATCTGGAAAATCAGCTCTGTTACCACACTGGACGTTAAATTCATCAACTCTTTTATTGCCACGTATTAACCGGTGACCTAGAACCTATACCAGGGTGACACTGTTAGGTTCCGCTAGTTTGTCGAGTTGCTATTGACATTCCCACGCAGTCTTAGAGTTCTTTTTAGGCTTTTTAAAGCTCACATGGCTGTTTGGCTATCTGCGGATATATTATTCCGCTGTAGTTTGATAGCCCCGATGTTAATTTTTTATAATACCCCCTTAATACTTTTAAGTTTCAAAAAATAAAAAAGGAAATTCATATTGGGATTCGAACTCACATATACCAGCGTATGAACAAAACACGTAAAAAATTTGCCAATTAGACATGACGCTAACGTATTTTAAAATTGACAGTTCTCGGTCATGCAGTGATGTATTGTAATTATTATTTTGGAATACAAAAGCCTAAAATAATTAAGAAAATTATTTAATAAATAATACAAAACGTATCACATATATAATAATATTAATATATATATATATATAAATATATATATATATATATATAAATAAATAAATATATATATATATATATATATATATATATAAATAAATATATATATATATATATATATATATATATATATATATATATAAATAAATAAATAAATATTATATATATATATATATATATATATATATATATACCGGGTGGTGAATCGTCAAACGAGCCATAGGAAACTCAATGGGAAATTTTAACTTGTTGAATTGCTGCTTCCCTAATTATTTTCGATCAAAAGTCATAAAAAACTATTTGTAGATGACTAAATTCTAAATTAAAAACAAATGTTAAAACCGTTCTACGAATCAAATGTACTTCAAAATTTTGCAAAAATTTTGAGACCTCATCATTATTTTTAGTTCAAAATCATCATCAAAAATAATAATGAGAAATTGCTTAAATGAAAACACCAAAACACTACAATTGCAGAGAACAGAGTTACTAAAACTATTAAAATATCTGCTGTATAGGTACTGACCTCCCAACTATATCAATAAAATAGACAAATATAAAAACGTTTTCAAAACTCTTGGAACTACATTAATAGCAGGCGGTGATTACAACGCTAAAAACACAGTTTTTAAGAACAATAGTTAGGTACAACCACTAAAGGTCGTTAGCTATTAAATGCAGTATCTTTCAATAATCCAAACTACCTGTTAACAGGATATATCTACATATTGGCTTTCGAAACTTAACAAAAAACCAGATAGTCTTGACTTCTATTGCAAAAGGAATCGAAAATAAACTAATCGCAATAACTGGCATTAATAAGTAATAAAAGAAGAGAAAATTTCCAAGAAAAGAAGGTTAATAAGAATTTGGCAACAAACAGAACAATGAGCAGTATAGGTTAATAAACTTAATAAAGCAGCAACAGAACTTAACAAATAAAACTGTAAAATTATACTTGGAAAAATTATCGTCAAAAAAAGTCACCGACTACTCGTTACGGAAAGATACAAGAAAACTAAAACTTCGTTATGCTTAATACCACCCAAAAGGAAAAATAATGGAGAGTAGGTAATAAATAACACAGAAGGGGAGATGGCATCGTTGACTATCTCTTACAAACAGCCTGGAATCGACACCTAAAGAATTGGAGGAAATAAATAGGACACTAAATGAATCTTTCAAATTGGATTTGTCAATGCGAACTTTTAAATATAATTAGGTTAGTAATCATCATCATCATCTTTGGCTCGACAATCCTCTGTGGATCTTGGCCTGCTCTAAGATTCGTCGCCATTCTGTTCGGTTTTTGGCAACATGTTGCCATCTTCTGATTTTTAATATTCGTAAGTCGGTTTCTACTCCATCTAACCACCTAATTCGCGGTCGGCCTTTACTTCTTTTTCCTACAGGTGTTCCTGTGGTTAGCTTTTTAGCAATGGTATTTTCTGGCATTCGTATTATGTGTCCAGCCCATCTAAGTCGCTGTGTTTTAATGAACGTTATGACATCTGGCTCATCAAAGAGCTGATACAATTCAAAATTATATCTTCTGCGCCACTGCCCTTGGTCGTTTACAGCTCCAAATATTTTGCGGAGTATTTTACGCTCAAATATTCCCAAAAGTCTTTCATCTTTCTGCGTTAGTGTCCATGTTTCTGCTCCATATGTGAGGACCGGCCTCAGCAATGTTTTGTATATAATAATTTTAGTTCTTCTTTGAATGTTTCTTGAGTGGAAATGCTTTTGGAGTCCATAGTATGCCCTATTTGTAAGATTTATTCGTCTTTTGATTTCTTCGCTTGTTTTATTGGCAGCAGTCAATAGCGACCCAAGGTATGTGAAGTTGTCAACACGTTCCAAAGACTGTTTCTCGTTCCTCATTTGCTATCGGATCCTTTGTAACCAACATGTACTTGGTTTTGTCTTCGTTAATGGCTAGACCGACCTGTTTCACCGCTGTTTCCAATTCTAGGAGATATTGCTCAACATCTCGCTTGCTACGCCCTACTATGTCAATGTCATCAGCATATGCTAAGACTTGTATCGATCTATTGTAAATAGTACCGCCATCCCTAATTCGTGTATCTCGGACTGCCTTTTCTAACGCAATATTTATTAGGTTTAAGACAATTAGGTTAGTAATATCATAATAAAATATATGAATCCTAAAACAGCTTCTGGTTACGATCAGATAACCAGCAAGATATTGTAAAAATCACAAAGAGAAGAATAACTACAATATTACAAATTTTTAACACAATCACACTAAACTATTTTTCATATTAACTAAAAATGCTAGTTATAATTATAATATCAAAACCGGGAAAAAACTGAAAGGATTAATATAATGTAGACCAATAAGTTTTCTACTAGTGCTCTCGAAAACCTTAGAGGAATTATTAATAAAATGCATCAAATCAATCCTAGAGAGTAAAAAGCTCGTCTCACAATATCAACTTCAATTTAGACAAGAACATGGAACTCTGAAACTCATTCTAGATTGTATATTTATTAACAGATAAATATTTTATCTAATTTCGAATATTGGTTTTTTAGACCAAATATTTTTGTATGCCTAAACATACCGAGATCTCTATTATTTGGATTACGTATTATACAATTTTTGTCCATCATCACCGCTCCTGCTCATCCTTGATTATGCATACGAAAATAAGGCAAAATAACTGTTTCATAAGTCATAATAAAGTCTTCTTTTACATTTCTTACATCTACTTAGATTTTTTATTACCTCTTGGGTGTGTTTTGAGTATTTTTTCATCTTAGATACAACTAATGTGTAACTGAAAAAAAAGAAGAAAATTGTAGAAACAGAAGAAATAACAACAAAAAACAAATTGTATAGTGAGAAAATTATCTAAAAAAAATTAATAGAAGTAAATATGAGACTATATAGGGGAGAAAATATATCACTCTCTTTATACATAGTAACGCATAGTTTATCAAAAAATAATGGGAAATACTTTTTAAGGTACAGTTTAAAGTTTAACATAATACGATTTTTGTTATGATTGTTGAAATTTATATGAGAGAATGAATTTTCTTTGTTATACTTTCGAAAACCACCCCTGTCAAGTATATAGATCATAATAGGCAAAAGTGCGGTTGATTCCACCCCCAAGGAACCGCGTCAGGGTTGCAGGAATGGTCTGCTCGAGCGGAAGTGTGTGATAAAAGAGCACAATGCGCGAATATGCGATTAGTTTTTTCATCGGACACTTTATTTCAGCGTGTCTCTGGGTAATAATTCACAGGTTAAGGGTCTTCTCAGTGGCTAGCGGTCAATGGGGATATTAAACGCTGATAGAAGCTTTTAACCTTCACATTTACGTTTAACATTTTGGTGGATGAAATTAATAGGTGTAGGTAAAAACGCAAATATTATAGTAGCACCATTTTTGTACAGTATTTCTAATTTTGAACTAATTTAGAAATTAGTTAGTTTAAATCTGGAAGAAACATGAGCTTTTGGTGTTATAAAGTGTGTTCCAACGAAAATTTGACCCCCCAGAAACTCAAAAATCAAACTTCAAAATTTAAAAAACACGTCAACTTGTATTGGGAGTGAAACGAATTTTCATGTAAAATTCATGCCCTCAAATATAACCCCCTACTGCCCCGCACTAACCAGCAGTATGTTTAAAATAGAAAGTGTGGTCGAGTGGCACATCATTTGAAAGGTATTTGTTTTCTGTACACGACACTCTATTTTTTTTTAATTTACGAAATAAATTTTCAGATAATTTTGGATTTAGCTAATTTATTGTATTATCAGTAATAACAAAAAAATATAAAATAGCATCAAATTAACCAATTAAAGGTTCGAAATGACCTCTTGTGGCCTGCATACAATAATAGTCACCTTTCAAAGCCTCTTCGTGCATTTTCAAATACCTCCAGCGTCAATATTCGACATTCTATTACAATTCTGTGTCGCAACTCTGCAAGATTTGCAAGCGGAGTGGTGTATACTGTGGATATTAGGTATCCGCACAAAAAAAAATCCAGAGGCGAAAGATCCAGTGATCTGGCCGGTCACTCCCCTTTTGACAATCTATCGCCCTAAGAATCGCCCTAAATCTATACGTGATAATTGACAAAATATAGAAAAGGATAAGTTAATTATTCTTTTACATACTTGTTTTTATAAGCCATCCATATTTAATTATTCGATGAACCAATTAGTTATCTAATCAAATCAATCAATTATAAATAATCTGACCATTTCGATGCCAATAATAAGCCCAGCAACGTAGATATACAATAACCAAACGATTTCATCCTAGCAGCATTCAAATAATTCAGAACCAATCAGTAAACATTAAATTCTAGCAACTGAAAACAGAACTATAACCAATGAAGTATATTAAATCCACTCTTCTAATGCGTACGCTCGAACCAGTAAATGATGACCTCACGGAAGATGCTTTACTTACAATTAAATAACATCCCTGGTAAGCCGTTACTAAAAATTTATATTGTTCTGAAGCTATTTTCTTGTGGCATTTTTAGGTAATTACTATTTTATTGGGAATAAGCCACAATTGAAAGTTAAAGTTTACTAACGTTTCAAGTGCCACTTCATAAATCATTCTCAAAATACAAACATTAATGTGTGAAAGTAAATTGAGTGGAAATTAATAACTTTCAATTGTGGCTTATTTCCATTGAAATAGTAATTAGTTTAAAACATTTTAGTGGTATTGTATTGGAATTCTAAAAACATAGTTTGGGGTTCAACACTTACCAATCCTAAAGGGCGAAATCTTCTTAAAGTTATATAACAATACAGTATGACTGATCTTTCAACAGATAAATATATTTACTGGCCAACACACCCAAACAAAATACTTTGTTAGATTTGAATTTAAAGCAGCAAATAGACCGAGGGGAATCGAATGCTAGCCTTTTAAATGATTCCTCAAAGGTAACAATTGACATATGTCATACATAGAATATTAAGATTATTAAATTATCACAAATTTTTTTTAATTCATCAATTTTTTTTGGTAATTTAATAATAATCTTAATTTTCTATGTATCACATATGTCAATTGTCACCTTTGACAAATCATTTAAAAGGCTGGCATTTGATTCCTCTCATTTTATTTGCTGCTTCAACTCCAACAAATAATCGGGTTCCGACTCCTGTACCATAATCGAATTTTTGAATGTGTTTTTTGTGGACTCCCGTGTACAGTCTTTTTGTGTTTTTTCAATGAAACATTCTAACATAAAACCAGTTTAAAAAAAATTCTGTATTTTCTATCAAATGAGATCTCTCCTAGTTTATTTATTTTTACGCACAACAGGCCGTTAAGGCCTAGGACATTTTTTTACAACATAATCCTAATATTAACTAATTACAATTATTTTAAACAAAACGTTAACTTAAATATGTATCAACTTCAACATTCTTAACTACTCTGAAGGACCTGGTGTACAATATTTCTCCATTCTTCTATTTTGTGCTTCTCTTTTCCAATCCCTCACCTTCACGTGTTTAAGGTCACTGTCTAATCCACCTCGTTCTGGGTCTACCTCTTCTTTTGGGGCTGATTAAGTTTCTGGTTATTACTAGTTTAGGCATTCTGTTTGCTGCCATTCTTTCCACATGTCCCAACCATCTGATTCTTTGTGCCTTGACGAACTTGGTAATGGTAGGTTCTTTGTATAAAGCCATTAATTCATTGTTGGTTCTTCTCTCCCAACCGTCTTCTCTCTTCCGTCCTCCGAATCTGCGTCTCAATATTTTCCTTTCGCATCTTTCCAGAGTATCCTCTTCCTTCTTATTTAATGTCCATGTCTCACCGGCGTATGTTACTATGAGTCGAATTACTGTTTTATATATTCTGAGTTTACCTTGTCTAGAAACGTATTTTAAGTTCAATAGGGCTCTTAAACTACCCAATTTGTTATTCCCTTTTGCTATTCTGGCTTTGAGCCCCCATTTCTCTTTTCCATTTTCATCGAAAACTACACCCAGGTATTCAAATTTGTCCACCCTTTTAAAACTATAGCTTTTACCACTTACTGACCTCACACTAAAGTCTTATTGTTTCCCTTCTGTCCCTCCCATGATCATATATTTGGTTTTGTCTTCATTTAGTTCCAATCCGAGTTTCTGTGCTTCTTCGATGATTTTCTTCACAACTCTTCTTAATTCTTTCTCGGTTTTTGCTAGGATCGTTAGATCGTCAGCAAATGCCAAGCACTGGTGCTCATTTTTCATGATCGTTTCTTCCATCTTCATGCTGCATTCTCTGATTACAGTTTCTAACACTAAGTTGAGTAATGTAGTGGATAAAGGATCTCCCTGTCTCAAGCCTTATGCAACCATAAATTGATCTGATATGTGACTCTGCCAAGCAATTTCATACGTAGAGTTATTTAGTGTCATTTTAACTAGCCGGATCAGTTTCTTTGGTATACCCAAATGTTCCATTGCTCGATACATTTTGACTCTATCGACTCTATCGAGTCTATCATATGCATGGGCAAAAATCCGCAATCAAAACATGCAGGGGAACTTTACCTTCATAACAATTATCTCTCCTAGTAGCAATACTTTTAAAAACTTGACGTAATTAAAACATTGTATGCTTTAAATTTGTTACCTATATCATTGTTATATTGCAGTATAGCTCTGAAGATGGCTTTGTAACAGAAAGTGTTCAGCTAGAAAATCAATGTTCACACACTTCAAAAATCATCAGCAAAAAGAAAAATAAAAAAAGCTAAACCCAGTTCTGTCATCTGACGACTTCAGTAGAACACCTCGATCGATAACCAGAATAGTTTAACAGCAGCAGGTCTACTCAAATTACTTTTTGTACAAGGCGCAATAGATGTCCTTAAGTCAACTTTAACAATACACAAATTCCAATAAAACCAGAAGTAAAATATCTTAAAATTAACTTAAATAAATGAAAAACTTAATTGCAGCAAGTAGTCCTAAAAACTAGACAAATCAATGGATTTATCGGAAGACACGAGTCACAATACTGTCAGTTGCAACGAAAATAACTATATACAAGCAATTTTGAATTCGAAATATTCGATTTAAAATATGTTATTTTTATTTGAAAATGCATCAAGCTATCCAATACCATAATAATATAAACATTTAAGTCCAAAACCGTACACACCATAATAAACGCAACTTAGTTCATCTCCAACTTAACAATACATGAAGATTTAAAAATCACATACAATAATGATGAAATTGAGTTAAGTACAGAAAAGTAGCAAAATAGGATTTTACATTATGAAAACCAATTATTATGTGAACTATTTAACCATTAGAGAGAGGAAAACAACATCGAAAAACTGGCCAGAAGGTGTTACTAGATAATTACTGGTGAACTGGGAAGTTTTGTCATTTATAAATAAGGAATTTTCTAGGATAAATAGAATGGAACAGAACAATCTAGAACGGGATTCCATAACATTCTCAAGACACAGTACAAGGAAAATAACAATAGCATACATAAAGGGATTACTATCACAAAAACTTAAAAGGATAGAAAACGTAAAACCAAATGTTTACCACGTCAGGATAGTATTATGTGGTTTTTTTCCTGGTTTTGTTTCCTCGCGATTTACTATGGAATCACTCTCAGCAGAATTTTACTGTCATAATTGCATGTGTGTTGTCTTTTTAAAGACGAATCACATGCTATGATTTTTCTGACGGATATTCTGAAGTTGAAGTTGATTTCATATAATCTATTAAAGTCGTCCTAGGAATGCAACTTAAAATATTGACTCATTGACATCATTTTAAAGTCATCTACTTTAAAATGTATAATATATGTCCAAATTGTCAATATAAAGTCAGATAAAATTAAATGATTACAAGATTTTTTTATTGCCAAGTAACAAAACCAAAATCTGTTTAATTTGCATTTTGAGAAATATTTACGAAGTGGAAATCGAAATGCCAAAATAAACATATTTTAAACTAAAATGTGTTTAATTTCCACTAAAAATAGTAAACAAAACTTTTCTTATTCCTTTCCGTTACAATACGATGGAAATATTTCATGTAGACTTCAACATATAATAATTATAGCAACTTAATGTTGATCTTAATACCTAAATTCTCTTTCATCTGCATAATTAATTATTAATATTCAATTCTTGATGGGATCTCATGCTGCGAATCGGCCGCATTGTTGATTATCATCCCATTCATGACGATCATGTCGAAAGTCCTTAATTTTTAAATCGGATTTTTATTCTGTGTTTTTATTTGGTTCCCAGGGATATCGCAGTACGACGTAATTGTATTATTTTGATCTTATCGTAGTCAAGGTAGTTTTCCTTTTATGCATGTCTTATAAACAGAAGATTTATTCCATTTCAATTTGAAGGTGTAAGAGATATAAATAAAAATTGTTCAGTAACAGCTGTAAGCATGTTTTAAAGTAAAAAATGTAAAAAGTACGAAACAATACAAATAAGTAAAGTGAGTTTAGTAAAATTAATTTTATTTTATGTTCTTTTACGCTACTTTTTTTTATCTTTTAACATTTCGGCAGCTTTAAGAGAGGAATCTAGTAAAGCTTTGCTACTGTTAACGATTGGAGGCCATTACTATCGCAAATGTGTTGATCGAATAGTATATCAGTCAATTTGTAGTGCCTTTGAGATCCATAGTGAACCAAGGAGGGAACTTCGAAAGCTATCTATTCCAGGGAATTTGTGAAAGACTAGACATGAAGAAAACAATAACTACAGCCTATTAACCACAATCGGATAGAATGACAACGCGAAAAAATAAGACAGTTGTAAAGTAGCCGACAAAAAGGGTGTGTAATCATCAGCGAGACAGGGAATAATACTTTTCGATTTTCGTAATGGCCTACAGATCTGCGGTAATGAATCAACGGGCCAAACACCAGCAAAAGTCCTATTCGGACGCGATATACAATTAATTTGTGATCTAGAGTTTAGATTTCGACCTGGAGAAGATGTAGCTAAAGTAGATTACGTGAAAGAATTGCAACGAAGAATGGACGATATATCCAACCGGAAAGGGATGTTTTAGAAATAACGACATAGTCTAGCTCTATAATTAAAAAAAGTAAAAGGATTGTTCTTCCAAGTTGGAGTAGTTCTAGTAAGTTTTTTACCTCATTATCAAAAAGATTTACGATGTCATCTACCAAATAAACAGGATTCGGAGGAGAAAACCAATGAGAGCATACCATAACCAGCTGGCGCCATTTATGAAGCATATTTACTGCATACTCTTGAGGACAAGAGGTTTGTTGTATTCTATAGATTTTTCAATGAGTGTCTTTACTGTATAGAGGTGATCAATGGTACCATAATTTGAACGGAATCCTACCTGCTCTCTCCGTTGGTAGAAATTCTCAATATTTTACTTAATTACGATCTATAATTAGTTATTATTAATTGATATATTTCTTTCCGTGGTAAATGTGCCGTACACAATATATTCCTTTTTCGTTCTCTTCATAAAATCTTAAATACTATTTAGAATACCTACATTTTGAAGACTTACAGCCATATTATACAATTAACTGCCAGAGTTCATGGTCAAAAGCGGTGGCCATTTAAGAGCCACTCCCTCTTTATCATTAGGTCACCTGTGAGATATTGGTTGATACATAAATTTACATTTACAGTGAATCTCATAACTCACAAGCGTTTCTAACAGGGCTTTGGATTTTTTTCGGAAAAATATTTTTTATAATTGATAAGGCATAGATATATGTCTTTTTGCTGGTCGTGGCATTGTTGAAGTAGTCCTTAAAGACCTAACGCTTTTCGAGTTCCAGGTCTCATACAATTCAACCCATACAATGTGATTATCAGTTAGGTTTCGTGAGTATTTTTTATATATGGTTTGAAATTGGTCTGATTAATCTAAATTTTGAGCGTTAATTAGTTTAACTTTTCTTTCCCTTGAAACTTCGTCTAAAATATCTGTGGTATACATTTTCAAAAGTTCAAGATGGTCCTAATTCGGTAATTTCAGCATTTTTGCGTACACTTTTTCTTGTCCTGCAAGTTTTCCTGCCAACATTTTGAATCGCAATTTTTTACTTCTGATGATACTAGGTATATCTAATACTGTTTCTTCTAAACTATAATTCATTTCTGGTTAGTTTTTTATTGCCTTATATAACCCAATAAAGTATGTATTCAACAATGCCTGCGTGTTACGTGAGGCTATTACTTATTTGGTTATTTTACAATAATTGTTTTATAAATATAAAAATTTAAGTTGCAAAGAAAAAAAATTGTCTGTAACTTTCAACTTTATTCATATTGTTATACGTATTGAATTAATCATATTTTTAACACCTTACTCTTCCACCAAGTATTCGAACAATTAAAAACATTAGATGTTGGCTTGATTTCAAGCTTCACTAAATTATTAAGTCAATTTTCTTCTTCACATTCTTTCACATGTATATACTATAGTGTAATACTAAATTATTAAGTCAATTTTCTTTTTCACATCCTTTCACATGTATACACATGTGTAAAGTTCATTTATGCAAGCAAAGGTACAGCTACAAAAAAACCAACGGAGATATACCATGAAAAATATTGATTTAGGTGTTGTTACAAACAGAAATGATCGATAACGCATTTATGCGTTTCTGCGTTTCTCCATTGACGACTTCGGTGTAATAATCATTATCAAGTACTTCGTTAAATACTTCAAAACACAAGTCCATTAAAAGCAATCACGCTTGGTTGTTTAGTAGTTAGTTTGGATGGGCTAAATGGATACGCAAACAAGTTTTCATTATTTTTCGTTTCTTTTTAACACCTCATTATCACTACAAAAGTTCCTACTTTTCGAAGTGCAAATAAAATTATTGTGAAATAGTGGTTTCTTGTTTGTACCGGAAATTTTTACAAATAAGCTATCTCATATAAAATGCATATTTTACATGATTAAGTATAACGTACAATATATAAAAGATCTACTCCAAAATCTTTTAAACAATTTTTTGATAAGAATACCCTGTTTTACTTTCTAAAAACCGATACGATAATTAAAATTAAAATCTAGATGTATATTTTTTCAATATAAAATTGTTTTCTGTTTTCAAATGCTCAATGATATTTCATATTGAAAGACCGTTAAAATGTTATGTTGTTTCTTTAACGAATCGTAGCTAGCGAGTAGGGGTAGATCACTATTAAAAAAAGCTTCATCCTAAAAGAAGCTCGACTGCAGCCGTTAGAACTTTATTATAAAGCCACAAATTTAAATGTATAACTACGGTATACATAAAATATTCTTTCAGGAGAGACAAATAAAGAGGTCAAGCGATATCTTTATCTCTAATCTATGAATCAACAGTCTAGCAGAGCAAGGTAATGTGGAGAATTTATTTTTTTAATTATTTGTTGCCTACATATATCGTAAAATACTTGACGATTACTAAAATCAATCAAAACTAAAAGAGAGGATGAAAAGACAGTTGACAGGGAGGACATACCGAAAACTGCTTCTACTTGAGACAATTTTTTTATTTGCAAATAATGATTACACTACACTGCACTTCTGTGCACTGCACTACAGTGACAACTTTAGAAGCATCGCTGCGACAAATTTAGTCAGTAGATAATGTGGAACAATAATTAAACGTAGAATAGAATATGAATACAAAGATATAGGAGTCGAAGAATAAGCGGGATTCAGGGGAGGTAGATCAACTCTTGGCCATTTATTCTGCCTTACACAGTTGATCGAAACGAAAATTTTAACCAGGAAGTATATTTACTGAATATAGACCGAAGCAAGGCATTTAATAGTAGCTTACAAAATAAACTATGGGAAGCATTAGAGAAAACCAATATTAACATTTTTAAAGTTTAATACGAGCAACGAAACAAATGTTTGCTAATTCTAAGACAAGAGTAAAAATTGGAAACAGCCTATCCAAGCGATTCTAAAACAGAAAGGGTCTTAAACAAGGCTGTTGTCTTTCACCGACATCATTTCAGATTTACCTCGAACAAACTCTAAAACTTTGGAAACGCAAATGTAAAAATATGGTAAATAAAACGTAAAACAGCTATACTATATACAAATTATTTTGACCAGACCATAAGATGACCAACTTATAATAGCACAAGAGTATGAGGATATTAAATATATGACAAGCAAATTAATCGAGTTATATAAAAATTAATTAATCGACAGAATCTATGTGTGTCGGTGGGATATAGCAGGACCTGTGTATGATCATCGCAAAAGAAGGGAATGTATACCATATGATAGAAGAAGGAGAAAACCAGGGAAGAAAAGAGCAAAGAAAAGAGAAAAGAAAAAAGAAAAAGCAATATCTCTTCTAAATAATCTACTTTAAGAGCAATTATTTACACATAGTGCAATTAGTATTGGTAACAAACATAGGATATATAACAACAATATAATTATTAAAAGTATAATCATCTGCAGCAGTGAAGTATGGCAGATAAAGAAAAGATAAAAGAGAAAACTTAACTTAAGGCAATCTCTTGATCTGTTTCTATGGTAAATTCATTACCCAACAAATAAAATCCTAATTTTGTGACACAGTGTATGATACTTGCTAATTCTAATTCTGAAACTGAGTATCCCTTATCATGTGGCTTTGTAATTCTTGAAATGAATTGTATCGGGTATTCAACCCTATCGTGTGTTTGTAATAATACCCGTGATAATATCCATATTAATGCATCTGTTCTTAATATGAATGGCTTTGTGTAGTCGCGATGGTATATTTTTAAATTTGACAGAAAAATGTTTTTGATTTCTTGGAATGCTAGTTCTCTCTTCTGATCCAATTTCCATCATACACCTTTTCTCAGCAGTCAAGTATTGGAATTTTTTTTCTACTTAGATCTGGTATCATCCTTTTATAATAATTAATTATACCAATAAATCCTCTTAAAGTTCTTAAATTATGTGGTGTTTTATATTTCTGAATGACCTTTGTCCGTTCTGGATCCATATCGATTCCCTTAGTGTTAAGTTTATAACTTACATAATATATTATTTCTTTTTGAAAAAATGTTCATTTTTCTTGATTTATTTTTAGTCCAACATTGTCTAATCGGTTGATTATAATTTTTAGGTGTTTCTTATGATCTTTAGCCGATTGAGAAAAAATTAATACTTCATCAATGTAGTGAATTACAAAATGTTCATATTACTCCAAAATATCATGAAGACATCTACATAGAGCACTGATAATTGAAGTCCAAATACCACTACTTTGAATTGATATACTACTCCATCTATCTGGAATCCCGTATACTGTCTACTTTTTTTTTCTAGAGGTATTAACCAGAAGCTATGCTGTAAATCGATTTTAGTGAAAAATTACATCCCATATATATATATATATATATATATATACAGAGTGACCCAACAGAGTTATTCATTTTCACTAGTGGTTACTATATATACAGAGTGACCCAAAAGTCTGGACACGGCCAATTATCTCGTAAATTGCTAGTTGAAATTGTACAAAATTTGAGGTACACCTATTTTAGAATACAGAGATTCCATATTTGATATTTGCAATGTTGCCAGATTTTTCGTTTCTCTTATATTATTAGTAACTTTGGTTTTTTAAATGCATCACCCTATATATTTAGTCATTATTGGAATCTACTATTCAATACGAGTTCAACCATATGTAACACTTATGATTTTATGTAGTCTGAATGGTCTTAAATACATAAAGCACAAGTCTAGCAACGCCTAATTGTTTCAATAAATTTTTTAATACTAATTATTTTCAACTACAAGAAAACGTAACAGTTGATAGATTAGAACATTTTTTAACAATAGTTACGTTATTAAGTGTTCAAAATGTGCTCAATTTATGAGTTGACAGTACCCTAATCGATGGTAGAATGCGTCTTTCACATTTCTCCATGATGGTCTAGAAACAATTCAAGATTCATTGATAATTCGTTGCGTTAACGCTATAAGACTTGCTGGTTAAGTTTTGTAAACTGAATTTTTCAAGTATCCTAATAAAAATAATCTTTATCATTGAAATCGGGTGAACGTGAAGGCCATTTAATTCTGCCTTGTCTACCAATTTATCGTCCGGGAAATATCTCGTCTAAATAATGCCGAACATTTACACCAACTATCTGACGTTAAATTTCTTTCGATAAAAAATGGCCCAATTAAATAAGTACCCACTATAACTGACGATACATTTAATTTTTGTGGTCTTTGAGTATGGTTTTCACGCATTCAGTGTGAATTTGCGTCACTCCAGTACCTTAAATTGTGTCGATTTACACTTCCACACAGTGTAAAGATTGCTTCATCGGAAAACATATTCTGTTAACTAAATTTTAATAATTTTCAATTTTATCCATCATTACCTCAGTAAACTCTAATCTAAGATCGAAGTCATCTTCACTTAAATCTTGCAATAAGTTTATTTTGTATGGTTTAAACTTATTTTTAAATAATATACGTAAGACTGAAGAACGACCTACATCATGTACTTGTGCAACCCTGCCTGAGGATGTATGTGGATCTTCAACAAAACTTTTCTCTTTCCATCAATCTTTACCTTCTTCAGATTTCTCAAATCGCTTTACAGTTTTTTGTACCGTCACCTTATGAATAGGAGAACGGTTTAAAAAACGGCATTTTAGAGAAGCAATTTAAATTGCATTTTAAACTTTTCGAAACACAACTACTGTCAGTTTTAGTTTATAATGTAAATCGTGAACAAATGTCAATATCACAGCATTCTACATTTAAATATTTAAATTTATTAAAATCTACATATTTTGCACTGTTTTATGTATTTAAGACCTTCCAGACTACATACAATCAGAAGTGTTACATATTTTTGAACTCGTATTGAATAGTTGAACTCATATGAAATTCACACTGAATGCGTGAAAACCATACTCAAAGACCTTAAAAATTAAATGTATGATCAGGTATAGTAATTATTTAGTCAATTGGGTCATTTTTTATCGAAGGAAATTTAACGTCAGATAGTTGGTGTAAATGTTCGGCGTTATTTAGATGAGATATTTTCCGTACTTATCGTATGGATTATTGGTAGACAAGGTGGAATTGAATGGCCTCCACGTTCACCCGATTTCAATCCTAAAGATTGTTTTTATTAGGAATACTTGAAAAATTCAGTTTACAAACTTAACCAGCCAAGTCTTGCAGACCAAAGGCAAGGAATTATCGATTAATCTCAAATAATTTCTAGACAATTTATAACTCACAAATAACTCACAAATTGAGCACATTTTGAACACTTGATAACGTAACTATTGTTAAAAAATGGTCTAATCTATCAATTGTTACGTTTTAATGTAGTTGAAAATAATTAGTATCAAAAAATTTATTGAAACAATTAGGCGTTGGCAGACTTCTGTTTTATGTATTTAAGACCTTCCAGACTATAAAAAATCATAAGTGTTACATATAGTTGAACTCGTATTGAATAGAAGAGTCTAATAATGACTGAATATACAGGGTGATGCATTTGAAAAACCAAAGTTACTAATCATATCAGAGAAACGGCAAATCTGGCAACACTGCAAATATCCAATATGGAATCTCCGTATCCCAATATAGGTGTACCTCAAATTTTGTACAATTATAACTAGCAATTTACGAGATAATTGGCCATTTCAAGACTTTTGGGCCACTCTGTATATATAGTAACCACTAGTGAAAATGAATAAAGCAACAGTCAATTTATTGGATCTAATTAATTAGTTTTGTTTAGGTTGCGTTTTATACTAGATGGAGCGAAATAAAGTCCACTAGCACATGTTTAACGGAAAACTGCAACTACGGAGTATTGCAATGTTGGCATATTGGAGGTTTATTAGAAGTCATTAGGTAGCGGTATATAGCTTTAATGAGTCACACACTTAAAATTTTGAAAAGAATACATAGCAGAATTGTTAAATCCCTGTTAAATATGAAATTACCGACACACAATTTGGCTTTATAAATAGTATAGGCACAAAAGATGCTTTGTTCGACTTGAATGTGCTAACCCAGAGATGCATGGGCATGAATCAGGACGTGTACTTCATCAGGACTTGTAGATTTTAAAAAGTCTTTTGATAATATTCCACATAAAAAGCATCTTGATATTATTAAATAGCAAAAATAGTGACAGTCGTGATATGAAAATTATTTCTAATCGATTTTGGAATCAAACTCCCAACGTAAGAGTTGACAATTAGAACAACCGAGATATCAAAATACAGAGAAGAGTCCGCCAGGGTTGTGTGCTGTCACCACTACTTTTCAATGTCTACAGTGAAGTGGTATTTAAAAAAGCGCTCTCAGATTCCATAGAAGGTATATCATTCAATGGCGAAGTTTTGAATAACTTGCGTTTTGCAGATGATTCAGTAATAATAACGGATAGCAACAATAATTTACAGAACGTAATGCAACGTCTTAATAAATGCTGTAGTGAATACACAATAAGGATGAATTAAAAAAAAATAAATGTATGATCATGACTAAATCAGCAGATACAAACGTCCAATTGATTGTAGAAAATACTATAATAGAGGGTGTAGATACCTACAAATACTTAGAAACATGGATAACATTTAATGTAAACCAAATCAAAGAAATTGAGACACGTTCTGAAATAGCACTTGCATCATTCGTTAAACTTTTTCAGTTTTTTTTTGTCGTCAGGATATAATAATAATAAGTATAGTCTTACGACTACGACTAAGAATGCTTCGGTGTTACATATTTAATACTCTTCTTTATGACTTGGAAGTATGAACATTGAAACAAGTGAATCTGAATATAGAATCCTACGAATATTATGGACTAAAAGAATATCAAACACAGACGTTACTAGAAGAGTAGGAAATGAAGCTGAAATATTGTTGACTATCAAAAGAAGAAAACTTGAGTACTTAGGATATGTGATGAAAGAGCTCATTATTGCAACTTATTAGCAAGGAAAAATTTAAGGAAAGCGAAATGTGAAAAGACGAAGAATATCATGGCTTAAGAACTTTTGGAAGTGATTTGAATTATGTAATGCAGAACTATTTAGAGCAGCAGTCAACAGTGTTTGCATAGCCGTGATGATTTCCAACCTTCAATAGAAGAAGAAGATTTTCGTATTGAAATATACATTAAAATACAGCATTATTCAGTGACAAAACAAAACTTTACATTCTAATTTACGAATAAAGTTAATAACACGAGCGAAATAATCACACAATTTAATAAAAAAGAATAAAAAGCTTACGCCGAAAAAAAATTATATCTATTAAAAAAATAATTTTCTCCATTTTAAGGTTTGTGAAATTACTATAGAACGGAAATTAACAATAATTACAATTCGATAATAATTAGAATACTAAATTGCTATAATATCAATATATAGTTCATTTATAAACTTTATATCGAAAACCCACGTTATTGTTTAAATCATTAATAACTTAAAACAGAAAAAAAAAAATAACAAACCGTTCGTCACAGTTGCAGTGCATAAGCGTATTTAACCTCCAATTAAATAGCCCATACTTTGTCTCGAACCCGTTGATCCAGAACGGGCACCTGAGGTCATGTTTACGACAGCACCGATCCGTCCTGGAGAAGCCCCCCAGGCGTGTATACTTATCGGCGGAATATCCTTTGCCGCACCATTTGGTTCCTGGTACTCGGAAAATATCGTCAACATTACGTTTTGACCTAATTTAAAAGAAATAAAAATAAATGTTCGACATATGCAAACATATGCATATGTATACCTTGTTCTGCTTTTAGCGTTTTTAATCTTTCATTTTTAAAGTCATGCATTAAAATGTCATGCAAATATATTTTAATAGCCTCATGATCTAAATTAACGTATTGCTAAGGATATATGTGGCTTTTTATTCATTATTATTCAACAAAATACCAAACACGCAACCTTATATATTAGTTCCACGTATTAAATCTTAAGATAACCTTAATTATAGTGTTGCGGGTACCAATAATATTGAAATAACATACTATTTTGTTAATATGGGAAATCTATGATCAATTATAGGTGTAACAAGAAGAACTGAAAAATTTCTATTATATGCTACTTATCTTGTCTATTGCTAACCATCAACATACAGACTTTTATCACTGCTAAGTCCAGAGTTCTTTTATTTTCTTTAATTTACTTATTTTTAATAATTCTCTTTTATCTATATCATAACCATCTTACATGGGTATCATGGGTAGCGCAGATACATCCTGCAACGGGATAAATGTTTATTGATTTATTTATTTATAGTGTTGAGTTTTATTTCCGACAACAAATCAACTGTTTTATCTCATGTAAAAAGTTGACTTATCTTGTTCAAGACCTAGTCCAATTAAACTACACGTCCAGCTCTGAATTGGATAAGTGCCTAGGGTATATCGCACACATTCACACGAATACCCTAGTGCAGAGCGTATAGCGGAGTAGACGATTTTATAGGTCTAACTCCCGCTAAGATGACAAGACAAATGCACAAATCTATCCCTAATAGAAAACGAACGGATAATTAATAGAAGAATATACGACAAGGAAACTTACAGGGTCACTTGATTCTCGTCTAGGGGTCCATCAAGGCATTCTTAGTAGACAAACAAAACTGGACCACGGATAAGGTGTTATAACATTTAGGGTAAACAAAGGATACAAATCTAAATTTCCACACGATCATGAAAAATTCCATGCTCGCGTACAAATTCTATAGAACCATGCATGTGTCTGACAAGAAATATATAATGATATTATATATTTGTTGTGAGCTTGTAGCCAGTAGCGACTGGATATTGAATGATGCATACATATTAAATTCGATTATTTTTTGTAGAGAGAGTTTGAATGCTGTTGAAACTTAATACATTCAAAAAATATGTGATCAAGATCACCCAGTTTTCCGCAATGTTTGCAATTATCATCTTCAATCACATTTATTTTATATAAATGACCTGGATAACATGCATGTCAAAGGCGTAGTCTACTTATGGTGGTTATTTATCTACGTGGAGATTTACAATTCTTAAACCGAGTAGTTTGTGGAATAACTCGTTGTAAAGTGGTGTATATTATTTCTTTTGTAAAGCAGTAAAGATTCCATTGATCTTTCCATGTTCATAGCTGTTTTTTTTTAAATCGTAATGGCATCTGATACACATAAAGAATATGACAATAAAGTGCCTGATATTATACTGGTTTTAGCTAAGCAATCTACATATTTATTATCTTTGAGTCCAATATGTGTCTTAACAATAATAAATTTTGTATTCAAGCCAGAGTCTGCTAAGTGCTTTAATTGATTCTTTATTAAAAAAATATAATGATTACTAAATGTTTTGGACAAAAAAGTGGTTTTTATATTCTGTAGAACTGAAAGACAGTCTGAAAGAATTAACGATTTTTTAATATAAGGGAACATATTTCAAAACTTCGAGTATGGCCAGTGATTTCGCCGAGAAAATTGAAACTCATTGAAAAGTTTGTACTTAAATTCAGTAAATACGTCCGTGTATATAACTGTTTCATCACTATAACAGTTCAAAACAGATATCAGAATATTGTTGCTCAATTTGTTGTTGTCACTATTCGCTCCGTGCGTGACCATGGTAGGGGTACATTGAAACGACGCCAGCGTGCATAGCGGCGAAATATGACAAAATTGAAATATTGGACAAAATATTTTTACGCATAAATTTTATCAAAAATGTGTGCAAATACATGTTGCGTATTTAATTGTGCTAATAATAGCAAAAACAGTGAGTGTAGTTTTTATAAGTTCCCAAAGATTACATATAAATTAGAGAAAAGAAAAAGATAAATTCCTGCTATTAATATGAAAAAGTAAATATCACATAATTTAATTTTTATGCAATTGAAATAGGAAAAATTTAAATAATTTACCTTGAATGATATGTCATAAGGCTTCAAGCTAACTGCAGATGACTTTAGCTTTTATATCAAAACTTTTACTATTATTGTTTTTAATTATATGCTCTTTTGCGTGAAAACCTTGATTTGTCAGTACTAGATTTTTCCCTTTCTCTTACGTTTGGAGTTGAAAAGATATATTATGATGAATTTTGAGAAACCCAATTTTTAATACTACATTTATTTTGTACATAAACTGAAAAAATATAGTTAAAAAACTAATTTATTAATAATTGTCAATTTCGCATGTATTTAACAATGTCAAACATATGTCATATGTTTAACCTGAAAATTGGGACTCCAAAATTGTCAGAAAAAGGCGGTATGTGTCGTGTCAGTAACGCACGGAGCGAATATGTGGGTGTTATAACTTCAGTTTTATGGAAGAGAGCAAATAAGACTAAATTTTTGTCCACTTTGCCCAAATTCTTTGAAAAAATAGAATTGTTTTGTAAAGCAGTGCACAAAAGTGGAGATGGCTTTTTATTCCAATATTAATTGTGAGTGAGATTTGATTCGTTAAGTTGACGTATCATCATCATCTTTGGCTCGACAATCCTCTGTGGATCTTGGCCTGCTCTAAGATTCGTCGCCATTCTGTTCGGTTCTTGGCAACATGTTGCCATCTTCTGATTTTTAATATTCGTAGGTCGGTTTCTACTCCATCTAACCACCTAATTCGCGGTCGGCCTTTGCTTCTTGTTCCTACAGGTGTTCCTGTGGTTAGCTTTTTAGCAATGGTATTTTCTGGCATTCGTATTATGTGTCCAGCCCATCTAAGTCGCTGTGTTTTAATGAACGTTATGACATCTGGCTCATCAAAGAGCTGATACAATTCAAAATTATATCTTCTGCGCCACTGCCCTTGGTCGTTTACAGCTCCAAATATTTTGCGGAGTATTTTACGCTCAAATATTCCCAAAAGTCTTTCATCTTTCTGCGTTAATGTCCATGTTTCTGCTCCATATGTGAGGACCGACCTCAGCAATGTTTTGTTTTCAGCAATGTTTTGTATATAATAATTTTAGTTCTTCTAAAATTATTATATAAAAAAGTTGACGTATAATGGAAAATAATTTGGGATTTGTTGAGTGGGCTTTGAGTACCAATTTTTCGCTTAATAAATTTCTTCTAATCGCAAGAGGAGGCTCATGAGCTTCAACATGTAGTGATTGTATAGGGGTAGATCTCATAGCACCTAAATAGTCCCTTAAGGCAGAATTTTGAAAGATGTCAATTTTTTTTAGAAGATTTCTAGACGCAGAACCATAAAGAGTAGCACCATAATCTATAATGGATCGTATATAAGCTCTATAAAATAATAAGGATGTTTCAACATCTCAACCCCACCACACTTTAGTTGTCATTCTAAGAAAATTACTACCTTTGTTGCATCTATCCAGCATATATTGTATGTGTCAATTTTTTATCCAGTATAAGGCCCAGGTATTTGACATGGTTTTTAAATGTAAAAGATTGATTATTAAGAAGCATATTTTAATTAGAGAAAGGTTGTGTCTTGTAACGACAGATACTGCTGATTTGGCAATTGATAAATCTAAGCCGTTCTCTAAGTACCATGGGAAAAGATAACTACATACTCTGCTTAGGTTTTGCATACCGTGTTCATATATCTTACTTTCTGTGTAGACACAAAAGACATCTGCATATTGTATTATTTTAAATCGGATGTTGTTTATTTGCATATTATGTATGTCAGAGGTGTACATATTAAATAAAATTGGCGATAATACCGATCCTTGTGGTACTCCGTGATAGTTGTGCCGAGGTCCTATTAGTTTGAATTAATTGACTTACTGAAGAAGAAAAAAATGATATTGTTGGGAGATTGGAGCATGAAAAATATACTTATTTTGGAGCTGTCACATATCTCAAGTACGCAGAATAATAGTTTTGTAGATAAATATCTCGGCATCAACAAATAATATTGAGTACTTCGTACTGTTATTAGAATAGGGGTAGTTCCTAAGGATTAAAAATGTTGCAAACAAAGAAATAATATTTTATAAACAAGAAAGAAATTTTTATTGATTTGATATTTATATAATTATAAGTTTAGAATTTTAATGTGTACAAAACTACTTTTACCGTTGTAGTCATCTTTTGGGGTGACTTTTGGGGTTGAGGAGTTTAAACTTAAGAAATATCGTTTAATAAGCAAGGAATGTATTTATAGTTATCTAAATGGAAAATTAAAATATTTTAAACTAAAGATAGACTTTTAAGTTTTTTTTAAGATTTATAGAGGTAATAGAGGTAAACGGATACCTTTTATAGATTAAAACCTTGAAACCAATAAACTATCATTTCACAAGAGACGAATAAATTGTTATTAATATAATATAATATAATATAATATAATATAATATAATATAATATAATATAATATAATATAATATAATATAATATAATATAATATAATATAATATAATATAATATAATATAATATAATATAATATAATATAATATAATATAATATAATATAATATAATATAATATCAGCGTTTTACATAGTAAAATATTATTTTTTAATGTTATTTACGTCATAAACGGTGATTTCTGAGGGTTAAAAATTTGTTCTAAGGTACAAGTTATGATTAAATATGTTTATTATACTTAATTCATTTAATTAGATTTTAATGCATAAAACGCTTAAATACGCGTACTCCTTCTTTTTTTAACTTAGCTTATATGTAAATTCTTAAAAACGAAGAACACACTTCGTCCTCATATAACTTTTGCAAAAGATGGTAAGACAAGCTTAAATCTAAATTTTCAACTAAATCCATGTAGCTCGACAGAATTGGGGGGAAAGGTCCTATTTTCCGACCGAGTTACTGGACAAATACTTATTATGGTACTCTTTTAAATTATAATGGTTAATATTATAAAAATACATGTTTTACATCTTAAAAATAAGTTGGTCAGTCAGTCATTATAATTAAATTAAATTATAATTATAATTAAAGCAAAAACGTGGTGAATACGAAAAGAAATCAAAATATATTTCTTACATTACTGAGAAACGTCAAACGTGTGACATTTTCGTTTACATCTATCGAAAAAATAATACGGTAGTAGACACGATCGCGTCAGCATAAACATAAGTGTTTATTACATTTTTGTGATATTTGCATATACTACAGTGATAATCAGATAAAACTAAACCTGATAATTGTTAACAAGTCAATAAATGAAGAAACTCTGCAAAGTTGGCTTTCCACTTCGTAGTAATTAAGGCATTTACATATGTAAAGTTGATATTTCCGTTATTTGACCATATTTAGTAGAAAATTTCCGTTAAGTATCTACATCTGCTCCGATTTGTTTCATCCAATCATATTAGTGTCAACGAAAAATCTATAAATCATTGATTAATGCTGTTCTAGAATAAATACTTCAAGAATTTATATTTTTGAGATCTTATATTTTTTTACCAAAATTCCTTAAATATTGGCTAGTTATCATAGCAACTTTATACCGTGGTTGTATTTCTTACATAAATAAATTATGTATCAAAAGTGATATCTTAATGGATATTTTATTGGTATTTTGTTCTTAATATTACACATTTACGTTTTGCTGTAGTTATAGACCAGAGAATTAAGGATTTTCCAGTGATATTCGTTGATACAAGTATCTAACAACTGCTTTTGATAAATATGATCATAACAATAAGTAATAAACGGAATATGCAAAAGATTTAACGTCATTTCTTACTTATACACTAAGGTGAAGACTAGTAAATTATATGGAACAGTGTCAAAATGTCACTAAAAAAATATAAAAATTCTTTAAAATAAGTGTATTTATTTAATTAATAAACAGACGTTTGCGGAAATCCTTAGCGAATTGTGCTTCTAGTACTCACACAGAGTAAATCCGAATAAAATGAAAAAAGGTAACAAATATTTGATTTCACGCAAAGAATTTCTGCTTAGTTGTAAAGACATGTCGTGGAATGCAAATTTTAGATTTCCCATGTCTCTTTTAACATCTTTTATCAACGTCTGTTTGCCTTGCAATTTTTAGAAGGCTCAGATTATAAAGCAGAAATCTGAATTGTGTTTCGAAACTATTTTACGATTTTTGTAATTAGATGTCGCCAGCGCGTCCGTATTGAAGCCATGTTTGTTGTTGCTTCTCAAAAGGCAGAAAATATTGATTTTTCACGTTGAGAACTACTATGAATAGCTGTTCTGACAAGACCTATTAGGTCGAAATACGTATCAACAGATACATAGGATTTGTTTGCGTGAAATCAAATATTTGCTGCCTTTTTTCATTTTATTCGGATTTACTCTGTGTGAGTATCAGAAGCACCATTCGCTAAGGATTTCTGCTTAGTTGTAAAAGACATGTCGTGGAATGCAAATTTTAGATTCCCCATGTCTCTTTTAACATCTTTTATCAACGTCTGTTTGCCTTGCAATTTTTAGAAGGCTCAGATTATAAAGCAGAAATCTGAATTGTGTTTCGAAACTATTTTACGATTTTTGTAATTAGATGTCGCCAGCGCGTCCGTATTGAAGCCATGTTATTGTTGCTTCTTAAAAGGCAGAAAATATTGATTTTTCACGTTGAGAACTCCTATGAATATCTGTTCTGACGAGACCTATTAGGTCGAAATACATATCCACAGATACATAGGATTTGTTTGCGTGAAATCAAATATTTGCTGCCTTTTTTCATCATAAATTCAAATTTCTAGAAGTCTCAATATGTCCAATTTTAATCTTCTTGTAAGAGTATTTCAAACCAAACTACTAGATATTAATAAAGAGGTGGAAGAAATAAATAACGCAGCTTGTCAAATATCGCCACCTATCAAAGATTTCTACTCCTACAGCAGTCAATAAAGAAATAAGCAAACTAAGCAATTTTTTTTAAAGATTACCACTACAAAGACGGTACGCGTGTCATTAGTTCTTAACAGTACTCCCAAAACTTCAGTTTGGTTTTCGAAAAAGTCACTCCACTATCCAATAAGTCCGTCGAATGATATATAAAATATCAAAAAGTCTTGAAGAAAAAAAATACTGCAACGTTGCTTTCCCGGACATTTCCCAAGCTTTTGACAAAGTCTTGCACAGAGGCCTGCTCTACCGATTAAAAAACATACTATCCAGTAATTATTTCCTCCTACTTAAATCCTGCATATCAAATATACACTTCTCCGTTAAATTTAACGATCCACAATTTTAACTTTTGCCCTATCAACTCTGAAGTCCCGCAGAAGTTCTGGAGTTCTCGGGCCGTTGCTTTTCTCGCTCTACACAGCTCATATACCAGGTACTAATAAATTCTGCAATCGCCTAATTTGCTAATAATTTATAGACATGAACCTGCAACTTCTGCTGGACTTAGTTATTGATTAGTACACAAGATGTCGAATAACAGTAAATAAAGAAAAGTCCTCCCAAGTAATATTTACCAACTGCCACATGTATCTATCTGTAACAATGGATAATGTACGTATACCAATTGTATCAGAGGCAAAATATCTAAACCTCAATTTTGACCAACGTCTGACTTAAAAAAACATAGATACATAGATAGATTAGATAGATAGATAGATATATAGATAGATAAATAGAATTTCTAAACAGGATTTTTTTAGCCATCGGTCTTTTGCTACTTTAATTCTTTTTCGGATTTCTTTATGTATTTCATTGTATTTTTCTCTGTTTATGGATTTATACTGCCTCCGAACGTCCATTAGGTCTAAGATGTCTTGTATCATCCAGTTATTTTTAACTGTTGGTCGTCTTAGAAGATTTTCTCGAGATGCAGTGATTATTGTCGTTTTCATTTGTTTCCAGCAATCATGTATGTTGTTGGTATCTTCTAGTCTAATTTCGTGGAACTTGTCGGTAATTTCTTGAGAAACCTTATTTAGAGTGCATGGGTCTTGGAGTGCATCTAGTGATATTTTTGAGGTTTTCTGATTTTTACAGAGTCTCTTTAGCTTAACTGTGATTGTAGAGCATAGTAGAGTATTGTAGAGCACACCTGGGAAGTCTTGACCGATTTTATGCAGTTTTTAAATCGTTCTTTAACTGTTATATAATCAATTTGATTTCTTACAATATTGTCTCCTCGATCGCTTGGAGACTTCCAAGTATATAGTCTTTTTTTCCAAGTATATAGTATTTTTTAAGTTCTTTCCTTTGAAAAGAACTTAAAAAATGTTGGGACTGGCTGAATGGCAAATGCATATGCAAAAAAATATCATATAAAACTTAATGGCTAAATACGTTGAACCATTTCAGGATCTCTTAAGGCAACCAAATTCTGTAATTTTTAGTGGAAAAATTGTGAAAATCTACATGCACATTGTGATGGCTAAGACTTTGTTTTATGCAACAGATATTGCGTAATATATACACAAGGTAAAGTTGAAATTTAAAAATCTCTAAAGGAGTTCCTACAGTCTGCTCTCTAACTGATCCCAGAGGTAATAGGAACACACTTTCTTTGTTGTCCAAACACTTTATCAATATAATAAGAGTGACTCCAGGAGAGAACAGTATAAGTTACTGTGATAAGCTGTTAAAATAGTTTTTCTGGAGGTCACTTGTATAAGATTCCTGAAAAGAACAAGTTGTCGGAGAAGCTTACGTGATAAATTATCTATATGTTGTTCTCAGGTTATTCCTGCATCCATGTGTATCTCCAGAAACTTCTCCTCGGCTGCACATTGTCGTAGAGTAGTGTATTCAACATCAATGTTATTTATTTAAGTTAGATTAACACTTTGTAATTTAGAGTTGTTTAAAGAGAGACGGTTAGTTAAAAACCAATTGAATAATTTTTTTTCAGATGTTTGGTAATCAAGAGTATCAAATTCACAAGGGTGATAGCTTAAATAGAAAGTAGTGTTATCAGCAAATAAAATAGTGTTAACTGCCTTATTTTAAGAGTATACTAGGTCATTCATAAATATAAGAAATAATAGCAGACTAAAAATCAAGGCTTCGGGGACACCATACATCAAACATTGTTTTTGAAAATCACACTGGTTGAAGTGAACATAATGATTACGATTCTACACATATCAATTAATTAGTTGAATAGCAGAACTATAAAAATTATAATCAGGAAGTTTTTTTGGCAGAATAATATGTGTGACACAATCAAAAGTTATAGTGATATCTAAAACGATGCAGTGTCAAGATATTTTTCAAACCCATTCAAAATATTGTTAAAATAGTAAATTGATCAATAGCTAAGGTTGTTGTTGATTTTTTCGTAATCCATACTGATTTATGGCAATTAGTTTTTTTAGATTTAATATGTAGTTTGAATGGATTTTTTAGAATTCGTTCATAAACTTTTGATAAGATGGGACAAAAAAAATATGTGTCGATAAATTGTTGTAATCATCAATACAGTCTTTATTCTTAAACAGAGGTATTAACTTTACAGTTTTAAAAAGTATTATGAGATATTAATTGATTTAATAAAGTTGTTAGAGGTTGGACAATTATATTTTTAATGTTATTAATAATTTTTATCTTAAATCTACCAGGATCTTTGCTGTTACTATTTTTTATTTCTAAAATAGTATTCTGAAAAGTCAACAGCACTTAAGTACCCTGGTTAAAAACTGAAATACAGGATATTTATCTGTGGTATACACTTCAAAAATAGTCATCAAGAGTTAGCTGAAAACCTTAAATTCATTTATTACCCTCTCAGCAGTTGAGCAGAAGTGGTTATTAAAACTATCTGTCTTAAGTTTGGAATTGTTGTCAGTGACATTATTTTTACGTCTGTTAAAATTAATAAGTTTCCATCTAGCTTGTTGGGAGTTACCAGAATTTGTTAAAAGACACCGTTTGCATCAATTTTTGCTTATGACCTTTCTGTTCTGTTTTTTAAATTTACTAATGGTACTTTTAGATACAAAAATGGGATAGTTTTTATTTAAGCATTGCTGTAATAAAATGAGGTCTCTCACGCATTTCTCTCAAAATATCATAAAATCAGTTTACTTTATTATCTGGATTCTTTTTATTCAACAATTTTCAACAATATACTAGAACAAAAGAATATAGCTCAACTTGATATTTCGGCAAATGTACTAGTTCCTAGGCTGAAAAGCAAAACTTAGCATTCCAGTCTAAAATACTAAGATCAACAGTAGATGCACCAAGACACTTCATTATGACTTCTGTCCATCAAAGACGAAATAGGTCCAACGCACAATAAATCATGAAAATGAATTAGTAAAGGAACTACAGAAAAATGGTCTAGCCACAAGAAGACTAGATAGAACCTGGTCCCAAGGTCTACTTTAGGAATTACCCAAGTAGAATAAGGTGAAACCACATTGGATATACCCCTTCACGTCAAAAACACATATAATTTATTTACAAAAAAAAACTTAATATAAGTAATAACTTTTAATACTTAATTAAAACTTAATATAAGTAAATAACTTTTAAATTTAATATTTATAAATTTAATATATATATATATATATATATATATATATATATATATATATATATATATATATATATATATATAGAGTTTGTATAACGACGCTAAGAATACAATTCTTTGGAGGATAACTTTCGGGAAAGCGTCAAAACAAGGATCAGCTAGAGATGGTATAAGCCAGTTTGGTGTAGAACTTTATTCTAAATGTGAAATTTTCGGTGATATGTTGTCACCTTCATCAGCACCTAAATGGAAAACCTATTTTAGTACAAGTGGTGGAAATTAACATATAAAACCTACATTGAAAATGTTCAGTTAGTCCTAGAGGTGAAGAACACTGTCACAAACATGTTAAAAATATTAAAAAATACATTTAAAATTTTAAATAAAAACATTACAACACAACAGGGTATTATTTAAAATACAAACACAACAAAAATCTAAAAATTACAACCTACACAAAAACTGCAACTTCATGTTAAAGGTAGAAAAGAAGAATTATTCTTCTTTTTTGATGACAGATTTCTGACTTCTGTCAATATCCGGGTGTCATATGCAACGAGGTTATAATTTTCACGTTAGAACCTCATGGATATGGAAAGAAAGAACCCCAGGAAACACAATCAGCAGGGAAATGGAGTCTTTTCTCAAGTACAGGTAGGCAATCTATGTATGTTATGATAAGTTCCCTACATTTTCCAGTTTGTTACATCTTGTCAAGTCCTGTTGAAGTAGAAATGAATAAATACAACTTAAGTTTTCAACATCTTTCTTACAGTTCATAGAAAAACTGCAGTTATGGATGTAGCACATTTCTATGCAGTTTCTCTTAAATTGGTTGTCAACCCTCTTTAGTACTTGCACATTTTCATAGTTAGCAATGTGTCCAGTATTCTTAATATGTTGGCTAAAGGCTGTGCAGGTGGGTTTCCTCACTACATCACTCTTGTGCAAAGCTAGTCTTTTTGAGAGTTTCTGGCTGGTTTGACCGACATACACTTCTGAACAGGAACCACATGGAATAGAATACACTACATTGAAGTTATCCAGTTTTTTAACTCTTTCTGTCAGGTGAGTAAAGTATGTCCCTAATCTTTTGTACACTGAATTTGCTATCACTATGTTGAACTGTCTGAAAAGGTTTGTGATCTGTGGAGATAAACCTCTGATGTAAGGTAATCTCCCATAGAAAACTTTTACTGTTTCTCCTTCTAATGTTTGTCTTTGGTGTGTTCTAACTGTTGGCATATCTTGGAATAACAATTTATTAAGAAGCATCTTAGGGTAGTGATTTTTTCTAAGAATCTCATACAATAATTTGATGTTCTTATTGTAGTTAGAAGGGTGACAAATTCTTTTTATTCTGTTTTTCAGACCTTTGATGATGTTAATCTTCTGTTCATCTGGATGATACGAGTGAAAAGGCACATATCTACCTGAGAATGTTTTCTTTCTGTACCAATCCAACCTTACTGTGTTGTCCTCATGTCTGGTTACATGGGTGTCGAGGAATGGAACACTATTATTCTCTTCTGTTTCAACAGTGAATTGTAGGTGAGTGTTATATGAGTTGAAAATGTCAAGAGTGTAGTTGATTTTGTCTGCAGGGATTGCACATATGAGGTCGTCTACATATTGGTAAATGAAGGGGAACTGGAAATCAACTTTTTGAGTACAGTAGTGAAGTAGGGAGTTCATTACCATTTCTGCTAAAGTTGGGGATATAGCTCCACCCATGGGTGCTCCTTTTATTTGGACATAGAATTCATTTTGAAAAGTGAAATATGTATTGTTGTATAAAAAGGTAATCAGTTTCAGGAACAAAACTTTGGGAATTGTACAGTTCTGTTCAATAAGATGGTAATTAGTTGTCAGAATAGAAACTACCAGTTCAAGAGGGATGTTGGTAAACAAGGAAGTAACATCAAAACTCACCAAGACATATCCTAAAGGTAGTAAAAACCCATTAATCTTATTTGCAAATTCAAAAGAGTCTTTAATTTTGTAGGTATTATGAGAAGAAAAAGAAGTGTCAATAATACCTGCCAGATATTTAGCCAAGGATTGAGTAGGGGCATTCTTACAGGCAATTATAGGACGTAGAGGGCACCCTTCTTTGTGAATTTTTGGAAGTCCATAGTATGTTGGGGTGGTACCGGTATAGTTGGTTAATTCTTTTTTTGTTTTGGTGGTAATATATCCTTCTTCATGTAGTTGTTTTATTAGTAAGTTGGTGTTTCTTTCTACTGATGGAGTCAGATCTTTGGGGATTTTTTTATAGGAGTGTGGGTCATTGAGAAGTTCAAAAGATTTGGTGATGTAATCGTTTTTGTCCATTATAACTGTAGTGTTACCTTTGTCTGCTCTTGTTACTATAATATCAGGGTTGTCTTTCAGAAATTTTCTCGTTTTTGTTTCAATGGCCATGGATGGACTGATGTAATAACGGTTGGTTTTGATGTGGTTGGTAATGATATTCGTGATTTTTGAACGTTGCAAATTCTGTGAATCTGTAGGGAGTTTCTTAATACAGTACTCAATGTCTGCTAAGTATGTGTACATGTCAATATCTTTCACTGAGACTGGTAGTGAAAATTTTGGACCTAGTGATAAAAAAGATTTTATGTCTTAAGGCAAAGTCACTTTGGATTGATTTACCAACCATGCATTTTCATTTGTAGTTGTAAGTGAAGCTAAAGGATCTTTAAGTTGGTTGAGTTTTGAAACGTTGCTTCTTTTTATACAGTTGAATATTCTTTTATATCTTTTGTCCTGTAGTCTCATTTACCAATATGTAGACGACCTCATATGTGCAGTCCCTGCAGACAAAATCAACTACACTCTTGACATTTTTAACTCATATAACACTTACCTACAATTCACTGTTGAAACAGAAGAGAATAATAGTGTTCCATTCCTCGACACCCATGTAACCAGACATGAGGACAGCACAGTAAGGTTGGATTGGTACAGAAAGAAAACATTCTCAGGTAGATATGTGCCTTTTCACTCGTATCATCCAGATGAACAGAAGATTAACATCATCAAAGGTCTGAAAAACAGAATAAAAAGAATTTGTCACCCTTCTAACTACAATAAGAACATCAAATTATTGTATGAGATTCTTAGAAAAAATCACTACCCTAAGATGCTTCTTAATAAATTGTTATTCCAAGATATGCCAACAGTTAGAACACACCAAAGACAAACATTAGAAGGAGAAACAGTAGAAGTTTTCTATAGGAGATTACCTTACATCAGAGGTTTATCTCCACAGACCACAAACCTTTTCAGACAGTTCAACATAGTGATAGCAAATTCAGTGTACAAAAGATTAGGGACATACTTTACTCACCTAACAGAAAGAGTTAAAAAACTGGATAACTTCAATGTAGTGTATTCTATTCCATGTGGTTCCTGTTCAGAAGTGTATGCCGGTCAAACCAGCCAGAAACTCTCAAAAAGACTAGCTTTGCACAAGAGTGATGTAGTGAAGAAACCCACCTGCACAGCCTCTAGCCAACATATTAAGAATACTGGACACATTGCTAACTATGAAAATGTGCAAGTACTAAAGAGGGTTGACAACCAATTTAAGAGAAACTTCATAGAAATGTGCTACATCCATAACTGCAGTTCTTCTATGAACTGTAAGAAAGATGTTGAAAACTTAAGTTGTATTTATTCATTTCTACTTCAACAGGACTTGACAAGATGTAACAAACTGGAAAATGTAGGGAACTTATCATAACATACATAGATTGCCTACCTGTACTTGAGAAAAGACTCCATTTTCCTGCTGATTGTGTTTCCTGGGGTTCTTTCTTTCCATATCCATGAGGTTCTAACGTGAAAATTATAACCTCGTTGCATATGACACCCGGATGTTGACAGAAGTCAGAAATCTGTCATCAAAAAAGAAGAATAATTCTTCTTTTCTACCTTTAACATGAAGTTGCAGTTTTTGTGTAGGTTGTAATTTTTAGATTTTTGTTGTGTTTGTATTTTAAATAATACCCTGTTGTGTTGTAATGTTTTTATTCAAAATTTTAAATGTATTTTTTAATATTTTTAACATGTTTGTGTCAGTGTTCTTCACCTCTAGGACCAACTGAACATTTTTTCAATGTAGGTTTTATATGTTAATTTCCACCACTTGTACTAAAATAGGTTTTCCATTTAGGTGCTGATGAAGGTGACAACATATCACCGAAAATTTCACATTTAGAATAAAGTTCTACACCAAACTGGCTTATACCATCTCCAGCTGATCCTTGTTTTGACGCTTTCCCGAAAGTTATCCTCCAAAGTATATATATATATATATATATATATATATATATATATAATTTAATAATTTTAAATTAAATAAAAAAATATTTGACAATTTTACAATCCCATGTTTCAGAACTCTATTGATAAATTAATTTTGAGTGAATTACTTTAAGGTGGTATATAAAGGTCGATAGGCTAAGATAGACAAAATATGTGATACAGAGTGGTGACAATATATCTGTATGTCTTAGAAAAAGTTGAAAAGAAGCAGTCAGAGAAGATCTGAAGAAAATAAAGTCAAACAATCGGAAAGAGTGGCACATGTCTGATAAGAATGGTTGACAAACGTAAAAGCGGCAAAGACCCACAAAGGGTTAGAAGCAATTAATATTGTTGATAAATTACCTCAAGTTCCACAAATTTTGTATTTGGATATATCAAACTCCTAAAAATTTTCATTAAACTCCTGGAAATAACAGCTACTAGGTAAAACTATTTTATAAAATATGACTTACGAATCTACGCTGTTATGTAAAAATTAAGCTGATGTAAGATAGAAACCTATATTTCAGATTCTAGATCGCATAACATTTATTTGTTTATAATAACGGCGTTATTTTTTATTCATTATAATTCATATAAATGAAAATTCTAGTTACCTTCGGTCACATCGACAATGCGACAAAGTAAACAGCCTATAATTAAAATAGTTATATTTCTTTGTCATTCCTGGAATGTCCATCCTACAAAAATCGTGTCTTCTGCAGCATCGGTCTGTCAGCATCATGCTGCCAACGTCTGTATATTTTCGAGCTCGATTTCGGTCGCCACACCAATTAGTACCCGGCAAAATAAATATTGATCTTTTGGATCTTTTTGGAAACCTGACAAATATGAGAAAAATTGATATCAATCTTGATATTTCACAAAATTGCAGTAACTAAATATTTAGAGACAACACATATTGCACAAGAAAAACAACAGGCAACATTATACACATCAGGCGATTCGTTAGCCATAACATACATAATAAAATCTGTATTTCCAATGTAAAAATGTCACGATCCAGCTCTATTTATCCTTATTTCATTGATTACATAATATCAAATAAAAAATTATAAAATATAGAAGATTTTTAAATCAATTTGTAGTGTAAAACTATTAATATTATATTTTTATGAAGATTTTTGTATTGATACTAAAAAGGGCAATATAATTTTTGATGGCACTAATATTTTTTCAGCATAATTTGATAATTTATTATTGGCTATCTTTAGCAAAATAAATTGCATTTTGTCTGGTTCAAGTTTAAAAAATCGCAAATTATTTTTTAATTGGTTGGATTTATGAAGTTATAAAGATTAGATATTATAGTGCTTGATAGATTTTAAGGAATTTGTCATAAACTATTTAGTTTAATCTACTTAGTTAGTTGTTAGGCTGGAAATTAGCTTGGTTCAAAATAAAAACTGAAACATCACAAGCAACAGAAATACGTAGAGGAGTACGACAGGGTTGCATTTTGTCACCTCTGTTATTTAATGTATACAGTGAAAGCATCTGTCAGGAAGCCCTTTTACAAGCAAACGGAGGAATCGTAATTAATGGAGAGATTGTAAATAATATTCGATACGCGGACGACACTGTACTAGTTGCAAGAACAGTAGAAGAATTACAAAGATTACTTACAGACATAAATATTGCTTGCAACAATTATGGTATAAATATCAATATTAAAAAAACCAAGTATATGGTCTTCAGTAAAAACATGACACAACCAGCGTATATTAGTATAAACGGCACTCAAGTTGAAAAAGTATCAAGTTACAAATACTTGGGAACTTTAATAAACGAAACTGGAGACCAAAACAGTGAAATAAAAAGACGTATCGAAATTGCCAGGGGCACCTTCATAAAGATGAGAAAATTCTTCTGCAACAGAAATATAAGCATCCCTCTACGATTAAGAATGCTGAGAGGCTATGTATTTAACACGCTATTATACGGTTTAGAGGCCTGGACTCTCAAACAGAACAACATGAAAAATATTGAAAGTTTCGAGATGTGGTGCTACCGTCGAATGCTGAAGATTAGTTGGGTTGAAAGAATAACAAACTGTGAAGTAATACGAAGAATAGGAAAAGACCCAGAGATTTTGTTAACGCTAAAGCGAAGAAAACTCGAATATTTTGGTCACCTGATGAGAGGACATAAATACGCATTACTTCAAAATATAATGCAGGGAAAAATAGAAGGAAAACGGAATCCAGACCGTAGAAGAATGTCATGGTTGCGGAATTTGAGAGAGTGGTTTGGCTGCACCACTAATGAACTCTTTAGGTCAGCCGTAAACAAAGTCAGAATAGCCTTGATGATTTCCAATCTCCGATAGGAGTGGCACAAAAAGAAGAAGAAGGCTGGATATCTACATATGGTTACCTGATAATTATCCATCAGATGAATGTCTATTGGAAGAACAGCCAACAAAAAAAAAATATATTTAAGAATAAACTAATGTAAATTGAAGGTGAATTTTTGTCTCAGTCTATCGATTTTAGGCAGTCTTAATGAATGTATAAGCCATTCATACAGTATTGAGCCAAATAATTTTTTACAATTAATATAGGCGGCAAAAATAATTCTTTCGCTTGTAGGATTGTTCTGTATACAGTTTTGAAAGATGCACTAGTATACACAGAATGGGACTATTTTCAGAAGATAAATAATTGGTAATGTCCGACTCACCATCATCATCATAAACCTGTACGCGTTACCTGCTGCTCTCCCTCAGCTCTTTCCATTTCTCTGTCTTATGCGGCTTGCATCCACTTAATGCTAATACACTTCAGGTCGTCAGTACATCTAGTTGGTGGCTATCCTTTGCTCCTTAGTGCATCTTGGCCTCTACTGGACAATACGTTGTGTCCATCGGCTGTCTGACAGTCTTGCGACGTGTCCTGTAAAATTTCATTTTAGTAGTTCTTTTTTTTCGATAGCGTCTACTGTTTTTGTTCTACCTCGTATTTATTCGTTTGGGATTCAGTCTTTCAGAGATACATCCTATATCTGGCGCTCCATAGCTGTCTGAGTCCCGCGAATCTTGTTCTCTACCTTTTTTGTGAGTAATTATATTTCCGCGCCATAAGTGAGTACAGGTAATTATACTGGTCACCGATTTTTCTTTTAAGGGATATGGGTAGATCCCAAACGCTGCCTAGGCTAATCCTATGCGACTTGGGAGCTTACATGTCTGGTTATTTCTGCCCTAACAAATTATTTTATATCCTAAGTACTTATACGATGCCGTCTGCTCAATATCCCTTCCATTAATAGCAATATTGCGATTTAGCAACAGATTATTTGTTATTTGCGTCTCGTTCATGATAATTGTCTCATCCATATGATCGGTTACAAGAACAATGCCTTTTGAGAATCTTAAATGACTGAGCTCCTCTTCATTTATTTTGATATCAAATTCGTCCAGATCTGCCTTCTTACAAGTATGTTTTAAAAGAGTCGTGAATAGCTTTGAAGAGTCGGTATCTCCTTGCCACACCCCTCGCTGTTTACAGAAGTTATTTGTTTCTTGTTCAGATAGTCTTATAATAGCCATGGCATTTTGGTACATATATTTAATTATGTTAGTGTAACGATGGTCTATTTGGCATTTTGTCAATGATTTTAACTTTTTCCGTTAACTTATAGTATTAAATGCTTTCTCGTAGTCTACGAATATCAGTGCCAATAGTTTGTTGTATTCTGCAGCCTTTTCTATCAGGTTCTTTATTACTAGTATGTGGTCGTTTATGCTGTTTCCCGATCTAAATCCAGATTGTTTCCTAGGCTGATAAAAGTCCTAACATTTTTGTGACAAGCTTAGAAATATGTGTATTGACTGTATTGTTCCACTAAGAAGGAATTTTTTCTTGATATAAATACATTTGGCATACCCTCTTGATGCGCAGATCAGCGATTTTGGGATTTTTCAAGTCATTCCTAGTTTTGACAAAGTGTACCTACATACTTTTTAGACACCTATATTTTTTGGATAACAATTGTAAGAAATTTCCCAAGAGGAGGACAAATACGTCAATATTTAAACAACTAAAAATAAACAAAACTGAAGATCCTCGCAATAGACACAAAACAATTATATTGGGCACTTTTGGGCACACTGAATAGTATACGCTGAAAAATAAAAGATACAATAGTAGATTCAACTAATTACAGTCATCAACGCACTACTCCGAATATGTAATAAACAATGGAAGAACATCGGACTGATTTCCTAATTATGATACATGTTTGGGCTCGACGACTAAGAAAAATAAAAAGTCTTTTAAAATAGGAAGTCGATGTTATTAAATGTGCCATATATCCACATAATTTATATAAGTAGTGATTAGTAACAGCATCAATGTTCCTGAATATCATCATTGCAATAATTTCTAATTTTTAATTAGACTTGTCGATAAACTCTGTGGTTGATTAATTATTCTAATTGTTATGTTAAAAGCAATTGTATAAAGTGTTAATTAAAAAAATTATTTTCTTTTCTCACGAGATGTAAACTATTTAGTGTGGAAAATAGGCTTAATCTATATTTCATATCTGAGGCTATAAAACTTAATTTGCTTTTTTCAACTTATCGCGTACTATATATTTTAAAGTATATTTGTTTGCATCTGGCAGCTCATTACAAATATAAATTTTCAAATAGAGCCATAGAGTGTTTGAAGACCAAACTAACATTCAAGATGAGACAGCCAATACTCCAAATAATCAAAAATTGGAATCGAATAGTGACGACAATGTAGCGCTAACAGTACGGCTAACAAAGTAAGATATTTTAAACCCAAAATTAAATTATATAACAAACAAATCAGGATCTCAGGATCCAGCATAGTTTGTTGGATCCAGCATATAAACAAAACGCTGGATCCAGCTGGATTGCTGGATGCTGGATCCAGCAATTGCAATCTCCATTGATAATATAGTGCAGATAAAAAAAAACTAAAGTCTTTACAAGGTAAATCGTAAATCACACAAGTGGTGGCATAGAATATTTTTTTATTTTGTGCATGCTTGCGTCGTAAACGCATTCATTCCATTTCAACTTGAAAGCCAATCCAAAATATGTCTTTGAAAGAATTCAGGCTTTCTATGATTAGAGGCCTTATTGGAGCTCCAGGATAATTAAAAAGGAGAAAACTATCAGCAGAAAAACCAGTAAGTAATTTCAAAAGGCATATTCCCTTGGGACTGCGCCATTCAAAGACTTCTCATATGCCCCAAAGAACTACTTCTTTGAGATGTGTCAACTTCAGCACGACAGCAAATGTTAGCAGAACACAGTAGAAATGTTCATCGTGCAATGTCGGACTTTGTCTCAAACATGACAAAAATTATTTTCAACGTTTTAAGCAAAACAATAGGAATAATAGGAATAAAGGAGTGCTACCTGGTTTTTATTTATCATTTAATTTTTGTTACGTTATGCTCCTGCTGGTATCATGGGAATATCACTTCCTGCAGGAGATACTTCAGGATCAGCATTGTTTATTTCGACTGAATTTGTTTTAAGAATATACAAAAATAAATAAATTTTACAAAAATCTTGTTTTTTAAATTTAATAAAAATCGGGTTTCAAAGGGTTAAGCGCCTGCTAAGCATAAACCTATAATACAAATAAACTAAGCGTTGCAATACAGTGTTGTTCCACCAATGCGACAGAGAAAACTGACGCAATGCAGTCTCTGCAGCTCTTTCTAATGGGCCGAATTTTTTGACCACGTGACCTAAATGACTAATGGGAAGGTTACGTGGTCGATAAACCATGCCCATTACAAAAATATGTAGGGACTACTTTGCTTCAGCTTTCTCTGTCGCACTAGGGGGAGCCGTAATGTATTGCAGCGGTCAGTCTATTTCTATTATATTTCTATGCTACTAAGCGAATTGGCGAGTGAAGAGCGAGATAAGGAAGAAGTTTAATATTTGTACATGATAATACTGGGGTTAGGAACTGGTTTTATTATAGTACGGATTTAAAGAAATATGATATATTAGATTAAAATGGTAATGAATACTTATTTAATTTTCCACAGTTTTGTATTTTGTTTTCCCTAAAAAATATAAATGATGGTTTATGTACAAGTATGGACGTATAAATAAAGATCTTTATTTATACATCCATGTGTACAAGTTATGAATTATTAAAATCTTGGAAATGCCTATAAGGAATGTTGTTGAAGATCGGAACTGATTTTATTTCTTTTGTAAATCAAAGTTTTGTTTTCTTTTTTTGTTTTTTTTTTGTTTTGGCAAAGTAAATAAACATCTTTCTTTACTTAAGTGACTGTTGAATACGTTTATAACACTATCTATCACTCTAACGTCACTATTACCTGATTTCAAAGTTAGATGAATAAAATTCAGTCTTAAAAGAAAAATACCCTGATCCGACCCGAGTATTTACAGTTACAGTACCCATACAATCATCACAGTGTTGTATATGATATACATGAACTAATGTTGAAGTCAACCTTGTAGTTGTAAAGTTCCTGGCAGATAACACATACTACTAAAGAGCTATTATTTATGTATAATAAAACATGTAATAATTATTACATATGTAGAGTTATTTGCACGACACAAAAAAGCAGAACAGGACATACATAAATAAAAATATATAGTACAGTTTATAAATTTAAATAATAGATATTCAGTTCATTAACACTATACTTTTTCTACGATCATTACTTACGAAACTAGGGCAATTACATTTTTTGAATGAATATACTCTGTCACATGAGTAGTTTTGTAATTATATCAGTTTTCGTACTTACAGACTTTTGAAAGGATTTATGTATGACTTTTATTTATCTTTTCTATGACAAAAGACACTATTATAAGATGTAATAAAGCACCTAAAGAAGCATTTTACCGAATACATGAGCGTTTTGGAAGAGAAATTGGGCATTTACATCACGTTTGCTACTGGTGTCCCAATAGCGAACAATATTGGGACACCAGACAATAGCCTTAGAAAACAATTATTTCACACAGCAGTCTATAATCACAGAAACTATTAAATTATTACAATTAATTGGTATTCCATTACAAATGAGGTAATTGGTTTGAAAACACCAAGTTCAAACAAATATACTTCATCATCATATTATCTTTGCCTTTATCTATATGCTAATTACATTTCTAACATTTACAATTACAAATTACACAAATTACAAATTACATAATTCAATTACATTTTTCCTTAAGTTTCTATCTTGGGTCATACCAATATCAATCCCCGACATGTCTTGTCTATATTTTCTTGTGCTTTCTCTTCCTTGTACTAGGTCATTCGTGTCTCGATGTTAAACAAGCCCGAACTATCTTAACCTGTGCTCTCCCATTTTGACATCAATTGGTGCAACCGCTAGACTTTCTCTCAAATATTTATTCTTAATTTTATCCTTTTTGTCACTCCACTCATCCATCTAGTCATCCTCATTTTCGCCATATACATTCGTTGTTTCTTTTTAATTTTAACTACTTAATATTCAGTTTAGCACATTATGTTAGTACTAAAGCCTCAGTAGTAAGAGCAGTCTTGTCACGGCTAATACCGAATACAGATGGTCCAAAACAAAGCAGGAGAAGGTTATTATCATCAGTAGTCACATCAGTATTTCTTAAGAGTTGCCAGCACATTCAGTAGATAATTTGAGGACGCAATATACGTTAAAGCCGGGATGCTACCCATTGGAGTGCTAGCTATATAAAGAAAGACCCTTTATCGGTACACAGAGTCAACTACAAATGCATTGTGCCTAGAAGTGTTGGATGTTTTCAAAAATATCTTTATCGTTTTAAACATGACAATTATCCCGAGAACTCTGTCCTGATGATCTTCTTCTTAACGTGCCCTATCAAGTCCCCTTGACGTTGGCGATTAACATGGCGAAACTGTCTCTGTCTCGAGCTATTCTAAAGAGTTGCTCAGCTTTCCTTATTCCTGTCCACTCCCTGATATTCTTCAACCAAGAGGCCTGCTTTCTACCAATTCCTCTGCGTCCTTCGATTTTACCCATCATAATAAGTTAAAGAATATTATATCGGTCTCCTCTTACTACGTGTCCAAAATAGGCCATCTTTCTACATTTGATGTTATCAAGCAGCTCGCGAGCAGCATTTGCTCTCTCAAGGACTGCCACATTTGTCAGCATAGCCGTCCATGGAATTTTTAGTATACGTCTGTGCAGCCACATTTCAAAGGCCTCCAGACGATTAATGGTGGATATTTTTAATGTCCATGCTTCGACACCGTATAAGCGGAGACTGACCAAATGTAGCATTTAACCATGCGCTTTCGAAGTTGAAGTTGCAAGTTATCATTACAGAAGAATGACCTCATTTTTAAAATTGTCGTGCGGGCTATCTCGATTCTACATTTTATCTCTTGATCTGGATCTAGTTGTTCAGTAATATGGCAACCAAGATAATTAAAACTGGACGGTCTTTGAATTATATGACCATCAACATATAATCGTGCATCTTGATGTGCTAAACGGCTAAACACCATGTGTTTTGTTCTTGAACAGTTTATGTTGGCGTACAATGGCATTTAAAAGGCATTATAGTCCATTCATGTCATCACTTAAAATAACTGTATCGTCTGCATATCTGATTGTATTTATCAGAATTCCATTAACTTTCACGCCCCATTCCAAATTATGCAGCGCTTCTTTAAATATTCTATCTGAATATAAATTAAATAACAGTGGGGATAGTATACAACCCTGTCTGACACCTCTTTGTATTTTACATATTTCTGTTGATTTTCCGTTTATGCAAGCTGTCGCTGTTTGACGCCAGTATAACTTTTCTATGAATCGTATGTCTTGACTATCAATCTCTTTATCTTTTAATATTGTAATTAATTTGTGATGCTGTACTCGATCAAAGGCCTTTTCATAGTCAATAAATACAGCAAAGACGTCTTTCCTTTGATCTCGACATTTCTGCAGTAATACATTTAGTGCAAAGAGGGCGTCCCGAGTTCCCAGTCCATTTCTGAAGCCAAATTGTGTTTCATCCTGGTCTTCTTCACATTTATCTCTGATTCTACTGTGGATGATGCGTAGAAATATTTTCAAAGTGTGGCTCATAAGGCTTATCATTCTATAATCGCTACAGTTTTTCGGACGTTGTTTTTTTGGTAGTGTTATGAATTCGGACTTTAACCAATCTTCAGGGATATCACCAGTCGAATAAACATCATTGAAAAGCTTGACCAGTATTCCAATGTTCTCCTCATTTATAAGCTTTAACATCTCTGTCGGTATGTTATCAGGGCCAACGGCTTTCTTGTTCTTTGCTAACTTTATAGCATGCAGTATTTCTGATTTTAGTATTTCTGGTCCTTCACCTTCAACTAAAGTCTCCAGTTCTTGGGGTATATCATCATTATACAATTCACTTATATAATTACACCAGGTTTTTCGAATTTCATGTTCGTCTATTATCATTTTTCCCGACGAATCGGTTATAGTATGTTGAGTTTTCTTATTTTAAAGACCAGCTACTTCTCTAACTTTTTGAAACATATTAAACGTATCATGTTTTTCATTAAACTTTTCTACTTCCCTGCCACCTGCCTTTAGCCACCTTTATTTTTTGTTTAACTAGTTTCTGTTTTCCTTATATTTTGTCTTGTTACCTTTCAGTTTCCTTCCCTGTTCCATTAATTCCAGGATTTCATCAGTCATTAATTGTTGTTTTTTGTGCCTGTGTAACGTTGTTGAAAATTTTTCTATTACTTTCAAGGTAAGATCTTTAAATGTGTTCCATATTTTTGTGTTGTTTTTATTTATTGGTTTCTTTAGCTCATTGTTTAAGTCATTTTCTATTAACTTTTTTGGGGCTTTCTTGGACTTTTTTGAGCTTCACTTTGATGTCAGTTATTACAGGGTTATGGTCTGAACTGATATCTGCACCAGGATATGTCGTTACTTTGGTGACGCCATTCTTAAATCTCTTGTTTACCAGACTATAGTCTATCTGATTTATAATCATATGTAGTGAATTATCTCCTGGTCCCCTCCATGTGTATAATCTTCTTTTGTGTAATTTGAACCATGTATTTGCGATTATCATGTCATGTTCTTGACAGAACTGGTATAATCTATCGCCTCTTTCATTGCTCTCTCCTAGTCCATATTCACCTACCAGGTCAGATCTTCGGCCTTGGCCAATTTTTGCGTTAAAATCTACAAAGATATACATCACTTCGTTACTTTTTAGATTTTTAAGTGTCTGTTTTAATTGGCTATAGAATGATTCGACATCATTGTCGTATTTCTTTTCTGCAGTAGGGGCATATATTTGGATAACATTGACATTAAATGGTTTGCTATTTAATTGGAGTATTGCTAGTCTGTCGTTCACTGGTATAAAATTTTTCACATATTTCTTAAATTTAGACGTTATAAATATGCCAACTCCATTCCTATGATGTGTGTCATCTTCTACACTTCCAGAATAGTATAGTGTCTTCATCTTGTTCACATATTCCCGTTCCAGGCCACCGGAGCTCACTGATGCCCATTATATCAATTTTTAAACGTTTAACCTCTTGAACTAAGTTACTGAGCTTACCTGCTGCATAGAGGCTTTTAACGTTCCAGGTACCTAATCTGATTGTACTGCTAGACATTTTTAAAGTTGTCGTACTTCTAAAATTGTAGGGATTTCGTGTGATGACGACCGGGGAGACCCTACAGTCTGATGCGCGCCCTTCCCTGCCGGATCTTGGTTTCCGTGATCCATGATCAGTAATACTTCCGTTACGATTGTATTGAGCCATGTTAATTTTACTAGGGACCATAACGGGGTGGTTTCCCGTTGCCTTTCCCATCGCGGTATCACAGCCGTTTAACTCATAATGTGAGTGAAGCCTGTGAGTATCTGGAATTAAGCCTACAGGATTTTTACTTCCCACAGCCTTAATCCAGTAATGACATTACTGCTGCCTAATGTCATATCCTCAGTTGATCCGCGGGTACTTATTTGGCAATGCCTTATTCGTACCTGTCCTGCATATCTACAGGAATTTTCCCTATCAGCCATATGAGACGTGCCGTGTCGAGGTTAAGGACATCGCCCGCCCAGTCTGTCTTTCGTGAAGTACAGAAAAGCCCCTGATGATACTTAAATGTATTTTCTACCGAAAAAAACACACACATATACACAACTGTAGTAACTGTCCTACCTAAAGTCCATTTAGAGTACCTAATCCCCGTTGGCAGTTTACGTTGCCATGAAGTGAATCTACTTAAATTTTTACCATTTTTTAAAATTGTCAGCAACCATGTAATCTATTACCGATTAAAACACCATTTAAAGGCTTTTCACTCATTTTTTAGTTACTTTAAACATGTATACCTAGTAGCAGCACGTAAGATGGAATAGTTATTCTAAAAACGTTTTGTGATTTAGCCCGAAAGAGTTAGAGATTTAGTAGCAGCACTGAAGACGGAATATTTATTCTAAAAACGTTTTGTGATTTAGCTCGAAAGAGTTATTTTGAATAAATATCCTTTTTTATAAAGAATTTTTTAATAAATTTATTTTATTAATATATCGTATACAGCCGACTATAGGAAATTACCTTTTTCCCTGTGAATTTCTTTATGTGATATTACAATTTTGCCAAGAATACGAAAAAATAAGGTTAGTAGTAAATAAATATGATTTTCTTGTAACATTTGGTGTAGAAAAAGCATAGTTTTCAACTAAGCTGAATATATTTATCAATTTTTTTATTTTAACTTACCTTTGATTATCCAGGAACACGCGCTGCTTTTTAATGTTCTGCCTAAGTTCCCTGTGCCTGTATTTACATTCATCCCTGAGATGTGTATAATTCATCCAGAGAAACGCCGGAGGTAACTCCTTACCGTCTAGAGATTCAACAGTTAAATTTGAGGTAGTTATTAAATTACTTAAATCACGTTTAAAACTAGATAGGAACGTTTTGGTTTGGTTTTGGTCATGACCAAACTCACAGTCTATTAGTTGATCGTCGTCGTCGTAGATCAACTGAATGAAGTGATTGGTTCGGGTCAGCTGGCGAAACTTGAGGCCGAATTTTGATCTGTAACAAAGAAAATATATTTTTAATATATTTGAAATATATGAAAATATTTGCTAATATAAATTAAAATACATATTAAATGTTATACACGCTATTTGAAATATTATGGGTATGTTTCTTAAAACTAAGATCTATGGCCAAACAAGATAAAAATTAACCTTATCACACGGTTAAAAGAACCTGTTTTAAGGTTTTCTCATACAGATTACCTACAGGAAGATCTTTAATTGAAAAACTATTTTAATTGAGAACTCTTATTCTCCAAATATGCTACATAGGATGCTAATACTGTTAATATGAATAATTATTTTTTGCGAAATCTCAGAACATTGTTTCTAACAATCAGAACATCTATTATCATTCACTGCCTTATATACCACCTACACCTAAATTAATACAAATACTTAAGGTTATTGACAATATAAAAATGACAACAAAAAACATCAAACCTATTTTAGCTTTGATTGAAATTAAAGAAAACAAATGTAGTATACAGCATTAATTATACTTAGTGTGATATATGTTCGTCAATCCAGGAGAAATCTATAAAATCGTATTTTTCCCACAAAAATGATTGTAGAATAATGAAAACATCTTGTGCTTTGCCAGAGTATGCAATTGACAAAGATCATATGAGTCATCTAGTATCGAAACCCGACAAATCCACTCCTTATGAATTTTGAGCTATTTGTGTCAAAAGATTTGTAATCTTGCCCTCTACAAGTTTATAGTGAGTTTTCGATGCAAAACCCTCCTAATCTAATCTTAATTTGCATTTGTAATATTGGGTTGGTTTTAAAATCCAGCAAATCCAAGCACATGTCAAAATCAAATGCCAGCAAATCCGAGGCAACCAATCACCAAGTGACGTCAGTGAAAATGTTTGTTAGTGTAGTTAAAACCATTAAAACGTTTAGTTGTAATAGAAGTTTGCCTTGCAAACTTTGTGTTGTTTGAATAAAATCAAAATAGTTTTATAGCTAAAATTAGTTGTTAAAACGTTTTAAAATCAAAATAGTTATGAAAAATTTCATGGGGCAGAGTCCGAAACAAGTAACACCGGATAGGAGTCGAAAACGTGTTTCACAGCCAGCCACTTGGAAAAGAACGGCTAAAAAAATCAAAGGTAAACAAACCACTCTTATTTTTAACAAAAAAATGCTAAATAGTAAACTTTTTTAGATACAAAGCCCATGATCTGCCATCGTATCCATCCTGTAAACATGCTACCGAATCATATAGATGTTCTACTCTTCTAATGCGTGATGTTCAACAGTTTCATCAAAATTTTTTCAGATAAAATAGGACAAAATAACTATATAATAAAATTTTGCGATACAAAAAATATAAAACGGTCAGGACGAATAGTTTAATGCAAAATACAAAAAGAAATTTTCAATACAATACAATGTTAACATTTCTAAGTCTAACAAAAAAATACCTGTTTGTCAACAAGCCTTTCTGAATATTTTAAAAGTAAAAAAAGACAAAGTACTCGGTGTGTTAAAAAGATATCATGATGGGCAACAAATCGCTCGTGAAAACAGAGGCGGTGACCGTAAATTTTTAAAGTTTGCTGAAAAACGATCTTGTGTAATGAAGTTTATTGAAAAATTTAAAGCTATTGAAGGTCACTACTGCAGAGGCAAAACTAATCGAACTTATTTATTATCCGATTTAAATATTTCAAAAATGTTTCGACAATATTGCCAAGAAGTAGATCGTGATTTTTGTGTTGCGGTAAAAAAAAGTTATTTTCGGCATATTTTTAATACCTGCTACAATATTGGCTTTGGTTCCCCAAGAACTGATGTTTGTTCTACGTGCCTTCAGCTAACAGAAAAGATAAAGGTTGAAAAAAATAATGAACTTAAAAATACATTATTAACCGAAAAAAGTATACATAAGTTATAAGCAAAAGCTTTTTTTAGTTTACTCCAAGGAGAAAAGCCAGGCCTTAAAACCATATACTTCGATTGTCAAAAGAACCAGGCTATGCCAAAAATTCCTGATCAGTCTGTTTATTACAGCCGGCAGTTATATACGTACAATTTTGCTGCTGTAACAGGTTTATCCCATTCGCCGTTGACTAAGGAAAATGTGTTTTTGTATACATGGACAGAAGATCAACATTTAAAAGGAGCAAATGAAATAGCTAGTGCCGTTTATCACAAGCTTTGCCATACAAACTTCGATGACAATGTACGCACTGTACGACTTGTTGCAGATGGGTGCGGAGGACAAAATAACAATTCTATCATGATAACTATGTGCACTAAATGGCTTACTGTAGATGCACGTTCATTTATAAAACACTTGGAGATTATATTCGCTGTGGTTGGACACTCATTTATTCTCCCAGACAGAGTATTTGCAAAGATCGAAAAAGTTATTAAAAAAAAGACACTATCGTTTCTCCAGAAGAGTTCGTTGAAATTTTTAAAGACCATGGAACTCTATATCTTGGGTCAAGATGTGACAGTGTACGACTGGAAAAAGGATTGCCAAACTGCACTTAAACCTCCTGCACAGCGGCACTTTCGATTTAATATGAGCAAAAGATTTCTATTAAGACATGGAAAAAGCAAAGTTTTAACTAATAGAGGAGAACAGTCTTATAAATGTGATCTAGGGGAATATAAGTCTATATTTAAAAAAGAAAAATCCGTAAAAAGTATGTTCCAATCTACAGTTACAAGTGGTGTAGGTCCTAAAAAAGAAAAACTTGAGGATGTAAAGAGCTTATTGGAAAAACATTGGGGAGAAAATTGGCAACAACTTGAAACTCTAAAATACTTTGATGATATTTACAAAAAATATGATAATGTTGAAGACAACGAGATAATCGAGATAACCAACAATGACCATTTGTGTGAATCAGTTGACGAAGTTCGGAATTTAATAGTTTAATTTAATGTTTTCTGTCAAAATAAAACCAATTATATGATTAAACAACAATGTTTGTTTTTGTGTCTCACTAGATTTAATTAAAATCCGACAATTCCATACACGTTTCTTTCAAAACCCAACAAATTCGTAATTAAAAATCAAAACCCGACAAGTCCTTTTTTGTTTTTTAAATTTTATTTAAAATTACTTATTTCCAGAATAATTACAAATGGTTTTTATTCAGAAATATCTCTTTTAACTAATAAAAAAATATGAATACCCATAAGCTTAACTTTAATACCAAAACAGTTTTTTTGAATTTCCCAACATTTGACCTTTGACTTGATACTAGACGACTCATATCATGGATTTTAATAAAATTAAAATTTTGTTTAATGAAAGTAATAAATTCAAAAGAAAAATTGTAAAATAAATTAAAATTTATAATTACAATATTTCTTTATTATTCATTCATAAAACCAACAAAACATCGCATTGGTATTTTTTTTTTCATATACTTGTTTCATATTTTTGAGTATCTGTGAATAATAAATAAATCTTTCTTCTTATTAAATCTTTTAAAATAATTGTCATGTTGGCAATACAATTGTCAAAAACAAATTACACTGCAAACAACTTTCTCTCAAGGTTAACATTCATGACATTAACGGTTATTTGTACTTCCCATTGGTTGCAATTCTAATTTATTTATAATTTACGAAAATTTAATTTTCTTCAAATAATTATTTTAAATAATTTTTTTAAAATTCTAAAAGAAGAAGAAACATAATTTATTAAATCGAATAATTATTAAATAATGTTTTTTAAATTCGTTTTGCAGCAATTTCATTAACAAATCTAATTTTATTTGGTGAGTTGCATCTTTTTTTACAATTATTTGTTCCACTTTATCAGATGATTTTTATTGTAGCGCTTGAAAATAATTGTAACCACAATTAAAAGCTCGAGTAATAAAAAAATAGCTTTCTAATGGCCCCTTTTATTAACTCCATAACTATATCACATATTATAACAATAAATACTTACCTACAAGTATTTCTTGCAAAAGCATTTATTTAAGTTTCAGATATAATGAGTCATACTCGTAGAAAATACCTACATAACATTTTGTAACTCTTGTACACAATCCATGTATGTTATTTGCTTCGTTTAACAATTACTTCGTTACGTAATTAGTTATACTGATTTATAAATTATAGTGTTAAGAGTAAACCTCCGCCATTTTACTTACAAATATCTACGCCTTCTGGTCATATATCTGGCTGGTATGGTACTTACAATAACTGTTATTCGGAGACAAATAGTATACGATAGTTTACAATTTTTTGTAAATCCGTCAACCACACCTGTGGCAGGTATAAAACTTATCGCTTGTAAGTAAACGTTTACAACAAATGATTGTGAATTTTGGATACCACAACAAAAAATATGTTTGAGGGGACACAGTGGCGCACCCAGGAGGGGTTTTGGGAGTTAAAACCCATCCAGGAACCTATTCCGACAATGTAATTAACAAATTTTAAAGACAAAATGGTGGAGGCAGCATAAAAAAATTTCGGTGCCCGACCAAACCCCCCCCCAGAGCAAAATTTTAGGTGCGCTACTGAGTGGACAGGTCCTCTTTAAATTAAAATTAGGTTACAAAAAGTAAACGAATAAAAAATAAGAAAAATTTAATGTAGCCACCGTCATTTTAATAAATGTAGAGATGTAAGATGTAGGTAGAATTTAATAAGATTTACCAGTAGTAAAAGAAATAGTCACGATCATAGTATATAGAGTTTTTCTTGATTATTCCTCACAATTTTCAAGTTAACTACTAACAATAGAAGTTTAATGCAATGATTAGGTGTGGTAATATTTTCCATAAAGAGACGCAAGCTGGAATACTTCGGTCACATTAGGAGACACAAACATGTGATCACTCAGATAAGTAAACACAGTCCTGCTAGAAGAAGAACAGCATGGCTGAAAGATCTAAAACAATGGTACTGAATATTGACTAAATAATTACTTAAAGCTGCTGCGAAAAAAGTCAGGATAGCGTATATGGTAGCCAACATGAGATCCAATGATCGATAATGGTCATGGAACTATAAGGAGAAAAAGAAGAAAAACCTTTTTCAGACTTGCATCGCTCCAATCACATAGCTTTATTCCAACAGCATGCAATCACATGTTGTCATTATTTTATCTGGTATTTTCTCTTGAGTTAAAGTTTAATTCATGTAATTGAATGAACAGTTCTGAAAAATACTAACAATAAAATTGTAAAGTCCTGTACTTGAGAGTTCGGCCCTGAAAATTACACACGTCAGTCGACTTAAAGTGCCTTCGCAAGTTTCTTCTAATTTATGATAAATCACCGCAAAAATAATTATTGTACTTTGCGTACTAGTGAATAGTAGTTATTTGTTGTACTTTAGCAATCTACGCAAGTACAGGGTTTCTCATTATATTTTGACCACCACTTATTTTCCTTAATTTCGGGAATACGAAAAAAAGTTTCAATTAAAAGTTGTATTATTTTATCTGTACCGACCAACAGTGTAGCAACAGAGCAAATTTTGTATACAGGGAGTGCCCAATAAAATGCATCTTCAATATTTAAAATGGGACATCCTGTATTTTTTTATAGTTTTGAGTAGTCCTGCATTTTCTGATTACAAATATATAACATAGTGTAGTATTAGTTTTGTTCTATAATGGCGTATGGTACTACTATACTATACTAAGATAAGAAAAAAATAGATTTAGAAAGTAAACAAAATTAATGACTTACAAGACTATATTTAAGATACAATACTACATTTAATATTACAATATATGCTCAAAGTGCTCTCCATTGTTATCAATGCACAAGTAATATCTTCGTCTCAAATTTTCTAATGCGTCAGATATTGTGTTATTATGACAATTTAAATTTTCAACTTCCGCGCGAATTTTTGCCGTGATACAGTTAATATTTTTTGTATTTGAATGAAAATACACTTTTTCTTTTAAAAACCCCCATAAAAAGCTATCACATGGTGTTAAGTCGGGACTATTTGGTAGCCATGTAATGGTACCCTTATTGCCGATCCACACATTAAATTGATTATTTAAATGTTCTTGAACGGCTACGACATCATGTGGCGGTGCTGCATATTGTTTCCATATCATACTATTTAATCGATTGTGTGCATAATTTTATTTTAATAACTGATTCACTTCTGTAATGATTGTGTCCAAATATGATTCCAAAGTTAATTCATAATCATAAAACATCTGGTCCAACTATTTTGTTTTTAAATATTCCGCACAACACATTTATTGATTTTCTTCCTGACCTTTTTATTTGCTTAATTTTTCTTTTTATATTATTTTTCTGTTCCCACGAATACCTATTTCTTCTGTTAAATATGCCTGAAGTTGAAAAATTTGATTCATCGGTCTATAAAATGTTATAAAAATAATTAGGATCATTGTTCAAATTTGTAAGCATGTCTTGACAGAACTGTAAACACTTTCTCTTATGAACATCGGTAAGTTATTATACCGGTTATATTTTGTACAGCTTATAGTTGTGCTTTTTTAAAACTCTATGTATCGTCGCACGGCTTTTCTCTATTGCATTAGTAGCATTTTTTAGACTAGTTTCGGAATTTTCTAAAATAAAAATGTTATTATCGATTCAATCTATTATTTAAGTATTTAATTTTTACCTTCAAAGTAAAGCAGAGTATTAAGATCTTCATGATCATTTACTACGATAGTACGTTTCTTCCGTTCAACCATTTTTTCATTTATGACATGACGATAATTATATAAAAATGTATTTGAGTCTGTCGATCTGGATAAATCAGCCTATATTCTCTTATTTTTCTTGCCGGTTGCTTGTTTTTATTATTTTTTACATAATTTTAGAATATTTATACTTTTTCATCTCAGTATAAGCCATTTGGGTATGAGGATTGACAGTTTATAATAAATTAATAGTTGTTTAATTTTGAAATGTCAGTTGCACAGCCACCTATGGTTACCCTTTTGTAGTACCATATGCCATTATAGAACAAAACTTTTGCTACACAATGTTATATATACCCGTTTTCAAAGTAAAACACTTGCACGTCAAGATTTATACAAAGTGACGTCATTTGTATTTAAAATTTCCAGAACATCCACCTTAGAGTTCAAATTTTCACAACATACAGTTCAAACACAGCTAATAATACGAAACCCATACGGAACTGCTCGATCTTTCATAGGTGTCAACATGGTGTAATAATCAGAAAAATGTAATCATCATTATATTGAAAATTTTAGAATTATATTGATTAAATAACCAAAAACATTTGTTATTATTAATAATATAAATTTTATGAAATAACTCTTTAAGTCTTATATTCCACAAAATAATAATTTTAATTAAATATATTAGACAATTGTACGCAACTGATACGGAAGTATTTCAAATTTCATTGACAGTTAATCCTGTGGCAAAAGTGTATAAAGTGTTGCCGCTTTTTTAGAGTAGAAATTTTGTTTATGTTTTGATTTCTTACACAATTTGATCATAATATAATATTTATTAATAAATTGTATTTATAAATACGTATTAAATTTAGATTAATAGCTTTAAAAACTAATTATTTTTGTGTATTGTGATTGTGATATGCCAAATCAAATAGATATTCTGTAGAAAGCTGATAAGCTTTCATATAAGATAGATACAGTAATATTTCTTTATAACGATTCCCTATATAACGATAATTCCTCTATAACGATGAAAATAGTAAACGTTGGTTGGTTCTTCATAAGGACAATGTATTAATTCTTTCTCTATACCGATCTCGTTCTCTCTTTATAGCGATGATTTTCAGCGTTCAATAGTCGATGACAAATGTGTTATTTTGTTTAAAGTTTAGACTACCTGAGTCACGAGTGGCAAGGTCATTGTCCAGCGGTTGTTTAGTTTTGCGAGTGTGTCTTAGTGTCTCAACAGTCAATATGTTTTCGAAAAAGCCTAAAGTGGTCTAGGTGGAGGAAAAGTTATCGATAGCTCGAGCAATAGAAAAAGGTGAAAAGCAATTGGATGTCGTTCACCATACGGGGCTATCTGTCAACTGTGGCTCCAATATGAAAGGACAGAAAAAAGTGGCTTGAAGCGGAAATGGAGGGCGGTAGCAGGAAGATGTTGCGGAATCCTCAGCAGCAGCGTATGAACCATATTCCACTTTCTGGGCTTGTGGTCAGGACAAAAGCTAAGTACTTTGCAACTGAGCTTGGAATTGAGAATTTCAAGGCATCTGAGGGTTGGCTGAGCAAGTGGAAGCTGCGCACAAGATCTACAACTACGAGCAAATCAGCGGAGAGGATCGCGATGTTAACAAAAACATAACGGATGATTGGCTAGAAAACATGTGGCCTGGACTAAAGGCATGATATGCGTCAGACGACATTTTCAATGCTGATGAGACTGGATTCTTTTTTAAAATGATATAAAACACACGCACACAAACCCACGTTGCTTTAAAAACATAAACAATTTACGGGTGACATATAAACCAAACAAGAGTGCGTGGATGACTGCGGAAATTTTTGAAGGAGCGATAATAAAGTGGGATATCGAGCTTAAAAGGAAAAAATTCTTCTGCTTGTAGACAATTGTCCTGCTCATCCTGTACTGTGCGACCTTCAAAACATTAAACTTTGTTTTCTGCCAGCAAACACAACGAGTGTCCTTCAGCTCATGGACCAAAGTGTCATCAATAGTTTGAAAAGCTATTACAGAAGAAGACTTTTGATGGAATTGGTTGAGAACAATGGCAATCTTAAACAAAACATTCTTGACGCGATCCCAATGCTTAGTAAATCTTGGCACGATGGGACGAGCAATACAATAAAACATTCCTTCAAGCACGCAGGATGGCTGGAAGATGAAGGATTGACTGATGATGAAGATGACCTGCCATTAGATGTTTGGGCCAGGCAGTTTGAACTTACTACCACCTACGGACCGAAAGAGCTAAACAGATTTTGAAGAAGTTAATGAAAATGTAGCTACAACATCTGGACTTTCTGACGAGGACATCCTACAAGCAGTTTGTGTAGAAGAAGAAGAAAACAGTGACCCGGAAGTGAAAGCCGAGCCAGAACCAGCTCCAAGCCCTCAGCAGGAAACCAACGTCACTCTCAAATCTATATAAAGTAGCGGGATTTGCAGAACCCTCAACACGCAGAGGCGTTGCAGAACGCATAGAAAAATTAAACAGATCGCGAACGAGCGGCATGCAAGCCATACAAGGCTCGAACACGAAAGCGACTAAAATCCAGGAAAATATTCCTTGGAATAGTGCAGGATGAATGGCCTGAGTATATTTCTCTTCCCCAAATTCAATGGACCGGTCAATCTATAGACTTTAAAATTAGAAAACTATAAATAGGATGAGAACGGAAGTCGCTCCAGTAAAATCAAACATGGCAAAATGGGGAAAAATAGACCAAGATCATGTGAACTGTAACTGTGGAGAAACACAGAATATGGAACATCTTCTTACATGCAGAAACTGTCCTCATCGATGTACCCTCGAACATTTATGGCTCGCCAACAAAGATGGAACCGACGTAGACCAATACTGAATGTCCGGACACGATAAAAAAAGAAGGCATTGAATGCGGCAAAAGTACTGCTTCGATTCTTCATCCACCAGAGAGACGATATGAGTTCTGTGGAAGATTCTATGTGTCTTCAGGACATGGTCAGGTCAGTCCTGTGGAAAGGGAAAAGGAAACAGACCAAGGTGACAGACTTTTTTGGTAATTCAGGCTAAATATATTTTACAGTAGCATATTATTTTGTTATTGTACGGTACACATGTTTGTAATTGTACAGTCATTTTTTTATACTGTATTGCTTATATTATTCTTTAATAAATCTATGTGGTGTACAATACAGTGTTAATTCATTTATATTCGTTTTGATAAATTTTTTAAATTAAAATAGGTTATTTAGGACTGTATTATTAATATTACAGTACCGAATTTTGTCTCTCTCTGTATAACGATATCTCCTTATAACGATGAAAATTCCCGGTCCCTTGCATATCGTTATAGAGGGGACTGTAATTTTGAACAAGAAATGATGCCGGGACGTTTTACTACTAAAGTCCTAAAAGAGGTAAATTTAAAATTTTGAAAAAAATATATAATTTTGTGTTAAAATGTTTTCTTATGTATTTTTATGTGTTGCAGTGGTCTTAAAACTAAGTGTATTTACTGTTAATATAGTTTGCCAAATATTTGACATTTTAAAAATTCCTCACTTAGAGGTAATGGATTTTGGGAACAGCTATGACCTTGAACATTTCACATAAACTTGTGTACTAAATAGGCATAATGCATAGGTCTTGTCAAAATCCAATACAATAATAATATAATTACATATCTTCGATTCTAAAATATTGTAAAAGACTTTAAAGAGTCTGAGTAAGAAAAGAGATATTTAGTTATATTCTTTGTGGCATTTTCAAGGTCATAGCTGTTCCCAAAATCCATTACCTATACTAACTATTCTGATGTTTTGGTAACGCTGTGGGGTTCTGACGACGTAAATCTTGAATGACGTGCAAGCTTTTTTATATAAAAAATGCTATATTGGTAATCAGGAAATGCAGGGCTACTCAAAACTATAAAAAATACAGGGTGTCCCATTTGGAATATTGAAGATGCATTTTATTGGGCACTCCCTGTATACAAAATTTGGTCTGTTGCTACATTGTTGGTCGGTACAGATAAAATAATACAACTTTTATTTAAAACTTTTTTTGTATTCCCGAAATTAAGGAATTCCCAAAGTAGGGGTCAAAATATAATGAGAAACCCGGTACATTTGGAATTATATTTTGAGAAGATATTTAATGGTAAAATGTAATAGCAACATTATTTTTTTAATATTAACTTACGATAAAACATAGCCGTTGATTAAGGAGTAAGCCTTACCAGGTTTTGTTACGGTAACAGAGAAGCATGGAACTAATTTTGACATATTGAAATTCAATTTTGAAACAAAAATTTCACAATTTTTTAGTTAAATAATACCACAAGCAATATATAAAGGAGTTTTTTATTTCAGGGACTCCACAACGGCTAATTTAACCAACAATCCACGAATATTGTACTAATCAGTACTCTCCAAACAACCAGTATCTTTATGTCTAACCAAAAGGCAAGCAGTTGTATTTCCATCGGTATGGGAAATAAAGATACAAGAATATATAATAGCAATAGGAAACTTCAGTCCAGTCCAGTTCAGAAGCGTAATATTTACCACTAGACTACCAAATAATAGTCTGTATATACTTTGTCAGGAAACATATTTAGGAAAATTTTCTGAAAAACTACGGAAAATTCGTTTATCAAATCAATAAATTAATTATACTAACTACTAGACTGCAAATGTTCAAAAATCCCACACATTGTACTGTCTGTATATAATTTCTGATAACTCCCCCAATGATGTTGTACATACTGAAGGTGGTATATTTTAGTAAAAAAATATGTAGCAAAAATATTACTTAAAGGGCTGTTAAATGGAGATTCATATTCTTCATAATTTAATTTTCGAGAAGAGGTTTTTTCTATTTTATGTATGTCGTCAATGCAATTAGAAACGTTGAGAAAACTTTCCACAACCAAAAGCAGCTTTTTTTCGCAGTAATGATGAGTTAGATATGTAGTGGTTAGTTGTACAATTTTATTCAATAACATTTTAACGTTTACTGCCAATTTAACTATAAATTTTTCACTTAAGAATTCTCTGTGTAATGAAGGTGGAGGTTCATTAAGCTCACATTCCATGACTAATATAGGTGTACTACGAAGATAACCAGTGCTTAACCTAAGTGTATTATTTAATATTTTAAAATTATGAAACTAATAAACTTTTTAAAATATGTTAGATTGTATAAAAATATTTAAATGGTGTTAATAATTTGTCACATTTCCTCCGATAATAATCTTTCATGGTTGATGCGGTAAAAAAAATCCTCTACATTAAAATGTATATTAAGTATATATCTGAAATTTTATTATAAAAAACTATAAGTAAGGCATATACAATATATAGCTACTACAAGAATGTTTCTCTTTTCAAGTAACAAAATCAAAAAAATTGTTTGATTTGTAATTTGGTGACGATATCCTGAGGTGGAAATCGCAAAGTCAAATTATAAACTATTTCTAAATAAAATAGTGGCTTATTACCATAAACTGTAGTAGTTAGTATTAAACAAAATGGCAGGAACAGCGGGAATCAAAAATAAGGACTATTGGCTAATGCAACTGATTATTGGGTATGAAACAATCGCTTTGGAAAGGATACCAAGGAATCCTGCATATTTTGCAATGAACGTGACAGTGTGGAGCATACAATCTTTGTCTGAAAGAGATGTCACAGAGAGAGACAGCAAAGATTATGCTTAGCAAAGAAAATTTGAATGATAAATGCAATGCAAATAAGCTAACTGAGAAAAAATCATAGACTCAGCAAAGATATCTAAAGTTACGTCAGAAATGATATTTCATGATGCCTAATGCGTGGCGAAGAATATTAGTTTAAGTGAGTATCACAGGCCTATGAGTCCCACACTACCAGTGGTACGGGTCATCAGGTATGTGTAACTGCATTTCTCCCCTACAAAGAAGAATAGAAAAAATCTCAGTGGCGGCCGTAACGTAGTGGCTATGTTACTGGATTAACAAGCTTGAGGTCCGGGTTCGATTCATGGCACTGACAAATATTTTAAATTTCTAATTTAAGTGAGTCGCCACCGTATTTTGGAGAGCATTTACAAAAGTTAAGTGATGTTAGGAGCAAACTTTTTTTCTCTACAAAAAAATATTCAACATATAAAACAATCTAGAAACAGGGAACAAAAATCAGTAAATTAAATATTTATACAATTAAAAACATTTCTTGAATGTTGGAAAAAATATCGGAAGTAGATTATATCAGTAAAAATATGAAATCAGAATACTACTAACTTGGGAAACAAAATACTTGAAAAAATAACAAAATGGATGGTAAAACGCTGCTTGCATTAAACAAAAAGAAAAAATATCTAAGTAAAAATGAAGAGTACCAAGAACTTAATAAAATATATCACTGAAAGTGTAACAACAGGGGAGCAACTCACTAAAACGATTTTCAAACAAAAATGCAGAGAAATTTTGCATAGTAAGACAGTAACAGTAAGAACAATTAACTTAGAGGATGAAGAGCATTAAGAGTTTTATTATGTTTTTGTAATTCAGATACGAATAAAAAACTATTTGATTTAGAGATGAAGTGATTATATTAGATTATAATACAGTAAATGGTAAACAAAAACCAAGTACTTAGTAGCAGGAAAAAAACAGAACACCTACAAATTGAAATGGGAACTATAAAATCAACATAATTTTTTAAATATAAAAGAGCCCACACAATAACTAAAGCTGTAATAATAAAAGAAAAAAAACAGAATAATAAAAGAAGAATTTACGAAATAATAATAGAAAGAGAAAATAAATCAGATATAGAATTCAGGATTCAGCCTAAATATGAAATTTCTAAACGTCGCAAAACAAGCAACAGACGACAAGTGCCAAACATACTCTACCCCCCTCCAACGTTCGTAGGGGGAGGGTAGCGTAGCGTAAATCGAAAAATTGATTAACCAAGAATCAATTGTGCAATGTAAAAAAATGTTTCAAATAAAAAATATAGTTGACATAATTTTGAACAAAAATGTTTATAATAACTTTTTCTGTAGAATGAACCGTTCTCTGAGAAACAACGCTTGAAGTGACCAGTAATTTTCAATGTCCGGTACGCGCGCGAAATTATTTTTAAATAAAATTTGTATTAACTCGTCGGTAAAATTCGATATCTTTTGATAATATTGTCCTATCGATAAAAATAAAAATGAGTTTTAAATTGAAAAGGTGAAAAGTGCAGTTTTCTTATAAACTTTTTATATATTGCCACAAATGAAGATAGTTTCTATAAAAGTGTTAAATAAATAAACTTTTTTTACCATTTTTTACGAACCTCGTATCAATCATATTTATTACTTTCATTGATCTATTACTATAAAATTTTCATTATTAGAACCCAATCTTTAAAACATACAGCCTAAATTTTGGTTTTAGCAAAAAATGTGAGGCATTTGAAATATGTCTAAAAAACACTGAATTTAAACATTCACATCACAAACAATCGCACTTTACGGGAAATGCTTCTACGAAAAGGGTATTAGATAGAATTTGTAACTGAACTTGTGTCGTTTCGAAAAAAGAAGTACTTGTTTAACCAAAAAGAAGCCGCTTTTAAACGTTTAAAATTGTGTGTAGTGTAAAATTTTAAATTTAGCGTTTTTTAGATATATTTCAAATGCCTCACATTTGTTGCTAAAACTCAAAATCGAAAGTTAAGGCTAAATGTTCTGAAGGTTGGCATCTAATATTAAAAATTCGATAGTGACCACTTAATGTAAGTCATAAATATTATTGATCTCATGTGAATCGTAAAAAATAGTGAAAATCGCTAAACATTTGTATTAAACACATTTAGCTGCTCCCTTTACCTTAATACGCATTTTAATTTTTGTCGATATGATACTCGGATCAAAAGATATCGACATTTTACCGATGAGTTTATACAAATTTTATTTAACATTGATTTCGCGCGTACCGGACATTGAAAATCACCGGTCGCTTCAAGTGTTATTTCTAAGAGAACGGTTAATTCTACAGAAAAAGTGTTCACAATCAAAAAAAAATTGTTCAAAATTATCTCAGCTACATATTTTATTTAAAATTTTTTTGTCTACGATGTACAAATTCTTTGTAAAACCATTTTTTTTTTTCCTCCCCTTCGGAGGGGGTTTTATTGGGAAGCTGGGGGATAATAGTGGTACGTAAACTTTTTAAATTTTTTTAAAGTCCCAAAATTAACATTCTCAGCAAAATTCAGCTTGTTCGTATGATTTTTAGAGGTTCAGTGGCATTTTCGTCTTTGACGACCAAAGTAAATATCAGTCGAACAAATAGGATTTTTAACACCTGAATTTGAGTAGATTATAACTCAGACATGATAAATTTTCATGTTATATACAGTTATTAACTTCCTTATAGTTTGTATAAGAAGCGTGGTAACAGCGAACAAGGCTTTGCAAAAGCATAGATTTACCTACCTTATACCAACATTGCCAATTGAAAATAAAAGTAAACATTTAAGTGATCCTTTGTTTTTATTTTGGTTCTAAAATAATGAATAAGATAATATTTCATTATAAATCTGGAGACCTTATTTTTACAGAAATATTTTTAAATTACTTTTATCTATATAAAGATCTAGAAGTTTATAAGAATATATGCAGTTGATGACTATCAGGGGTTTATTATATTTACGTAAATCTTAAGAAGAACACACGAGTATATCCTGAAATATAATATTCAAGTTTTTGAAGGAGGAGTAATTTATTCCACCACCAACAAATCGGATCTGTTAGTGATCTGAGAGCGATTCCACAGTACAAGGAAGGTCTTGTATCTTACGACTCTGAAGTACTTGCCTTCTTACGAACTTGACTGATTACATACTTGGCAAAAATGACAAAAGATGGTTGTTTAGAATTATTTCTTCCTGAAGTTTCGTCTGTAGATGCGTTGCGAAAACAGACCCGGATATTTCTTATTATTGATCTTCCTCGAATAACTGCGATATTTAAAACGCTTGTTGACGACAGCAATTTGCCTGTTTGTCTACAACGGTTTTAGAATTTTTGGTGCATGTGATGAGATGTGCTGTATTTCCCAACGCTGATACCTATGCAGACTCTCTTCTTTAATAATAAGGTTATAGGTAAGTTTTGATTTCGGTGGCTTTTCTGAACATGCTTGGTTGAAAATCACTTACATTTTGGAGACGTTTATGGCCGTATTCCCTTTCTCCTTCGCTAGTCCTTCCGATCCAAGGCATGTTACTCCTCCAAACCTTTGGATTCCTTCGCTCTTCTAAATCCTTCATTCCATGAGCGTCGAGGTCTACCTCTTTTTCTTTTTCCATGGGGCTTCCATCTGTAAAGTTTTTGGGGCCAACGTTCGTCAGACATTCTCAATAGATGTCCAAACCATTTTAAACCTCTTCTTTCTATTCTGTCAATGACCGTTTCTGTAGCAGTCATGTTATTTCTGATAGATTCGTTGGTCTTTCTTTCCAGCCTTGATGTTCTAGCACTTCTTCTTAAATAATCCATTTCATCTGCCAACAATCTTCTCTTCAGGTCTGCATTAATTGTTCATTCTTCAGAGCCATAACAAAGAACTGATACAACCATGGTTTGCCCTATTCTTTTTTTGTTCCTTTAGGAAATGTTGCGATCCCCCCATAAGGAGTTTAGACATCGTACAATTCATGTCCTTGATTAATTCGGTGTTTAATTTTGGTTTATCCCAAGCCCTTCTTATCAATGAGTGCACGTAATTATTTAAATTTTTTCACTTGTTTGATTTCCACGTCCTCGTCTATCAACACTTTAAACCTTTACATAAATTCTAGATCATAAGAATCTTGAGCTAGGACGACTTGGTCATCCTCAAAGTTCAAGGAGAACAGTACGTCATTTCCATGGGGATTCCCATTCCCTGACAGTGGTTTTTTCAATTTTGGAGAGCTGCCTCAATATATAAATTAAACAGTAATAGTGACATACTGCATCCGTGTCTTAGTCCTTTAGTTACTTTTATTGGCTAAGGGAAGAAACTTCAACAGAAAATCCTGGTTCTCCAAGCTTGGGGGTTGGAGCTATGGGCCAGTCCCTCATCATCTAAAAAAAAACTCTTTTGACTAAAAATTCTAACGCCGAGCCTCGGAATATGGATGAAAACTTACGACAACGACACCTAGCAAAGAAAAGGACGTTGAAAATTGGTACTTGGAAAACTCAAGGCATGATACGGCAATAAAAATTTTAACTCAAATGACCAAGCAAAAAATGGACATCATAATGCTCTCTTAAACCAAACAGAAAGGTCAAGAAAATGAACAGATGAAAGACCAGAAAAGTTTTAAGTTTCTATCGGTTGGGGTCGTAGATCTTTTCACACTGCCGACCTGAAAGATCTTTTGTACTACATTCATGTTGAGTCTAAGACCTACAGAGCTATGATTCTAGAAGATATTTTTTTATCTTGTTAGGTTTAAAAAAGAGGTGTTCCAGGTATTTATAGTGCTATTTTATACATTAGTGATATCTGAGTAAGCAGTACTCATTGAGGACACCTGTGATTACCCAGAGTTCAATGTTCTGAAGCTCTAAGAGTATTTGTACGTAGTGGGAAAACAGCTGTAAGAACCTTTTTTGCTTGTCTTTGTCTTGAAATGTTTTTACCGTAGGTTACAGTAAGTTAATTTTCTAATTTTTGGTGATCCTTTACTATGCGGCTTTAAGGTATATCACCTTTTATGGCAAGACTATCAGTAATTTCATTATCAATAAGTTTTTAATGACTAGCACCAACAGGCCTGTCATGCCCTGTACTTTATAAAACAGACTATTGGTAGTTTTAAGCTATTATCGGCTCATATGTTCTAGACTTCACTGCCTTTTCGGTGCGCTTGGCTATCTGAGGTAATAAATATTTTGTCAGAGGCGTTTTCAAGAATTCTTAAGCACAAAAGTAGATTATTAGCAGTTCTGTTTAAAATATTGTAGAAGTTTATTTAAGTGGTATTGTCAGTTTGGTTTGTCTATGCCTAGTTTCTCTTGTGTTTTTGAACCCTCAGTATAAAAGGTGAGTGCACGTCTTGTGATTTTTGCGATTTTGTTTTGTGTTTATTCGTTTATAATAATATTTAGTGTGAATTCGAAATTATGTTTTACAGATATATAATTTATACTTTTATGTGTGAGTATATTTTGTGTCTAAAGAAAGGCACTTTCTTTAGACTAACATCAAGGCTTGAACCCGCTGAGCGCAATCGCATCATTGTCACCAGTGGCAACTCTTTTGACATGTATGTGTAGAGAGGTGATGCCAATGAGGAAATCCATGACGCCAGTTATATTTAGGCAAGCCATCTACTGAATATGGTTTAGTTTGTTGATCACCGTGTTCATCACCACTTTGGTGCGCAATCAATAGCGCCGTAAGTTAGCATTGGCCTAATGATAGTAGTGTAGATCTAGGTAATCACTCTAGCTGAAAGGCCTCAGGTGCGTTTAATCGTTCGTCGACACTGCTCTTAGGCAATATATGCCTTTCTATGCTCTATCACCTAAGTGGAAGTTCCTTATATTATAAAATTTTACAATTGAAAGTGAAACTGGAACAAACCATGAAGTGGAAATATCCAGGAGTGGCTAGTATACCTGTTGAATACAAAGCACGTGGTGTTCGTGTGTATTAAGGTATAAAAAATGCTTATTAAAAGCTTAAAATTTTTATTTTAAAGAAGATCTTTTCGGAATTGAATCATTCCATCATCAGTTTACTAAAAGAGAGAGTAAAAATACCAATATTAAAAAACAAGTAAGTTAAAATTTAAATATATAAAAAGAACACGTTGGTTTTTTACTACTTACATAAAAAGTTGTTAAAAACATTGTATGGCCACATAAAAACATTGGAAGGACATCCGTATTAAAAAACAATCCTCATGGTATTTATAAAGGTAAATGCAATAGACTGTCAACTTGTTGATTAATAAAAACTGAAAATGGGGCATCTTACATGACCCCCTGTAGCTGGTGAGGTTTTATCGACTTACATTACCTCTGATCTGTGCTGGAGTCTAGGGCTAACTGATAGAAAGATGGTATGAAAAATCAGTTAGTACCCGTCAATGTCAAGTGGAATGATGTAGTAGGAGCAAAAGTCATTGTGCTTAAGTTTGTGAATAGGCCGTTTTTAGTGAAGAATTGTGTTTTGTGTGTAGTAGGATCAATAGCAATTTTTGGTATTTTAAAAAGGTGGAAGAATGTAAAACAATGAGTGACTGTGATGTAAAATAAATTTGGTATACCAGGGTAAGGCAAAATTTAAGTTAGGTAGTTGAAATTAATAAATCATTTTAAAGGCGATAAAAAGAATGTTATTACCTAATTGTTTCCTTGTATGAAGTAAGTATAGATAAAAGTTGGTTTGAAATTTATGGAAGATAAATTGGGGAAAAAGAAATAAAAGAGAAAGGAAAGGAAATAGGAGATGAATGTAAAGATGTAAGCTGGGGATAGTGAAACTGATTGTGATAAAGAATTGATATATGTAGAGTATTTATAAGAAGACCTGTGTGATTAGTTAGATGGTAATTATTGGAGAGGGTGGGAAATTGGATATTGGAAAAGGGGGATGTTAGTGTATTAACGGTGACAAGAATAGAGTTAAGTATGGCGATATTATATAGGGTGATATTAAGCTATGTGAAAATAGAAAGAAATGTAGAAGTAAGTAAAACTGGATGTGTAGTTAAAAGAAAGAAAGTTAGATCAGAAGAATAATTGTCGATGAAGTAGGACGAAGTCTCTGTTGATGCTGGTGTGTGCTCTGTGAATTGTGTTAATCGTCACACCAGCATCAACAGAGACTTCGTCCCACTTCATCGACGATTATTCTCCTGATCTAACTTTCTTTCTTTTAACTACACATCCAGTTTTACTTACTTCTACATTTCTTTCTATTTTCCCAATTTTACCTTTTCAGAAAAGTTTAAACTGGAGTTAAGAATCGTTGGAAGTATTAAGCCGTGATATTTCTTTTTCTATTTATAGATAGCGAGTGTTCTTACACCATGTTTATATTAGTCTGGAAGCAACTTGGTATCTCTCATATAGTGTGTTCTTACACTTACCGGTTTGCAGAAGAGCTATGTCGTCAGCATAGGTCATTATGTAGAAATTGTTGCTGCTAAGTTTTTCAACCAGGGTGTGTAGTACTATGTTCCAGAAGGGTGGTAATAGCACCCCCACTGTGGACACCCCTTCGTAATCATGCCTATAACCGAAACGTCTTCCATATGTACGCTTATTGCTTTATTGGAGAGTATACTAAATATCCATTCACTCACGGCCAGGCCGATATTCCTGACATTGAGCTGTTGAGTGATGGTTGGGAATGTGGTTTTATCATACGCTTCCTCAATGTCTATGAGTATACCTAGAGTGGATGATTTATTATTCAGCGAACTTTCAATTCTTCTCATACCTGACGCAGTGCAGAGTCGGAAGATCTTCATGAAGTATAGTCATATTGATTTGGCTGGAGTGGGTTATGAACCGGAACTTTATTCCTTATGTACCTTTCGCATAAACTTTTCATCATTTTGAAGAGAAACGATGTTAGGCCTATTGATCGGAAAGCCTTTGGTAGAGTGTAATCCATCCATCTAGGTTATACGCATAGCTTATTTTCTTGTTAATAGATACCGTATACCTTTCGAGTTGTGTATTAGTTTCCGGAGTTAAAATCATTTTATTCAACAGAGAATCTTCTAAGGGTCGGTTGTAGAGTTCTGCATCGGTTTTTCTAGCGTCGTAAGATTTAATAAGGCTTTTTTCCAGACAGTAAAGGTCAGCCAGCAGTGGTTAGACATAGAGATGTCCTTCGATACCTGTCAGTTCTGAATTTTTCTCGATATATCAGCTGTGACATCTATAAATATTTGGGTACTAACAATAATAAAAGTAGGTTCCATGCCTTTGTTTAAGATATACTAATTTTTTCTTTAATACAGTCATAAAAAGATTTATCTGGAGCATTGTTATCGCTGTGCCCCAGCCTATCTGGTAAGAGTTCGAATCACATGCGATACTGAGTTTTGCCTTCTGACTAAGGAAATGGTCTATTAGATCTTACATCTCCCTTGTTGGGTAGGGTGGCTGTATCTGAGAGTAGGTATACCGATGATATTATCAGCTCTCTATTTTTGCCCTTTCCTTTTGGGAAGTTTCTTTTAATCGCAGTTACGTCTGAGGTGCAAAACTGCGCATGGGGAGGCGTTGATTTTCTTGGGAATATATATGGCCATTCTCGGTTGTTGGTTGGTTGGTAAGTAATAATCCTCTCATAAGTACCTGGAACTTCTCTTTTAGGCTTTACTAAAATATCGCTGATCACTATCGACTACAATAGAGGTACTAACAATACCTTGAGGTCAACCTTTTATGACTCTTACAGTGGTCGGCTGATGGAAGGGCAGCATACCTTTTAATGTTGCAGCAGTGATTGTAAACCCAATGAGGTGTTATCAAATGTACCTACCCTCTATGTCTATGAAGGATTTGTTGTCACTTTTTTAACTTCTCTAAAAGATTGAATCTTTTCAAGATAGGACCGTGTATCTGAATCAGTGCAGTATCATTCCACATCCGCTTATATTTTTCTGTACAAACCAGAATTCCTACTGTACACTCTGACCCATAAGTCATTGTATTGTTGCCGTTAGTTTGTTACTAGGAGGCATGTACCTTATATGGGATACCTTTATAGCCATTCATATATACCTGTTGAATTATTATTTTTATTTAGTCTCCGAATAACCTAACAAACTTTTTTTATTACAGTTTATCTTATATAGAAAAATTCGTCAAAAGCTCAGGATAGGGAAGTGAAGGTCGTGGTAGATGTGAAACATAAGACTCGTTTTCGGTTTTGTCAAATTGTTCCGAACAGCGGCCTTGAGAGTTAAACTTGCTATAATGGGGGCCTGTAGTGAAGAGGGCACACGGAGTATTAAATCAAAAAAGAATTAAATACAAACTTTATGCAATAAAAAAGTTATTGTTATTAAGAGTAATTTAAAGATATTTTAATCAAATAATTTGCAGAAACAATTTCTGATCAAGTATTTTTTCTTTGTATTTTTGTGAAGAAAGGATACCTATTTCTAAAATAAAGAAAACCATGTAGGTACAAAATAATCAAAGAAAATATAGAAAATCTATTAACCAGATAAAGTTTCTTTTTATATATTGAAATCGGGTGAAAAGAAATTTGAAACAGTCAAGTCACATATCAAGAAAAATATAAATATGTAGATCGGTAATAATATGTATTTGGAAATTAATTCAAATAAAAGAATACACATAACTATTTACAAACAAACCACCGAACACTTCTTTACTTCATGAATACTTATCTATTAACACATACTCCTATTTGGTGGAATTCTTTTGGTGAAGGATGTTTTGAAAATATACCTGCTTTTACAACCCTATTTCCATAATTTTATCTAAAAGCCACTGTTTAAGTTATTTCTATATGTGTCGAGAATTTAAATGTGGAACATTATTGTATGTTAATAGACTAAAAAAAAGTGAGAGTCACCGCCAGTCTACAGGGATGAAGTAGTGAGTTGTTTACACAACTTGACAGTTCTTCGTGGTTGGGATTATAAGAGGGTGGTAAAAATGCAACCCTTGAAGGAGAGGTATGTTTGAATAGATCTCTAAATATTAAGGCGTGAATCTGTGAATATTATGTTAAATAAAATAAAAAATGTTAAGAATGTCACATCGTCTACCAAAAACAGATATGTAGGTACAGTATATCGCCAAAAATAAACACGTCGCTTAAATACCGCTTATCTACACAAATTAACGAATAACCAAATTTCAAGATCAATGAGTTGACAACAAAACATCACTGTTAATAGTTTCAACAGTTTTTTCTTCAGATATCGACTCTCGAAAAGGGTTGGAATTCATTACTTCTATTATTTGAGGCCGCTGCATAGAAACTCATCATATAGTTAAGCAGTTTGTTGAATTTTTACCATCATTCAATAAATATACAATTAGTATTTTAGTATTATAAGATTAATATTTCATATTAATCAAATTAAGACTGAAAACGGACTGAATTCTATTTTGACATTAAAATAGAGGTTCTGAAACTGTTTTCTTGTGGCAGATCCAAGTTAAATATTGTATTGATATGAGATTAAACCACAATTAATTGTAATAAAAATTAAATTTAACGTTTGTTTTTGAAGTTTCGATTTCCACTCTGGATTTCGTTTTCAAAAAGATTATTATATAATATAAAAGAAGAAGTTGTTTATTAATGGCCATTATCGCATATTATCACCATTTTTTCTGTAAATGAAAATCCAATGTAAATCCAACAATAATTTTTCTCCTACAAATATAGATATAAGTTTACCGACTTTATCTAGCCAGACACCCTTACCATTAAACATTATACCTGAAAAACTCAAAAATGTTAAAAATCATTCTTTAAAAATCGACTGGGTTTACAATTTTTACACTGACAGAACGTTTAAATGGTTTGTTAACGGGAAACCTAGATTTCATGATTTCAGAAATTATTTCTTTTTACTTCTATCACAAATCTGCTTTCAGAACATAGATTACCCCATGTAGAAGAGAAAATCAAGGACATCAAACGCTACAGTATAGGTTTGGCAAAGCTACACAGAAAAAGAGAAGAATTGATCAGTACGAAAACGGGGTTATTATCTCTAATTGTTGATTAACTCCTTTTCTCCTTTAACCATCCCCTTCTTCTTCAGTCATTTCCTCTACTTTTATTCTCATCAAGTCTCTGAGGAGCTCAGCCTCTTCAATTTTAAATTTAATCACATAGGTTATAACTGTAATTTCTTCAGCCTGTAGATTTTCAATTTACTAAACTTATTTTTATTAATTTTTTCACCATACTAGCAGTCTTAAATAAAGTCATTTAAATGCGAGGTCTTATGTTAGCTTCAAATATTTGCTATTTAATTTTTACCTTGTCCTAGATGTGATAAACATAAAAGGATAATTTTCATATATATATATATATATATATATATATATATATACATATATATATATATATATATATATATATATATATACATACATATATATATATATATATATATATATATATATATATATATATATATACATATATATATATATATATATTGATTCAACTATCTCTACCAGTCCCAAGATACTTAACAGACCACCTAAGACCCAGTTGAAATATAATGTTAAAAGAAGTATATATTGTATTTTTTAGGTGGTTTTATTGTATTAATTCAAGGGAACTTGAGAGGGGTAAAAAAATTAAAAAAAAAAATTTTTAAGATAGTAAACAATCTTTACCAGACCCAACAAACTTAACCGTTTTCCCAGACCCTTATATATGAAAAAGTATCATTCACTGGACGGACCCAGTCCCCGCAATGTTGCCAAATTTTTTGGCGCTAAAATGATTGGTAATGTGCGTTTTGTGGTTTACTTGTTAGTTATTAGCGGAAGTTAAAGTTCGTTATATGTTTTCCAAGATGAGCCAACGTAGTAAAATGTTAGTTCAACTAGCTCAAAATAATTTAAAGGGTAGGTGATATTATAATATAAGTGATATAATTTACTAATATTAGTGTTTTACAGATGTATATGAATTTCATAATTCAGAAGATGAAAATAATACAGGCTCTTTGACGACTGAGGTAAGCGATATTATTTTTTGACACCACTAAAAACAAATTATTAGAACCCGCTTAAATAACATACATAAATAAAGGCTTAGTTCTAAAACTTTTGACTTGGAGCACGTTTACATTAAAAAATATGTTTATGGGTTTAAGCCACAATAATTCGAATTAAAATTATATGTTTGTATTGACGTTTTGACTTCTTAACCGACAGTTGTTCATAAAATATTAAAATTTATATAAAACATCTGAAAGGATTTGTTTACTCCAAATGGCGGGTATACAAGTTGCCATCAATTGCAATTAATATAGATTAATTACGGTATATACAATCGTTTTACTAACACATTTATAGGGGCTTATTTCTGTAAACGTACTTTTTAATAAAAATATAGTTAATAATATTAACTACAATATTTATTTAAGGAACGCAAAGAACAGCAATTTTAGGTTTAGTTACTATAAACAGAAATTCCCGCTATTTCGCAGTTTATTTCTCAAATATAAATCAAGTTTAAGGTCAAGTCGTTCGTTAAAATTTTTTAAATATTAAATTTCAATAGGTATTTTTAGTTTATTTTAACCAACAAGCTCAAATTTCAATCGCTTGAACATATGATCTGTGTATTAAATACACAGCAGTGAAACTTGGAGTGATAACTGTTTATGTTTTTATAAATATACTTTTCCGGCTCCATTCAAAAACCAATAAAAGAAAAATTGTCTATTTATGCGTGTCACACTGGGAAAAACATCTGAAATTTATCCCTAAAAACTATTATATTGATATTTAAAAATATGTTTAATATGCAAATAATGTAAATAAAGGCATTTTATATAATAGTTAAAGATATAGTCCTATTCATATTTTAGAGTTTTGCTGGCATTATCTAAATAAAATACATAATATATGTTTAATTCATTTTGGTCACTATTAATATCATCTTGAATTTTCATAATATTTTAATAAAGAATTTTCTTTTTGAATTGAAACGTTTTTTTTAGTATATTTAAAATGCAATACGAATATAAAATTTATTAATGTGAATGGAAAATAAGAACTTTATAAAACAAGGTGCAAAGAAATTAAGAACGCCTAACAAATAAATGACTAAAGAAATTTTTGTATTTTATATTCATTAACTGGTATTTATTAAAAACACTTTCTTTTTAAATTTTTTTTATTTGCTAGTAAATATTTCACATTTAATGCATTGTACTAAGCTAAAATAAAAAATTGCAATCTAGTACTCTACATTATTGAGTACATTGACGTGTTTTAAGAAACCTATGTTAATGATGATTTTTTTTGATATTTCTTTGACAAATAAAAAATCTATTTATTAATAATATGGATTCAAATAAAAATAAAAACTTATAACTATTAATATTTAATTTCCGAAAACAAATTTTCAACCCTGTCGAAACGCGTCTTCACTTCAGCTAGGTTTTCATTTGCATCGTTTCTGTAAAACACTTTTAGCTATGGATATTTATTATAAGTAGTATTAATAATTAATTAGATATAATAAATGTAAACGAAGGAAAAATAAAATTTTAAAATCGAAATGTATTCACAACTGTGAACGCTTCCCAAGATATGTCACGCAGAAAAGCATAACGCGTTTATAAATTTTACTCTTCAAAAAATTTCCATAAAGGGGGCCTTATATGACAATTAATTCTTAGAGAGTAAACTTAAAAAAATTTTGCATATTCCTGATTTTTAATGAAAATGTTAGTTCCGTTAATTTTATATTTATGAAAATATGAACTCATATTAGTGTGCAAGTACTAACGTTTTTATTTAAAAAATAAAACTTTTTTTTCTAGATATTAAATAAATTACCAATCGAAGATCAGGAAACCAAAGTGTATCATTATCTAAAAAATGTTCAATTGGGAGCTCCTGGTCAAAAAACCAATAATGCGAATTCTAAAGAAGGTCAAGAACAGAGCCTTAGTGTACAAATCCCTTTACAGTTATGTGAAAGTGAAGAATTTTGCTCTGAAAAACAAATATTAGGAGAATATCAAAACTTTAGTTTGCAAAATAATAATTTAAATATGCCTAAAATCAAAGTTCTACAAAATATACCAATTACAAAATGTTTAGAAAGATCAAGCGAAATACCTATTGATCTTTTTCAAGGTGACAATACTCAGATATTAAAAGCAAAATTTAGTATTAAAACAGACTATTCTCCAAATATAAAGAGTCCAGCTTTTATAGATAATAATAATAAAACCGACACATCAAGTAGCATTTTTAGTGATGCTACAGAAAGTAGTTACTATCCTGATTCATTTGCATCCAGTTATTCTCCTCAGGAAAAATTGTCGAAAGTAGGTACTCCGAAAAATGAAGACATTTTTTTGAAGACAATAGTTGAAACAAAGGTAAGTTATTTACTTTGGAAATTCCAACCCAATTTTAATCTACCTAGGAGACAAAAGTTGAACATAAGTCTGTTAAATTTAAAAACAAACATTTTCATATACAACATTTTCCTGTAGAAAATCTGCATATTTTAAAAACAAATTTTGCTATATATTTACAGAAAACGTAATATACCAGAATGCTTAATGTATTACTCGTTCTCTTGGGAAGACAAATTGAGAGACCAAAAATCAAGCATTTTTTCAAAATTCGTAAATAATGATGTCAAATTGTTTACACTTATTACAGATCATTTATAAATAGAGGGAATTTTTTTTAGTGTTTTTAACTGCTATTAATTTACACCATTAATTGTAAAGAGTTTTATAATTAGTGGATCCAAGTTATTAATTTAATTTTTTTTACATACACAATCTGGTAACAACAATAAATATAAAAGTGTTATAAATAAATTAAAACATGCTGAAAGGCATCTGTAAATTTAAATTACCTAGGTACTTAATAGTTTTTAAGCGTATATTTTTCAAAACCTTTCTAACTACATAAATTTATAATAAAAATGTCTAAGTAGGGGAGACTGTGGACACTTGATCGCTCTTTTTTGTAGGCTTATATCTTTTAACGTAGTTCATGGAATTAAAGGATAAAATATTTTGTATATAAATTAGTATTTAGTTTATTATTTTATCAAGAAGTATTTTTAATTGATCGTTTAACAAAAAGATTTTGGAAAAAAATCAGAAAAGAAAAATGGGATCAAATCTCCCATATTCCCGGAGACTTTATCCCAAGCTAATAGGAGACTTGCAAAGTTTTAGTCTGTCTTCATAAAATTATTTATTAATGAAATAGCTAACATACTTAAGTAACGTTAATTTTAATTAGGAACTTTAAACTTTTCGTGGTGTTTTTCAGTTCGTCTAAGATTGAAGAAAGTTTTACCTTTTCTAGATCGCTCTGATCCTATTCCTGACGCGAAGACCCTGCACCATGAAGATTAACTCTATTTGTCCCGTTGTTAAATAAAATTATCCATTCTCTATTGGCTGAATTTTTAGCCTCCTGAGTAACCACATGTTGTTTATCACGTCTTGAACAAGGCCTCACATTATCAGGATTCTCTCTATCTGTCACATAGGATGACGAATATAATCTTTTTCAATAAATATATTAGTATGTATTCACAGACCAGATTACCGTTACTCGAAATTTACTTAAAATATTCCTTCTTGAGAATGCTAATGGAAAAGCGCTACCGGGACACTCCGCGATTTCATAGATGGTCGGGGTTCGACCGGGATAATATGGGATCCAATTATCATAAGCTGAGCTGTAGTAACTTTTTAACGATCTGTATACTGTACGAGTACAGTTCAAAGGCTGCAATATGTTTGACGTGTGGGGTGGTAAGGTCCATAATATAATTACATTATTTTTGGCGAAATTGATTGCATCTAAACTCATTATGACTATCATGATTATCCATGATTAGAAGGCATTTACTTTCCTATGATGACGTTGCATATTCTTGGAAATGTAAATATTTTACAAAGTTTGTTGCGATCATCCATCCACTTTCATGGGTAACACCAACAGTTCCTGGTTGGCTATTGTTGATCATTCTAGCTTAGCAGTTTTTGAGGGGGAAAATCATGAACGGTGAAATATGGTTAACAATCGCGTTAATGCCACTGCATAATGTGAGAGTTTCTTCTAGTTCTCCGCAAGTAACTGTTTCTATCTTCTTCTCACCTTTGGCAGAAATACTTTTTTTTAGGTTTATAGACATTAGTCAAACCCGTTTCATCAGTATATTGATTCGGGTCCTATGTCAGGATATTTTGCTAAAAATTTGGTTAGGTTTTCAAAAAATTTCATAACATTTACCTTGTCTATCCTGTCTGATAAAGTATCCACGGTCTCCTCTATTTTGGAATTATTTTTGAATTTAATTTGAACGAATTCATGGTTGACTTATATGGCTGAATTTCAATGACAAGAATTTATTTGTTACTACCTATTATTATCTAATATTGTTATTTATTCTTTTATTTTAGAAAGAATTAAGTATACCTGAAACTGCCTGTTTGCCTTTACAAAATAATTTTAATAAAAAATATTGCAATAACGGAAAAGCATTTTGTCCATTTTGTTATGAAGAAGTAGGTCATTTTGCGCGCCACCTCTTGAGAAAACATTTGGAAGAGGAAGCTGTTAAAGCTATTTCCAAATTACCAGCGCAAAGTATGGATAGAAGGCTATCAATTTTGTCTTTAAGAAAAAGGGGAAATTTTATAATAAACCAAGAAACAGACAAAAACTTTAAGCCAGTGAGGAATCCAGAAAAAAAATTGAACAGAAATAAAGAAAATAACTTTGATCGTAAAAATTACGTTCCATGTGTTTATTGCTTAGGTTATTACAAAAAAAGTTATCTCTGGAGACATAAGAAACAATGCAAATCTAAAAATGAATGTGTTGAGACAAATTCAAAAATTCAACATTTAAGTGATGCTCAAACTTTCTTGATATGTACTGGTTTATTAGGAAACTTTTTGGAAAAAAGTCGGCTAAAACAGGAAGTTTTAAATATAATGAGACCGGATGATATTAGTTTTACAGCTAAGCAGGATCCGTTAATATGTTTTTATGGAGAATCCTTATTAAATAAACATAAGAGAAAGCAAATGAATGTAGTGGTTTCTTCTAAGATGCGCGAAATGGGAAGATTTAAACTTGCCTTGCAAAAATCAGGCACAATATCTACGCTAATAGAGGCATTGAAACCGGAAATGTACAATCACATTGTTGCCGCAGCTAAACTTATATCTGGTTATAACCCACTTAACAAAACTTTTAAATCATCTTCTCTGGCTCTTCACTTAGGAACAAGTCTAAAATTTTTATGTGATGTTGCCAGAAAAGCTATAGTAGTTAAAGAGCCTTTGTTTTTAATAGAAGATACTGCATTACGGACAGAAAAGCAAAAAGAAATATTAGAACTTCGTGAAATGATTGCAACTCACTGGTGTAATGATATATCTAGTTTAGCCAATAAGGTATTGAACCAAGCAAAGTGGGAAAAACCAAAGTTACTACCCGTAACAGAAGATATAATTATATTTAAAAATTACGTAATGGCAATTGCAAATAAGGCATACCAGAACCTTGTGGAAAATTCTAATAGTATACAAAACTTCAAGTTATTAGCGGAATGTACTTTATGTATAGTACTGGTGTTTAATAGGAAAAGGGTGGGAGAAGTTCAGTATTTAAGTATTGAAAGTTACGAAAGAAACGTCTCATCTGCAATTCAAGAAGAAAGCCAAAAAGCTCTTTCAGAGTTTGAAAAGACAATGTGCTCCTATTTTAAAAGAGTGGTTGTGTCTGGAAAAGGAAGTAAACCGGTCCCAATATTGTTAACAAAACAGATGCAAACTTTTATTGATCTTCTGCTTAAAATACGGAGGACAACAGAAATCATTCCAAAAACGAATAAATATGTTTTTGCTTATCCTGGCTCAAACGATAGATGGATAAGTGCTGCACCTCTTTTAAGAAAATTTTCACAGAAATGTGGTGCAAAAAATCCAGAACTGTTAACAAGTACCAGGTTCCGAAAACAAATAGCAACCATTTTACAGTTAACCAGTTTTGAAAATGATGAAATGGATCAAATTGCTCGATTTATGGGCCACACCCAAAAAACCCATTTAGAATTTTATAGGTAAGTTATAATACTACACAATTTGAACTGTAAAAAAATAAGTTGGGAACAACCATATTTTACGAATAATTGAAATTAACAATTTTATGAATAAATCTACCGTTCCATAAACCTTTTAAATTTAAAAACTTGCATCAAATATTTTTCAATTTTAAAAATAGTAAAATTAGTATAAAAATATTTAAATTATGAATCTAACGTTTGAAATTAAAAAAAAATGTCGCTGTTGTGCATTTAAATTTCCGAATAATAATTTATTCCTGAAACATATCTATTTCAAATTTTAAAAATGTTTTACTATAATGAATTTATTAACTCCATAGTTTGTTTAAACCAACTGCAAATGAAAGCTTTTACGAGGCGCTCTCATTTGACGTTTACAACGTTCTACCCAATCAAAAAAATAAGCAAAATTAATTAACTAATGTTATATTTTAGGTTAACAGAAGACGTATATCAAACAGCTAAAGTGGCAAAAGTTCTTTTACTTTTGAATGCTGGAAAAGGAAGCGAGCTTAAGGGAAAGAATTTAACAGAAATAGAAATTACAAAAGATATTTTACTTTTGGAAGAAAATAAAGAAAACGAATTAAACAATAAAAATAAACAAAATACTGAAAACGAGGTCGAAGCAGAAGTGATAAATGTAGATAAATCTAATCAAACGGGTAAAATTTATGAAATAAAAAAAAATTACAAAAATGTTACAAACGACAAAGGGAGAATACTGACCTTATTACTGAGAATGAGCCTTTGCATAAAAAAATATCTCGCGAAAAATGGACAGAAAAAAACAAAAAACTTGTGTTAACTTTTTTTGCTACACATGTAATAAACAAAAAGGCGCCAAAAAAACAGGAATGTATGGCTTTCATAAATTTAAATTTAAATTTATTTGAAGAAAAGGACTGGATCAGAATTAAAACTTTAGTTTATAACACCTATCGTTTAAAATAATTTTTTAACTTTTATTGTTCATTGTGATGCAATTTGTATAAAACTAATATTTTAGAATTTCACTACATTTTGTTTTATATAAAATGTTGGTTTTATTAAATATTTAAATCTTGTTTTGCCTTAAGTGAATGTCGACAATTTAAAAATAAATAAATTTAAAAAAATTCCTAGTTATTATTACACACCTGCAATGTCATGATAGTTTACATTTAGGATAATAATTTTACTACATTTTATTTAAGTAATTTGTATTCCATACGCAAAATTATAAAATACTAATAGATATTTAATGATTCAAATAAATATATTTGAAAGATTTTGCTCCAATGGAAAAACAGCAGTAAAATAGTATCATAAATGGATACCTATCATATAAAAATTAAAGCAAATTAAATAAGCATTTTAAATAAGCCTGAACTTATTTAAATATATTAAAAAAAATATAAAATTAAACACAGAATCGTTTTCCAAATTAACTCTATAGTCGGACAATTTTTAATTAAAGGTGACTAATCTACAAGTTGACCTAAACGGCAGCGGCAACCATGAAAAATTTCATTAGTTCATTCTTACCGGGGTCATTTTTATTGTGTATGCTTCGCCCATGTAAATATGTAAATTTGTAACCCATGTAAGATAAATTTGCCCCCGTAACAATATAAATTTGTGCGATTTACGAGTGTATAGTGAGACAAGTTCATAGAATAGTTTGGAACATCGGTAAAATTATCAATATTTTGCTGGTCTATATATATTTACGTTTTTAGAAAGAATGTTAATTAGAGAAATATGATATCTTAGTTTATTGAAGTTTATGAAATATGATATCTTCCAGATTTTATTCATATGTGCATGGGCGTAGTGTATTATTGGGAATATATTTATTAAATATACTTTATTATTAACTTTAAAATAGTTTTGAGGTAAGTAAAGTAAATTTAAGGCCAGTTTATTCTTAATATAGTATTAAACCCTTAACGGCCGCTCAATATACAAAGAGAAATTTGACAATTAATTTATTAGATTGGATTAAAAACACAAATTAGGAATAAATTACAACCAAAAAGATTTTTTTTCTTATTTTTAAGGAAAACAGTACAATTTTTAATAAAGGAACATATTGTATCTTAAACGTAAATTAAATTTTAAGGTAAAAATTTTCGAAATATTCGGGGTGTAGATGCATTCTGCACTTTTTACATAAATAAATAGTATTACTTTTGTACATCCTACATTTTTGCACTATCATCTCTTTTTATAATGTGGCCAATATTGTCGAATCTGGTTTCATCTGGTAAAGCAAATTTAGATTGACGTCCATGTACTGACACTGATGTAGCGGTTTCTTCACTATTATAAATTAAAATTATAAATCTATGTCGGCTGATGCTTTCTCTTATAATATGCACTTCTTTATCCTCATCCTTTGACCAATGCATATCAACTTGAAGCAGAGTGTAAACCAGATAATATACATATGCTAATAATTTTTTTAAATCTATGTTATTCATTTCAAAATTGTGACGGTTATTCTCAATTACTTTTTTATCAAAAAGAGTGAAAAAAACCTCAATATATGGCTTGCCTACATGGTTGGCTTTTATATTGTCTAAATATCAATCAGACTGATGTTGAATTACCACTGAGCACGAAAGAATATCCGTTATTACAACTTGAGATAAATTTGGATTTACTATTTTTGCCTGGTTTTTTCTTTGGACGTTTTATCTGTGGTTCAGAGGAATATCATAATCAGAATCGTTAGAATTCCCAATCACTTGTATTTCATATGTACCTGCAATTTCCGATTTTATTGATTCTTCACAAATAATATTATCATCAATCTCTTTAAGGAATACAATAATATACCAGCAAACGAATGGGAAAGATACCTGACGGAACTGTTTAAAGCAAAGGAAAATAATAATCAACACAATAACGTACCTGAACTAAGAGACGAAATAGAAATCAGTTTTCACGAAGTAGAAATAGTCATAAATTCACTCAAAAATAGAAAGTCACCAGGACCAGACGGAATAACCAACGAGCTTCTAAAATACGGATGAGAAAGTTTAACCCTAGAGATGACAAAACTTATACAAAAACTAATATTGCACTGCAAGATACCAGACGCATGGAGAAACAGCATAATGATACCAATGGTCAAGAAAGGAGATAAAGAAGACCCCAACAATTATAGAGGTATAAAACTACTGAACACCGCAATTAAGCTTACCACAAAAGTCCCAACCAACAAAATCAATAAACTAACAACTTTATCAGATGAACAACAAGGATTCAGATCCGGATGATCCTGCGTAGACGCCGTATTTGTACTAAGACAAATCACAGAAAAGGCCATCATATCTATGTTTTATAGACCTGACAAAGGCTTTCGATCGCATCCAAGTCGAAGACGTCTTACACCTACTGTATAAAAGGAACATACCAATCAATATTATACAAACCATCGAAAGCATCTACCTCCATAATCGAATACAGGCAAAGATAAATGGAAAACTAACACAGTGTATACTAGTACAAAGCGGAGTCAGACAGGGTGACTTAATATAATAGTCACCATTAATAAGGAATATATTAATGGACGAAATAATACAAGCAGTACGTAAAAGTCATGGCTACAGAATTGGGAACAAAGAAATCCAAATATTATGTTATGCAGACGACGCCGCATTAATCACCGAGACAGAAGACGAGCTCTAAAGATTAACACATATCTTCAATACAACAGCTAAGAAATACAATATGATAATATCAGCGGAAAAATACAAATGTATGACATTTAAATACCCACTACGGTGTAAAATCGAAATTTATGGGAAAATAATAAAGCCGGAAGCAAGGGTTAGATATCTGGGAATAGATATAACTAGTTACGGAGATGTTAAAGAAGAAGTACGACAGCAAAGCTTAAAAGCAAGTAAAGCGGCGGGTTCTCTTAATGACACAATCTGGAAGAACAAACACCTAAGACAAGACACAAAAACAAGAGTCTATAAAGCAGGAATTAGACCTATATTAACATACACGGCTGAGACAAGACCTGACACATCTAAAACAAGACGACTGCTAGAAACAACAGAGATGAAAATACTACGACGAATATCAAGGGGAAGTCTGTTGGATAGGAAGAGAAGCAAAAACATAAGAAGAGCATGCAATATAGAAGACATAAATGGATGGGTGACAAAACGAAAACAAAAGTGGAACAAACACATCAGTAGAATGGCGGAGGATAGAATAGTATGAATAGCACGAGATAAGTCACCAAATGGACGAAGAAGTATTGGCAGACCAAGAAAAAGATGGTGCGACAATTTAAACAATTTCGGAAGCTAATATTGAAGAGTCAACAGGCTTTAAAGCCTACAAACTAGAAGGAAGAAGAAGAAGAAGATCAATGTCTTCTACATCAGAAACTTTCTAATCTAATCTCGGCGGCAAATATACCACATTAAGTGGCATTTTCACAATCTGAGTCTTCTTCTAACAAAGCTATTAACTCTTTAGTAGTTAGTGCCATCTTCATTTCATATTTCGAGAATTTACTGAAATAAACAAATGCACTGCTATATAAACGCATTCATATGATAATAGTTTAGCTTACTTCATTTTAATTTATATGAACTTCATAATATATTTTCATATTTATATAAACAAATAAACACAAACAAACTTTCAAATTAATTAAAAAAAAAACAAATATAACATTACAGCACACAGCAATTCTATAAATAGAGAAAGATGTGTAATGATGTGTAATTAAAATTGCAGATTGTTTTTAGTCTAATGAAAAAAAAAATTATTTTCCAAAGTTTTCTGTTTTTTGAAGTTCTGTATTAGATACTCTCTAATAAGTATAAAATTTTATTTTATTTTGTTAGACAACTATAAGATACCTGTTAAAAGAGACATGATAATTTAATAATTAAATCGGTCTTAGATTTAATTTTTACGTAATTACTTATGTGTTTAAATAAATAATTAAATTTTTTTTTGGTACGCCTCTGCAAAATTGATAATTTCAATACAATTTCGTTGAAAAGTTATCGTTAAGGCTTCGTTAAGTACGATGTTGCCAAGTAATCACCTTCAATTAAAAATTGTTTTAGTATAACTGAGGAAGGAACGATAGTTATCAAAGAAGATTATTAAGATTGGGTGAAAGGTTTATTGTAACGCTTTCGCTTTTGCTGTCAAACCCCCTTCCTCCCTTATGAGCACTGATGGTGATTTCTTATAAGGGCTGACGGCTTTTTCAAGCTTACTGCGAACTTACTATATTTATGCGCACTTTGGGTAATGAAGGTGCCCATAAAAGTAGCCTAATAATTACACGGGGTGTCTTACACGTGTGTTAAGCGACTTTTTCCCGTTATCATCTGATCTCTTAACGTAATGTTAACAGAGTAGTGTAAAAGCGAAGATCCTCGAGCTTGCATCTTGGTCAGCGTCCAAGTTGCAGGAAGATCGGGGTGGCCTCTCCCGTGGCCTTTTTTGTTTTTATAATTTTTTTGTGAATTTTTGTGTTTTTTAATTTTTTTTGGATTTTGTGTTTTTTTTTTAAATTTTTTTGTGGTTTTTTGTGTAAGTAAAATTTTGTGGGAGATTTGTTAGTACCTAAAGCTTATTGTAACAAAAAAGGCCATTGCTTTTTATAACGAGAATAAGTTCAACAAAAGACAACCCCGAGGAAGAAGCTATAAAATCGACTTTTACGTTAAAGGCTTCCTTTTTAACATGTTTTAGATTTATCTTACCCTTACCTATAAAGCGATCAATAAAAAACATATTTTCCTGATTACAAACCAAAATCAAAGATAACCCAAAATCTTAAAAAATTTGAGACATACTAAATCTATCGTAACATAACAAACATTAGAGTACCCAAGTGATGGATAAAGGTTCCGTCGTCTCCCAACAGTCGCAAAATTACTTCTATTAAGTATTTTCCTATCTTTTCCCCTTTTTTATTATTAAGAGAATATAGCGGCTAATTTCGGATATTTTTATCAAATGTATTGTGTCTTTAGAAAAAAACCTCAAATATTTCCATAATCCATACCGCAAAACTGTTGAAATCTACCAAATGTAGCCTCCAAAAGAACAACAGCCCGGAAGGACATTTACAAGAGCCTGTGGCGACGCTGCCTTAATTTTTATTTTAAATAATTTAATTGTTCTTCGTCTGCCTTCAATCACAAATATTAAAGCTGTTGATGTAAAATCATTCTCGTTGGCAACTTTAATGACCACAATACAATATAGAGAACTTCTAAAAAGTGATAGAGAACTTCTAAAAGAATTATAATTTTATATGCCTACTAAATAATTACAGCAACACCCATTTAAAGTAACAGAATTGTTACCGGTCCCAAGCCCGGATAAAGGAGGAGGGGGTTTACAGCCAGGTTAGCACTATACTGATAGATATTAAACCCATACAGCTCATAGAAACAGGATTATGCCTCGGAACAGGAATGATTTAACGACGACGACCAACGCGAGAAAAAGGACAACGAATTTATGAAAAACTTCGAAAAAAAAATATATACTTCGAATCGGTAATTTGAAAGTAAAATCTCTTAAACACTCGAGAACAAGAAATTACGAAAGTGCTTATAGAAAAAAATATAGATATGTGTGCACTACAAGAAACCAAGATAAAACCAAAGGATTAAATCATGCTGGATGGGTTTCTCATGATTTATAGTGGTGTAGTGAGAGAAACGACAGCCAAAGAAGGAGTCGCCCTGTTAATACATAGAAAATTTTTACACCATGTACATGAACGTAAATAAGTCTTCGAACGAATAGTAGCAGTAAAAATTAGACTAGAAGACAAACCTCTGAATATAATAGCCATGTATGCATCTGAGAACAACAGAGATTAAACTACAAGAGAAAATTTCTTTGAACACTCAATTAAATTCTCATTAATGTTTTTGATCGTAAACTAACGTAGAAATCAATTATACAATACCTGAAGAAATCCTGCCAACCTAGGGTAAATTTACTACGATCACTTGCTTTTAAGAACTGAGGAGTCGACTACTCATGCTTACTTCACATATACAGAGCTATAATTCACTCAAAATTAGATTACGGGTCTACTGTATACAACTTGGCCAAAAAAACACTTCTTAAAACTTTAGATACTATTCACAATATAGCTATTTGAATTTCTCTTGGGGCCTACCATTCTAGCCCGATTTAAAGCCTTTGTTGTGAATCTGGAGAACTCCCTATCTCCCACAGAAGGCAATACCTAAGTCTATGTTATGCCGCTGCAGTTTCGGCAAACCAAAAGAAACTTGTAATTTACGATGTATTTGCTGACCGCTTCTCAACTAAATTTGATTCAACTTTTCGAACAGATCCTCCCTTTTATCACAGTATAAAAACATTTAGTCAACAACAATTTTCAATTCCCAAACAACTTTTACCTATCCTTCACTCCCATCCCGTCACCTTGGACAATACCTCTACCTAAATCCGATCTTATCCTAGCACAATTCAACAAAGCAGAAACCTTAACAACTATCATACAACAAGAATTCCATCGTATAATAAATGCAAATAGTGATGTGAATGAAATTTATACCTACACTTTAGAAAACGACGAAGGAATAGGAACTGCTGTGTACTCAAAACAATTCTCAGCCTCTTTTAAATTACCAGACATCACCACTATTTTCTTTGCTGAATTATTTGCCATCTTACAAGCTATTATTCACATACATTAGGAAAATAAGCAAAAAAGGATAATAATTAGTGACTCTCTTAGTTCGCTTAATGCCATACAATAGCTTTGTTGCAACTATCCCTTTCTAGTTCTTATTAAAATATAGCTTAAAAGAATCCTAGACGAAAACACAGAGTTGAAATTTTTGTTGGTCCCGTCACATAAAGGAAAAAAAAAGGAAAAAAGGAAACGAAAATGTTGACGGGCCAGTTAAAAATGCTACAAGTAATCCAAAATCAAGAATATTTAATATTACGATACACACAGATAAAAACTCATTTCAAACAAGATTACAAGAACTTGGCAAGACAAATGAAAAGTACCCCAAGTAAATTACTAGGAATCAACTAAAGTGGACAACCATGGAAATCAAAATCAAGGAAGTGAAGAGAACAAGTGATAGTGACACGTTTGTGTATCGGAGATACGAAAATCACACACGAATGCTTGCTGAAGAGAAGAAACAAGCCAATTTGTGAAATTTGCAACTCTGACTTATCTATAAAACACGATAAATATAAAAGTGAACGAAAGAAACATTGCATCCCGACCTCACTTAAAAGTGCCTTCAATGGGAACAGAGACCTCCAAAAACTGTTTAATTCCCTAAAGGACATCAATTTACTAAACGAAATTTAATTATTTATATTATTACTGAAACCTACATGTAAAACTATTAATTGTATAAACCTATTGTAACGCTAATAACCCTGAGAGGTTGATGCGTTTTTTTTGTCTTCCTAAATAAATAAGTCTTATAAATTAAAAATAAAAAGTATATGCCAGCAAGTAAGTATGTTATATAATTACTTTATCTAATCGTTTCGAATGTGCCTATAATAATCGTTTTAACAACGTAGGATCTAAAAACGTGTCGGTAGTCTGTAGTATGTACGGATGAGTAATGATTTGATATTTGATACCTTTAAAAATATTAAATAACAGTAACTACTAACATACAGCGTTGCCATTTTTTGGGTCTGAGAAAGTCTTAGCGGTTGTAAGAAGCAATTTAAATTATATACGATATACAGAAATGAACTGCGCTCCCTCTTCACAATTATCATTTGAACTAAAACTGTGTATAATGTGGTGTGTAACCGTCATACCAGCCCCAAATAAAATTCTCTAAAAATTTAGTGGCATGTACGGGGATGCATATGATATGTAAATAACGAAGAAAACGTTGCCAGACCTTTTTGCGGGTCTGGTAACGTCAATTTTGGACTGGTTACGTCGGTATACCTATGCGTTTCGGGTCTGTATAATCGGTTGAATATATATTATATATATATATATATATATATATTATATATATATATATATATATATATATATATATATATATATATAAGCTAATCTAACATAAAATACACTTTTAGACCACATTCCATACGACAAAAAGTAACATACGGTGATTTCACATCTTTTATACCCCAAATTAATAAATAAAAAGTAATAAATAAAAATAATTTTTGAATCTTTTGGCTGTAGTAATACTAGGTATAACTAATATAGTTCCATGTTACATTGACATTTTGTTTTCTACACCGTTCATAGGTATATTGTCAAACAGTTACCAGCTGTTCTCCGTGTGAAGAGGTTTACTCTCCGGCTCTGGAACTCACTTCAGCCATGTATGTTACCTGAAGTAAAATTTAATTTAATACTGAACATCACAGTTTTTTTACAACATTATGTATAATCTTTTACAATTATATGTAATTTAAAGGGTTTTTACCCAGATATTTTGGTGGCTCAGGCATTATAACCTTGTAAGTATAACCATTTTTGCTTTTTAACCATAGTCAAAATTTCATAACCACGTTTGTTTTAACTAAATGGTTTATACTTATTTTAGGCAATTTTAAAATTTTAAACCTGATGATGGACTGTTTAGTCCGAAAACGTTTGTTTTTTTGATGTAGCCCTTTTAAGGGTTTTTAAATAAATATACCCATTTAAGAAGACTAACCTCTTTTTTGTAATACAGCTACAGGAATTGTTTTCCTTGTGGATTTTTTTAATTTCATGATAATCTTTAGAAGTAATACTAGAATAAAATTACCAACATTGATTATAGGAAAATTTAACGCCAATGGGGAAATTTAAAGGCAATTGGGATAACAAAAAGACAAAGAAAAATTAAAATGCGAATATGGAATAGGCAATAAAAATCCCATTCCATATTTGCTGAAAAAATTAGGGACTACATGCCTAACGGAATTAAACAGAGGACTAAATGGGGCGGAAACATGGAAGGATGAAAGACTTCTTTGAATATTCGACCTAAGCGTCTATATTCTTTGATTCGACCGTAAAATGCTCCGCAAAATATTTAGAGCTGGAAACGACCAAGAGCAATGACGCAAAAGATATAATTTTGAACACTACTAACTCTTTATTGAACCAGATGCCGTAACGTTCATTAAAATACAGAGATTTAGATGGGATTAACACCAATACGAATGCCAGACAATACAATTGCTAAATAACTAACGACAGGAATACCTATAGGAAGAAGAAGCAGAGGCCGAACGCAAATTAAGTGGTTAGATGAAGTTTAGACTTATTTATGTATACCTTAATCATTCAGAAGATAGCAACGCGCCGCATAAATGTGAATTAAAAGTAAGAATTGATCTTATATTCGTCAAACTAATATAGTATACACAAAAAAGGAAAATTAATCTACTTCTTCAGTAAAGTTCCCCAGTTACTACTTGTATAAAAAATAAACTAACTTAAAAAATAGATTTAAATTTCATTGATTTAAAACCTTTGAATTTTTTTTTATTAATATTAACGCATCAACCACGCAGGGTTATTAGCGTATTTAGGTTAATGAGTTAATACAATAAGTGAATATACATTAGTTTACAATAATAATGATAACTATGTGTGTTACAATGTACGTTTTAGATCTTTTGAAGAAGTTGACAGTCTGTAAGGTAGGAAAATATTTTTCGGGTATCTGTATTTTCTTCTAGGGCATATCTTAGGGAGTTGGGTATGTTGTATTTGAGTCGTTCACTGTTAGATTTGGGACACTGTATTAAAAAATGTTTTACCGTTAGAACACTGTTGCACACTTCACACACTGGTTTATTTTTGCGCTGTAATAAATAGTCATGAGTAAGTCGTGTATGGTCGATACGGAGACGGATAAGTATCACTTGCTCTCTCCTGTCTTTTATTTTTGGTTTCCAAAGATGAGGATGTTTGTTGACTTCGTATAGCCTTGATGGAGTGTTGTTTCAAGTTTGTTGCCATCTTTGAATTATTTTTTGTTTTAAGTATGGTTTTAAATCGTTTTGTACCAATATGTTGCTGGCTTTTTAGCCAGCTTATCTACAACTTCGTTACCTTCAATTCCGATATGAGAAGGCACCCATAAAAAGTGAACTTGGATGTTTCTTATTTGAAATGTTTTTAAGTTCTTTTTAATAAGAAGTAGAAGGGGGTTGTCACAGTACAATTGAGTCAGTGAGGATAATAAACTTAGAGAATCTGTGATTATTATACATCTTATTTGTTTTGTTTTGTTTTAACGATAGTACTTTTAGAATTGCAAATAATTCAGCCGAAAAGATGGTTGTAATTGATGACAATTTGAAACTTACTGAGGAGTCTTGTTTAAAGCTACATATACACTTTTCCACACACTACCGGCGAATATACACTCCTGGTTAAGCGAATTCCTGACTCATACTCTTTAGGCTGAAGCATGCCCTGAAACTTTGGTAACTTCATATAACAAAATTATCGACTATTATTTCAATTAAACTTAATAACTTGACTCTTAAAGGAGCAATAACAAATCTCGCACATGATTATCACTTTCACTCCCTGCTTATATACTTCTCCGAAATTCGCACATAGATATCACTTTCACTCTCCACTTATGTACTTCTCCAAGCGAGAATTTATACTGACTTACAATACTTAAATAGCTGCTGGAAGCAGCCCCAGCGCTCTTTTGTGTTGATAAACTTCGACGAATTTAACGGCTCATTTTGAGCGCTAATATTTAAAGTCAAATTCATTATGTTGATTTCGGAACATTCGCCATATAAAATATCAAGAATAAGACTAATATTGTAAAGGTCGAAGCTAGCACTCCTCTACGATCCCGGTAGAAGATAGGCTGCTACAGTGGTTGGTGATCCTGCTTTATGCTATCCGATGACGTCTCTCCTTCCTATTATGAGGGAGTAAGATTCTGATACAGCCTTTGCTATCTTTTCTCAAACCCTTACCTACATCCTTGACCTAAACCGACCAATACATCTTGGCAAATACCTAGAGTCAAATTATGGGAAGCAATGAATGATCTCGGAATCCGACAAACACTAATAAAAGCAGTTAAAGCACTGTACAAAGAAAACAAAGTAGCTATTAAATGTGGAAATAAAGCCTACAATCCATTTAAGATGACAAAAGGACTTCTACAAGGCTGTGCTACGTCCCCTACTCTGTTTAAAATATTCTTGGAAAAGACACTCAAACCATGGAGGAGAAAGTGCGAAGGAATGGGCATACCAGTAAGAGACGAATACCTATACACCTTAAGTTTGCCGACGATCAAGTAGTCATCGCACAAGATGAAGAAGATCTCAGCTTTATGCTCAGAAAACTAGAAAAAGAATATAAAAACAACGGAATGGAAATAAACTTAGAGAAAACCGAATACCTAACAACAGAAAACAAGGATATGAGAAACCTAGAGATAGACGAGGGAAGACAAGTAAATGGAACAGATAAATTCAAGTATTTAGGAACCATAATATCGAACCAGGAACAACAGAAGAAGATATAAACAACAGACTAAGACAAACAAGAAACTGTATAAGACAACTAAATTCAGTGCTGTGGGATAAGAACATTACGATAAAGACAAAAAAGAGAATATATAATACCCTGACAAGAAGTATCCTGACATATGGGTCCGAAAGCTGGACAATAAACAAGAGAAATAGAGGTAGAATAAGAGCAGTAGAAATGGAGTTCCTGAGGAGAAGCTGTAGACTTACAAAAAGAGACAGAATTGAAAACGCAGAGATTAAGCGGAGAATGGGAGTGCAATCAGACATAATCGACTATATAGAGGAGAAGAGACTATCCTGGTACGGCCACGTCAGAAGAGCGGACAGAGGACGCTGGATAAACAAAATCACAGAATGGAGCCCGATCGGAAGAAGAAAGAGAGGAAGACCCCGAAGGTCATTCAGAGACGAAATCGACGAGGCTATGGAGAAAAGAACCCTGCGAGATGGAGACTGGAATGACAGGGAAAATTGGAGAAAACGGGTGAGTGAAGGAAGACAGTGAAAACTGTGGAAATCCTTAGTAGTAGTAGTACATCTTGGCAAGTGTGGCAGGTTTTTAAATAACGCCAAACACCCCCTAAAATAACCTGAAAATGTATTATCCCAAGCAAGTAGGAAAAAATTTCCAGAATCCCGCACTAAACTGTTAGATGTGTTGTGTGTGTGTTTCATGGATTTTAGATGAGACAAAATTCTAACAAGTAAACATTTCAAACTTTAAAGAGCCTTAAAAATCAATGTCGCTACATATGCTCGATTCTTAGAAACAAAAGAGAAAATCATAGACATGGAAACAGAAATGTCTAAAATTAAATGGGATGTGATAGGCGTTAGTAAGGTAACACAACGAGGATGAAGCCTAAAAAACCGAAATCGGGTTACTTGTTTTATGAGGTCGGTAGTGAAATTGAAATAACGGAAGGCGTTAGCTTCTTCGTACACAGAAAATATGAAAACAGTATTATATCAATAAAAAATTCTCTATCTACTAGAGTAGCTTCTTTAAGCTTAAACTAAGTAATAGATATAGTTTAAAAATCGTACAAGTATATGCCCCAACAAGTGAACGATGAAAAAGAAGAATTCTACGATGACATTACTTAAGCCCTACATGATGCAAAAGTACACTTTACAATAATATGTGGTAACTTCAAAGCAACAAGCAGATGAGAAAGAAACATCACTGGGAATTTTTTTTTGGAAAATAGAAACAGTCAGGTGAAACTTGTGTAAATAAACAGCTTCTTCTTTAAAAAAGAACATGGGAGATTTACGTGGTAGAGCTCGAAGGGAAAAACTAGGAATAAGATCGATTTCATGATCACTGACAACAAGCAAAACTTTAATGATGTTAAAGTCCTGAACTAGTTTTCAACAAGTTGCTACCACAGAATGGTAAAAGCGTCATAGAGATACTGCATAATTAAAAAGAAGTCTATACCTAGCTGGAGAGAGCCTAATAATATAAATGCATTTGAAGAACATATCAAAGAATTGTCGAAAGCAATAAGATTTCAGACCTAAATGTCAACACTCTAAATGCCTTTATAATAGAAGCTATAAAAGAAAGCCAGAAAATACACTGCCAAAAGAAATTGTATAACGAAAGAATAAGTCTCCAAACACAAGCATCAATAGAAGGGAGGAGAAAAACGCAACGTAATATAAGCAATGAATACCATGAACTTAGAGAAATAAGTAAAAGAATACAAAATCTTTTTTTTTAGAAAGATTTTATACAGAAAAGTTTTTAGGAAATTCAGAACATAGATTAGTTATTCACGAATCGGAATTGATGAAAATAACATTGTTATAGAAGCCGGAAAGATCGGCTTGACAAATTTCATTGACAGATGTTAGAAAATATCCCGAAATTGTTTAACTTATGTCTGCTTCAAAGTAAAGCACCTACAGATGACATAGTGTACTTACTAATTTATTACACAAAAACGGCAATCTAACAGACCTCGAGAATTACCGACCAGAAGCCTGGTACAAGTTATTCACAACAATAATAACAAATTCACTAGAAACAAAATTAGATTTTTACCAACCCAGCAAACATGTAGGTTTTAAGAAAAACTTTGGCAATAATGATCATCTTAACTGTATATAAGGGATTATAGGAATATCCATCGACTATAACCGACCATTTGTCCTGACTTTCGTAGATTGTCGTACAAAAATTCGATACCATAGAAATAAGATAAGACGATACAAAGATACAAACTGTATAAACATCACAATAGTAATCCGACAAAGAGACACGTTATCTCCCAAACTTTTCACGGCAGTTCTGGAACATGTTTTAAAAAAATTGGAGTGGGACTCCAAAGGAATCAATGTCGACAGCGAAATGCTCTCCCACCTACGATTTGCGGACAATACTGTTCTGAGATTAAAACTATGCTTACTGAGTTTGATGCTGCCTGTAAGGAAGTTGGTTTAAACATAAATTTTGGAAAGACACAATACATGATAAATCTGGTACCAAGTGAAAATCCAAAAGTCAGTTGCAACCAAATAGGATTAGTTTATAAATATAAATACTTAAGTATAACGACTAATGTAATCCAAGTTGCCAGGGACAACTATACTGCTGAACTGCAAAGAAAAATTACTGTAACATGGACCACATATGGAGCTCTATCAGACATTATCAGGAGCAACATGCCAAATAATTTGACAAAAAAACGTTTGATCAAGTATGCTTCCAGAAATGGCACCGATACACTTTCCTTAATCCAGGCTACAGCTACCAAACTCAAAGTAGCCCAAGAAAATGAACGCTTGCTACTTAGATTGACTCTCAGAGACAAAGTTAGAAACGAGAAATAAGAAGAAGGATAGCATTCCACTTGAAGTGGAAATGAACAGGCCACGTGGCTAGAATAAATGACGGGTGGATAAATACCAAATAAATGACCCAAAAAATTTGTAAAGACAACGAGCAAAAAAAAAAGCAGAGGTAGACCATCTACACGATGGACAGGCGACGTTAAAAGAATCACTGCAAATAGGATACAAGAAGCTCAAGACTGACAGAACTGGAAGAAATTAGGGGATATACGTTCAACTTTGGTCGCAGAAAGTTGGATGGTGATGATGAAGGTGATGATTGTTATTACTAACAAATGACTAAAACTAACCCAGATAAAAATCGAAGTGAAAGAAAGAATATCGATGATGCTTCAAAAATATTTGAACACAAAGAAAAAAATCAAAAAAACGGACAAGAAATATGTAATCAGTTTTGATGAGGAAATGGTTATTATGAGAAGTCGAAAGCTCAACTGACTGGATCTTTTGCAAAAATAAATTAGCATATATAACAGAATGAAAGACATAATGAATGATAAAGGACAATTGAACTTTTATCTATAGATATATTTACATCTTTTTTATTATTATTTTTTTAAATATTATTAACTAAAATACTTTTAGTATATTATTAGAAATATAAATTTAAATTATAATTTTATAAAAACTGTCTTGATAATTATTATTAATCTAAAAATGTCATCTGTAAATTATTTTAATTATAGGCTAAACCTAATATCATACAATAGAACAAAAATTCACATAGTATTGATCACATTTCGGCTAACCACCATAAAGAAAACATTCAAAAGGATTAAAAATAAAGGGGTGGTCCCGTTACACCCTTTACAAAACGTTATTATTAGAATCGACTTGTACAACTTAATAATATATCACCCCATCTTTCGCGCCTCGGCTGAGAAACAGGCTTCCAGAAGAGCTTACAACTTAAAACATGGACACGGTTGAGGAGTAGACAAGGGTTATGTATGTTTGGTTATTAGTTAGAAGCATAGAAAATCTGAATGACAGTGAGGCATGCTGTGATTCTTTTGGTAAAAATGTAAATGTAGTAAAGGTCTTCCAATATTGTAAGACAGGTGTGAACTGAGTAAAGAAAATTTTTTAGAATAATTGGCATTCAAAAAATTTAAAAAAATTCTTGTTCATTAGTTTTTAAGAGCAATAATCAAACTGTAGAAGAGTACAATTTTTTAACAGTATTTAAAAAAAAGTTAACTCAGCTACGCAAGCGCTGATGACGTTATAGTGATTATTGCGGTAAATAAAAATGACATTTAGAGATAAAAAAGTTCTTATATATAGTGGAGTAACATAAAATTGTAATTGCAACAGAAAAAAGCTGAAACGATATTGATAGTATGAATAAAAAAAACGAATAAATTTATCTATTCCCGGAAAAATGGGAAAAATTACAAAAAAAAATAGAAAATGCAAACAAGTCAGCAGTACATATAAAAACAACCATATAGGTTAATATGTCTAAAAACTGTTCCAAGCATCTCACGTTACTAATCCAAAGGACGTTATATTATAGTTCGGATGGAAGTCCAATGGACGTAAGAATTGGAACCAAATTGAGACGAAGCTGACGAAAATTGGACTTCAATCGGACGTCCGAAATAGGTCTAAAGAGTTGTACTTTATTTTGGTGACGACAACTGGATATTTGAATGTCCAGTAGGTGTTATATTTTTATCTTACATAAAAGTAGAATTTGTATAAGAACAATACGGTCATCATTATATATAATGCGGAAATAAAGGTTTATTTAACCAAAGCACAAAATGAAAATATTACTAAAGATATCAGATGGGAGACGAAATTAGAAGAGTCAGAAACAGGATAATATAATTAATCACACCTATGAAAGAAAGAGTAAATTTGTTAAACGAACAAGGAAAATTAGTATTGGAAATAGAGTAGATGAAGGATGTGTGGACGAAGTATGTTAAAGTATCTTTTGACAATCTACGATATGACATCGACAACACAATAAACACCGTGTACGAAAGTATACCTTTATTTACAATCGATGTAGTAAAGTACGACATTAAAAGTACTAAGGTCAGTAAAACACTACGCCCTGATGATTTTTATTCGAAATTCTTGAAATTATAGACTAGAATGACATATAGTGTGTGGAAAATTATTTAACATTATGTAGAAAAAACAGGCAAACTAACCCAAAAGTGGTTAGAATCACGTTTTATAAATTTTCAAAAAATTACTTCAAATTCTTTATGTCATGTTGTAAAGTACTTGCAAAAGTATTTGATACAGTAAAATACTATAAATTAATAACTTTATTCAGAGAAATTGACATACACGACAAAAACCTAAGAATTGTTAGAAACATTTATCACAATCAAACAGAAAAAGTCAAAGTAGAGAACCAGTTAACTAATAAAGTCACAATGAAGCGAAGAGTATGACAAGAGTGTATTGTATTCCTTTATTTATTCCGAACGTGTTTCTAGAGAAGCTCAGAAAACGTGCCGCAAAGGAATAATAACAATTTAAAAAAAATTGATTGCTGACTGAGAAATGAAAGGTATTTTAGAACTCGTGTGCCGTGTTCATTCTTAATCTGCCATCGGATTTTTCCTATAGCGTACAGATTTTTCACAGGTGACCATCTAACTTTTGTACGAAAAGACAGGTCTTCTGTAGTGGCTATGATTAATAAATAAAAATATTAAGACGAGGAAAGTTAAAAAGTCATTAGTTACAAGTTTAATACTGACTTTATTTTAAGCATTTGTAAACATTACACAAATTAATATATTGTTATTTGCCATTAAGTTAAAAAAACTTCCTCTTTCTTGAGTTTCTAGATGTAGATTCTTTGGGATTACCGTCTCTCTTGAAGGTCCAGGTCTTGCTCCATTAATTTAATAGCTTGGTGGAACCTTTACACCAGTTTTTCGCTCTAATCTCTCAAGTTATCGAGAAAATAGTCCAGTTGCGAGTGAAGAAAATGAAGTTTTATATTCATAAAACAACCTGGGTTTTGGAGACTTTTCACCAAAACATTTACTTCTTCTTTATAACTGGGATTTTTTTGGGTTCCCAAGAAATCCCTTAACAACTGATTTGAAGTTCCTTCATGCGTTTTCTTCAATGTCAGTGTCAGTGTCGATCACTAGCCGGCGAATTTAAGGACCCATAAAAATTTCAGCTTGTATTTTCTCAGAAATTATATTAGAAAACTTCCTACTCAAATACTGAAAATATGGTTTATCCTGATTTAAAACTTTCACAAATTGTTTCATTAAACTCAGTTTAAAATGTAGAGGTGAAAGCAGAACATATTTGAGATTTAATAAATTGATTGTTTATGGCATTCTTTGAGCCTGGTGTCAACTGATTTCTTGTTTTCCAAGATTTCACTGTATAGTAATTAGACCTATTTCTGTTATCCCATTTAAAAAGAAACAAAGAAATTTAGTAAATTCACTTTGCAAATCTAGGACAATACCGATGATTATGAAATATTCACAAATTAACCAGTTGTTTTTCTCGTATTCAATATTTTTCAAGAGAATTTTTATATTGTTATTTGTTTCTTTTAAACAAACAAGAAGATTCTTTCGAGAATCTCTTTCTTGAAAGTAAGAAAAAAGTGCTCGTGATGATACCAAGAAAAAGTAATACTCGTCGGATGAGATTTTTTGATTTCAATCTGGATTTAACAACTTTTGCAGCACCCTTGAAGGAGCGGCAGAAGTCGTTAGTGTTTTTTTTTACCATACAGTCCCCACATACCTTAATTTTCTTTATTAATTGATATAAAAAATATTTATTTTAACAACTGTTTATAGAATGGGAAATTACTAATGGCAATTCGTATTAAATAATAAAACAGAACGTAAAAACACAACACTGTTTTTTTTAATTTTCACAGAATATCGATCACGTGACATGTTTTGTAGCCACTGGAAGTGATGATAAATGATCAGTGAGACCCTCAACAAGAAATAAAATGTACTAAATAAACAAAACAAGCTCTTCCTTAATTAAAACCGCTACTATGTAACCGCTATTTCTTTTAATCTCCTCTGCAGTACGGTTAAACCTTACGTGTGGTCCATATTGTTATACTGTATAGAGATATGTACATTAAAAACATATTGTTACGAACGTGCATTTAACGAGGCACGTATAACGGTTGCATCTCGAAATAGCACCTCATGCTTCCATGCGGCGGCGCGCGGCATCTCGAAAGCGACTCGATATTTCGAGAAAGATCAGTCTAGAGGTGGGAACTTTCTAGAAAATAGTAACTTTAGTATATATATGTAACGATCTTAGGAATAAGTTTAGTTGATAAGTTATTACCGAACTGTAAAGTTATAAATAAATATATTTATATAAATTCGAACCGCTCGTTTTATTTAAAAAACGCTACAGTTGGTGTCACCGTGTGAGGACAATTGATTTGAATGTAAATTCAACAGTGATTTTTGAAAAAGACTTTTAAACTTTTGAAAAGTATTGTTTGTCGGGAACATCCGCGTAGTTCAGTAGTGATCGTTGTACGAAAGAACATTTAAAAAGTACGTGTGTGCCTGACCAAAGATGCTGCTAGTAGAACTTTCAGTGAAACAGTTGCGTGAGCAACTAGAAGAACGCGATGAAGACTGCAGCGGGTTCAAGAAGATCCTCCAAGAACGACTGAAGACTGTTCTCAACAAGAATGGAGACGACCCAGAGACATTCCAGTTCCAGTCAGCAGAAGAAGCCGTTTTAACTAAAATAATTGATGGAAAATTCGAGACTGTTTCCAAAAGATTCGATGAAACGTCTCAAATTATTAAAGAAGTAGCTAGACAAAACGACGAGACTTCACAAATTATTAAAGAAATATGTAATCAGAACAATGAGAAATTTGAAGAAATTTCTAAAACATTCGATAAAGTAGAAGAGAAGATCAAACAGCTAGAGACCATGATAACTAACACGAAAGTGCTACCACCAATTAATACGGTAGCTTTAGATCCGGTAGTGAAAGAAGAATCATCTAGAGATGAAATGACACATAATATGAGATTCAAATTGCCACCATTTGATGGAAAGTCCTCTTGGTCCATATACCTTAGACAATTTGAAGCTATTGCGACAGCCAATCATTGGACAGAACAAGAAAAGGCTGTTTCCTTGACTGCTGCTTTACGAGGTGATGCTGCAGATATCCTAAGATCGATTCCTAAGGGTCAAGAAAAATGTTACCAGACCTTGTTTACTCGACTAGACAAACGTTACGGAGATGCCCATCTACAACAAGTCTACAAAGTACAAATAAGAAGTAGAATTCAACGAGCAAGTGAGAGTTTGCAAGAATTTGAAGCAGATATTGCTCGTATAGCGCTGTTGGCCTATCCAGAGGTACCAGACAACATTTTGGAAGAAATTGCTGTAGATGCCTTCGTCAATGGGTTGAGAGACAGTGAACTACAGAAAGCTTTACGACTAGCAAGACCGAAAGTTTTAGATGAAGCGCTCGCCATTGCCTTGGAACATGAGATAGCTAGTCGAGTTTCACGGAGCTATCAAGTACGAACCTCTGAAGAAAGTGACGAACGAAACGATAAACGTCTAGAGGAAATCGTACGGAAAGTAGTTCGTAACATGATGCCGAAGAGACGTGAACCCAGATGTTGGAATGGTAACAACGAAGGTCACATTCGCCACAAAGTGCAAGAAAATAATACAACAGTCAGAAAGCTAGAACAGATCGAGCACTGGGCTGGAAAAAGTCATTCAAATGCTGATGTTCAATCAAGACGGCCATACAGTGCAAATCGTAATCATTGTCTTGAATTAGAAGAACGATTTTGCCCCGTTAGGCGAACCACCGTTATTAATGACCAATGGCAGCCTCAACAGCTACAAGACGCCCAAGCAGATGATCCATGTATAAAAAGAGTATTGGATTGGGTGCGTCGAAGTGAAAGACCTTCTTGGCAAGACATTAGTGCATGTAGTCCCGAAGTCAAGTGTTACTGGAGCCAATGGAATTGCCTAGTGCTGAAAGATGATCTTCTGTATAGAACCTTTGAGAACGATGATGGTACAGAAACTAAGCTTCAGTTGATTGTACCTAAAAGTAAAGTGTCAGAAGTATTGCGTCAGTTGCATGACGGTGCATCAGGTGGACACTTTGGTATTACGAAGACTCTGCAAAAGGTTCGAGAACGGTTCTATTGGGTGAACTGTAAAGATGATGTAAGAAGATGGTGCCGGAAATGTGAACTGTGTGCAACTAGTAATGGTCCAGTTGGTAAAAAGAGGGCACCCATGAAACAGTACAATGTTGGTAGTCCTATGGAGAGAGTAGCAATCGACATTGCAGGTCCACTTCCAGAGACGAATAATGGAAATAAATATATCCTGGTAGCCATGGATTATTTTACGAAATGGACTGAGGCCTATGCGATACCAAATCAAGAAGCTGCTACCGTTGCAGAGGTACTTGTTAAAGAATTCTTTAGCCGATTTGGTGTTCCCTTGGAGATCCACTCCGACCAAGGGCGAAACTTCGAGTCAAACCTTTTCCAAAACGTTTGTAAATTGATTGGTGTCAATAAGACCAGAACGACACCCCTGCATCCTCAATCAGATGGAATGGTCGAGAGGATGAACCGAACGATGGGTAAACACCTGTCCAAAGTTGTATCAAAACATCAAAGAGATTGGGATCAGCACATTCATTTATTCTTAATGGCATACCGCTCGGCCGTGAATGAAACTACAGGCCAGACTCCAACCTGCCTGATGTTAGGTCGTGAAGTTCGTTTGCCCTGCGACCTAGAGTTTGGCTGCAGACCTTCCGAAGAACATGTTGCAAGCGAAGATTATGTCGATCGTCTGAAGTTAAGAATGAACAGCATTCATGAACTTGCCCGACAACACATCCAGTTAGCCAGTGACAGAATGAAAGATCAATACGATTCTCGATGCAAGAATGAAAGCTATGAAGTAGGTGATCTTGTTTGGCTTTATAATCCACAACGTCGTCGTGGCTTGTCTCCTAAACTGCAAAGACAATGGGAGGGTCCGTATGAAATTAAAAAGAGAATAAATGACGTAATATACCGAATTAGGAAGTTGCCGAAAGGTAAACCAAAAGTAGTTCACATAAATCGTCTTGCACCTTATGCTGGCTCAAATGAAACCGAAGAAGTCCGAACCCTTCAACATGAGATCAAAGATAAACGGCGACCAAGCTTTAAGGAGTTTATGTCAAATTACGCAGAGAGAAAGAATGCTAGATTCGGCGTGACGACAGAACTACAGCAGGATCTTTTTAGTGTTCCGCATAACGTCTCTCTAGCCCACTGTGTTACCCAAGATCTTGAGATGACTAAAGGAATCTCATCTGTATTTTATAAGAAATTCGGTCGCTTGGACGAGTTAAAAAACCAGCAGCCTAAAGTTGGAAGAGTACTGAGATTAGAAGATGGTTCTCGATCTTTGCTGTATATGGTGACCAGGAGGTCGTATACAGACAGGGCAACCTACGAGGATATATGGTGTGCTCTAACTAATTTGAAGAAAATCGTCTGCAATTACGACATTAAGAATTTGGCCTTACCCAAGATAGGCCATGCACTAGATAATCTGGATTGGAAGATTGTTAGAAGCATGCTAGAAGTGATCTTCCGAGAAACCGGTGTAAGAATTACCGTGTGTTGCACTAATCCAAAGAGATTGTGTCCTTCAAAGACAGTAGACTGTTATTTCTTTCTGAGGGGTTCATGCAGAGCTGGAGAGTCCTGTAGATTCCGCCATCCTGGGCCTACATATAGAGTTGCTGATCGGGACGCTCAGATCTAAGAGGGGAGCAGTGTTACGAACGTGCATTTAACGAGGCACGTATAACGGTTGCATCTCGAAACAGCACCTCATGCTTCCATGCGGCGGCGCGCGGCATCTCGAAAGCGACTCGATATTTCGAGAAAGATCAGTCTAGAGGTGGGAACTTTCTAGAAAATAGTAACTTTAGTATATATATGTAACGATCTTAGGAATAAGTTTAGTTGATAAGAGATTACCGAACTGTAAAGTTATAAATAAATATATTTATATAAATTCGAACCGCTCGTTTTATTTAATCTCGCTACAATATTTTATTAAACCGTTGAAGGCTTTAGAAATGTTGACTCTGCGAAGAATAGTCAAATACTGAAAGATAATTGCATAATTTAATTAAAGTACTAAAAATTCGACACCTGGATCATATACTGGAAAAGATAGGCAATCTCCTAAACTCATTACACCAGAAAATATTATAAGCAAGAGGGGAGTAGGTTGCAAACAAATGTCATGCCTGCGGAATATAAAGATTTGGACAGGCATAAACAACAATGGGGAGCTCTGTCATGCTGCGAAGGAAAGATGAAGATAACTTAAGATAATTCGACAAAGCCCTATAGGTTTACGGTACTATAAGAAAAAGGAGAAGAAAGAGTTAGAATGAACTTACTCTTCTCAGAAGAACTGCTATTGTATGGTCAAACATGTCAAGAAGACGATATTATGTGAAAATACAAAACAGTGTCTTGTTTTATCGTCTGGTTCTTTTTTCCTACTTTCTTAATTCCAGTAATTTATTCTAAGACAAACTGTTTTGAAACAAATTATTATAAGAATTATCATTTTCTGTGATTCTATTGTTGAAACTAACTTATTCTATATGAATTTGGCGTACCTATGTCATATAATTTCTTTTTCTTTGTTATTTCCTACACCTTCGTTTTTTTTTAGAATTGGAGTTAATTCCAGAATTAACTATAATCATATAGGTTTTCATTTCGTGAATAGATCAATTTGGTTTCAGCCATAAGCTCATTATCTTAAGGCGTTGGTGATATTGTCATATCGTTGAATTTTAAGAAGAGATGCTATCAAATGGCCAGAAAGATCCTTGGACTTGACACCTCTAGATTATTTTTTATGGGGAAATTAAAAAAATAAAATGTATGTAAATAGGCTGTAGACTATTCAAGAACTGAAAGACAGAATTACAGAAGAGATAGCACTAATTTCTCCGGAAATGATTAGAAAAGTCGTAGATTTCCATATCTAATCACAAGGTGGTCGTATTGAATACCACCTTTAATTTTATCCGTTAGGTCAGTTCTGTTTATACAGCAATGTTAATTACAAAATACAAATGTTTTTCCTAATTTCTGCATACTGATGGTCAATATTTGCCATTAACAAATTATATGTTACATCGGCAATAAAGTAACAAAGGATTGTAAAATATATAGGTGGTTCCATTTAAAGATATGCATGCATATATCGGAAAATATCGGAAAAATAAACTAAATATTACGAAAATTATTGCAGTGCTAGCAATCTTGCATTGATCATCGCGAGCGAGTTATGAAGTGACTTATAAACACAATGCCCGGTAAATACTAATAAGAGTTTCCACCTAAGAGTGAAGTGGAAAAGAATAAACTTCAAGCATTAAAATCTCTTTTGACTGCCCAGAAAAATATGTTCTGTAAGCCGAATGAACAGTCTAAGGCTGTAACTGAAGCTTCATTCTTAGTTTGTTATGAAATTGCGCAAAAGTGTAAGCCGTTTTCCGATGAAGAATATGTCAAAGAAATATTCGAAGATTTATCAGATTTACTATTTGTTAATTTCAAAAATAAAAATGAAATAAAAAAAATACATGATCTGCAGCTGTCAAGAAAGACTGTGATGCGTCGTATAGAATTGTTGAGTAAAAATTTTAATGAACCACTGCAAAGAGATCTACTCATGTGCGTTGCTTTCTCGTTACAGCTTGATGAGTCGTCTACTATTATGGATAATGCACAGTTACTTATTTTGATTTGGATGATATTTGACGATTTCTCAATAAGAGAAGAGTTGCTTACAATGATATCCTGAAAAAAGTCAGAACACTTATCATTGATTTATTTACGGAATTCAAACATTTTGTCGGTAAGATGAATTTACCTTTATTTAAGCTTGTTTCAATAACGACAGATGGAGCTCTGTTAATGATTGGTGTTAGTAATGGATTTATATTACTATGTCACAAAGATGAAGATTTCCCGGACCACTGCCTTATTGATCAACAGGTCTTAATCAGTAAAAGTTTTAACACAAAAGATGTGATGGATATTGCGTTTAAAATTGGAAATTCAATAAGAGGCAAATCTCAGCGAAGACGGCGAAGAATTATCCATTCAATGATACTATTCATACCATTGAAATGTCCAAACAATTTGCAGATATATTCCAAATTGACCAATTTTTTCTTGAAAATAAAATAATAGCTACTCACTGCGATGCATTTTTAAAATCGAGGTCAGGTTTACATCTAGATTTCTGACCATTGGTGAGCAATGACAAATATCCAAGTTTAAAAAATCTGCTGAACAACTGGAGTCAAGTTTTGGTTTAACCTATCTATGTGAATCAGCGTTTTCCTATTAAAAACGAACATAGAGTACACAATGTTTCAGCTTGACTAATGCCTATACGTTGGATTTTTTAAGCTGTTTCCGACTTCAGGCCAGACCTTAAGAATCTAGCAAAAACTGTTCAAACGCAAGTCTCATATTAATTTTTTTTATTAATATAGTTGGAAAATTATATATATATATATATATATAATATTAATAATAAATATTTACGTATTAATAATACACACTGGCGAGCAATAAAACAAATCCATCCAGAATTTTAGCATTCAAAGCCGAATCGGTTTTACTCACATTCAAATTTCTTTTAGATCTCGAAAGCTGATAGCCTTTTAGAATCAGTGATTGATTTTCTGAGATATAGTGAGCGTCTCTGAGATATTAAGCTCATTTTTTACGTTAAAATTCTGGATTAAAAGTTTTATTGCTCGCCAGTATAGTTAAAAAATTCCTAGTCGGTAGATCATAAAGAATTAAAAAGACAGACAGTAAATCTCGAGTCCGATTAAGTTGGCCACCCCTGTTATAGAGGGTGTCACAGAAATCTTTATGTATATATATATATATATATATATATATATATATATATATATATATATATATATATATATACCGGTATTTAGGCGGTACGCCCTTCCGTAGGGATCTATGGAGGAGTATCACCGGGGCGCAAGCCCTTATCTCTTGCCGTACTGCTCCACCATAAGCTGATCAGACACCAGCATATTCTAGTCTAAGCCGCAGATTCATCTAGAATTTTAAACTGCTGCGTTAGCCTTTTTATTTTTCTGTACACTGAGCTGGGGATCGAACCCACATCCACTGAACCATTCGCAGTGAAGCGAATGAGAACCGGCCGCCCAGCCCGCTGATCGACAATCTTTATGTTTCCATACTTTATGCTCGCACTGTAATATAATTACTTACTCTCGCACATAATCTAACTTTTCAGAGTTAGTTATTTATTTTAATTAGTAAAGTTATTAATTAGTTTTTAATTTTTAATAAATAAAATAAATACTAATTAATGATTAAATCCATCAAATAACGTTTACTTTATTCATTAGTTGCTTATATAAAGATAAACGTAACACTACATACTGTACAATTAACAAATTATATATTACGTGTGGAAAGCCTATCATAATATAGAATAATTTGTTGCAACTGGCCAATCTGATCCTGTACTGAGTGTTGTTATACTTATTAGAGTAAACCTAGGGCATGTTCTACACCCATTCAACCGGTTGGTTATTTAATGAGTGTAAAGTACGCGTACAGGTTAGTAGATTTTCTACAAACAAGCTGTGTCGGCTCCACTTGCAGTCTTGTTTGACAATTTTTAAAATTATTTAAAAAAAAAAACAGAAGTCAATATATGTACCGATTTCTCTTATGTGTTGCTTTCTAAAGGTAATACTTTATATATGCAACTGTTTTATTTTAATTAGTATTTTTCATGTCACATTTGGGAAATATACTAGTAAAGTTAAAAAATAACTACAAAAAAAATTATATCCATTATATGCATGTGCAACCAAAAAAAACTGTTGTTAAAAATCTTCTTAAATTAAATTAATTAGTTAAATTATTAGTAAATGTATCCTATAATAGTCACGATATTCTTTTCTTCGCTTTTAAAACAATAAATTTATTTTCTCTATATAATTATGACCTTAATACGAGACCTTTCGCTGTGTTAGCTATTCTTAATTTCTAATATGTAATAATTATATATAATACAACTATAGTATATTGTACTGTAATATTATACTAAATACAATACTGATATTTCAGATCTGCCTTATTTTGTAAAATTTTGTGCAGATTACTAAGGTTTTTAACTCAGAATTTTGTTAATATGCATAGATTTTGTTTAAATTTGAACAGTAAGTAGAAAAAACCGTAACAAGCAAACTTCATCCTATATCGAACTGTGCTTTTATATTGGGAGTGGAGTCCATCTCAACTGGAGGTGGGAAGCTTAATATTAAACATAACCCCAAATATCAATTGAAAAATTTATTCAGCAAAAAATGTTCTTTAGATTTTTTTTTAAATCAATACTTTTAGACTTCTTCTTAAATGAAAGTTTGTCTTATGTCTTTTAATTGATTTCTCACGAATAACTCAAAAATTTACATTTTATACACAAACTTTATGCAAAATCAGATTTTTTTTATTTGCTGTAAGATAATATAGAACTCAGTTATAACTTATTTAACGAGACATTTTAAAAACTTAACATAGAAAAGGAAAATGATCAATTTTACTGGAAAAATTTGTAATAAAAAATATGTAGTTTTTAAAGTAGCTATTTAAAAAATGCATTTAATAAGACTGTGTAAAATTTTCTAGCATATGAATTAAGGGATATGATAAAAATAGGACAATGTCTATTCGTCAGAAAAAACAAAATTATTATCCTTGCTAAACACTTTCAAATTCACTCAATTTAAGTACATATAAGTATTAGGAAAAATTTATACAATTTAAAACAAATCATTCTAATAAAAAAAGTATTTTAAACATTTTTAAAAATAGGTTTTTATCTTTTTTCCAAAATAATTACAAAACTATATAACAAAAGATTATTAAGATTTTTTACAGAAACATTTTTTGTTATATAGCAAATGCTAAGAATAGACAGTTTTGCACTTATTTTGGTATATATGGTATTTTATATGGTATTTTTAAAACATATGAAAAATTTGTTGTTCACTTTATTCATAATTTTTTTCAAAATTAGTTATTTTAAATTATTTGAACTTTTAGATCCCATTACTGATACTTAAATAAATTGTATTTAAAATGGTTTAATTGCAATTACGGTAGTAATAGCAAGTAGATTACTTGTCAAATCTAGGAACGACTTTTGAAATCTAGGAACGACGCAGAGAGCAGACAGAGAAAGTTTCTGGAGAGGCAGAGTGGGAACACGCAGATGCTCGACTTCTTGGTAACGGTACAATCTTCCTCAAAAGTTTAATTTGTTTTAATTTATTCTAACTTCTTCATTCGGTATCATTAGGAAGCTCATCACTTTAATGGATTTTCAAGTACAAATCTAAAAAAAATTAGTCCATTTTGCTATTTGACTGTAATATACAAATAGTATTGAGCCATTAGCAAGAAATACTTTGTTGAGTTTGACATAGTGCATTAATGCATTTTAAATTCTTAATGAATTAAGTGATACAGGAATAAAGACATTATTTAAAAATTACATCATACATGTATTTTGTATTCATGAGCTTTTGCCATGAATGAGAATTTTTTAATTTCATTTGTGTCTTAGATACAACTTCAACTACATTATTACGATACAATAAATAAGTAAATAATATACTTAAATGAAATAATAAAAATTATAACATTAAACAATATAAACATATATATCTAAAATAAGGTAATAATACTCAATCAAATTTAATAAGTTTAATAAACAATAATTTGGCTACTTTTATTATTATTAAAATGATGAATTTCAAAACCAAAAACTATATAAAAAAACGCATAGATCCTCAGGAATGGACAGGAAAGATAATAGAAGACGTAGCAATAAGAAATAGTAATTAAGAAGAGTAAAATGTTTACAGAAGCTTAACTAATAGACTCAGAATTATCATCACTCAATTTTTGATGAAAAATTAAATCTAAAACAGGTTCCTTTTCCATAAAAAACTCTTCGAAACGTTTAGCGTGTTCATATCGTTTTTCCACTCTTCATTTGAAAATGTTTATCGTAAAAACGATCCACAGAACGTTTGTCTCAGCTACCTACGTAGTTTCTTAAGAAATGTCTTGGGATGTAGATCTGGATGATAAGGAGCCAGAAATGACCACTATTAACCAACACTTTGTTAATTGCATGCACCCTAAGTCTGAGTTTATGGCTTCATTATATTTTTCGTTAAACTCATATTAGGACATTTCTCAGCTGCACATTGTGATAAGAAGCGTTGTCAACAACTGCTACTACACTATGTGGAGAAAGATTGGGAATAAGAGTTTCCTGAAGCCATTTATTGTAATTGTCATAATTCATTTCACTGTGATAGTCTCCTGGTTTTGTGTTTAATTTGAATTTGAAACAAGCATTTTTTACAAAACCATTTTCTTCACTTGCATTCACTATTACCAGTCCTTTTGAAATTGGGGCACGTACTCTCTCATTAGAGTTGTCGCTCCAATGTTTTTAAGAGAGTATGAAAAAAGGAAATGTATTATAAGTCGGGTATCTTCTCTATATTTTTTGTCTCGAAAAAAGGTTTTTCTCAATTTTTTATCTTAAGTTGCATTTATTTATAAATTTTCGGTGTATTCGTTGCAGAGTTGAAACCTTTTTTTTTGGTATTACAAAAATTGATTAAACCGACGAAGCACCCCATTTTGGCACGGATCCGACTTAAAATTTTAAAGTTTGCCCATTGTTTCTTATTTCGAGTACTAAATGATGATGCTGTACTTTTCTCGATGAACTGCATTTCCCCAAAATTGCTTTTATAGTGATTTAACCTATACCAGTTGCTGTTGCAACACGTTTCTGCACATTTAAGTATATTAGAGGTACATTGTCCCTTGCTTCTTTTTGCATAAAATGTATAACATTCGTTATAATTTCTCAGCTTTTCCCGGACAAAACTTTTCAATGCAATTTTGATTTAAATTGCATTTTACGTCACTGTCACTGTTCTTCAAGAAAAGTCTATCGCAGACTCTACCGACTAAAGTTGACGAGTAATATTATTGTTGTCTTTTTACCATCAAAAAAATGGAAATCGACTTTATTTTTATCAAAACTACATAAGTTCAAATGCTGCAAAAATCTACAAAGTCTCATTTTATTGTTTTTTTAAAGTACTTTACAAAATATATTTCTAATTTTTCTAGGAAAATTGACCGTTTTTCTGATATTTAATGTTGACTTTTTAAAAACTTTCATTGAATACGAAATTTTCACCTTCAAACCATAAATCGGTTTTTGTATTAGACTTAAAAACTAGAAGATACCAAGTAAGAAACTACGATATAAAAGCGCAATGTGCAAAGGAAATAGAAGAAGTTAGAATAGTGTAAATTGTGAAGAAAAAGTCATTTATAGAATTTGAAACTACTATATTTTGGACAACGAATCCAGGATTATAACTAAAATATTTAATATTTGACGTTTCGGAAATGTTTCACAAAACTTTTACGAAAGAACATTTTGAAGACCTACATATATGGACATAAAGAATTGCCGTGAAACATTCCCATCAGAGGAAATTAATTAGCCCTTCATACATTATAGTGTCTTTCTGACCCGAAAATGTATAGGCTTGGCTATCTGACCGACTTTAACTAAAGAAAAGTAAACATACCAAAAAAGTGTAAACAATGCTTCGGTATTTCGAAATAATCACATTTTAAACGACAATGGTTACGAAATACGAAAAAAGACTATAAACATTAACACTTGGATTGTAGAGAGGGTAACAACAAAAATAGAAGAAATCGCCCAGGATTTACAAATAACATACATAGATTTAATGATATTGACCGAGACAAAGAAAAAGGAGCTGTTACAAAATTAATAAATAAATATGTAGGTACAGAGATACACTAATGTTCCACAACATCAACAAGAAAAAATTATCCGTAATGATGAAAAAAGGACCACAATTGAATAAAATGACTTTACATAAATAGCAATATGAATCGGGTTAACATCAGTACGCATCACAAGCCTCAACTATTCTAAGATCATATGTAATATTGTAACATTTTTTTTTTATAATTAATATATTAAATTATTTCTAATACCTTTACCCCTGTGGATTATACGCCGATGATCGTGTTTACGATTAGAAAATTATATTGAAAACTACTGAAATATGACGGAAGAATCTACCTACCAAAATATTACGGAATTTCCCTGAGTACGAAAGGTTTTTAATCCTTTCCTTTGTAATCCTGAGTACGATGGAATGGAACTAAATCTTTCCGGCTTTAAGGCGGGTTTCTGTTTGATACGTTGGCAAACGAAATCGCCGAAGGCACGTTTAGTAATTCTTTCTATAATAACCTAATCCCAAGGATTCTATTTTTCTCATGTCCAATTGCTGGTACCGGTGTCTCAAAACTTTCGGAATTTTTATCTTCTTAGAAATACATACAGGCTGGCCTATGATTTTCAAGTGGGAGATATCCCTTCTTCTTTTTTTTGGTACTTTAGTAAAATTTTGGGGAAACCAACTTACTTCTGACTGAGCCGTTGTTGGGAAAAGACTCACTTCTGAGTGGGCCATTGTTAATTAAAAACTCACTTTTGAGTGAGCCGTTGTGGAGAAAAACCGCTTCGCTCATACCTTACCGTATCTGTGTTACCTTCTCTGTGCATTTTCTTTGTAAGTGTGTATACACTTGTATATTTTTTTTTATCTTATACTATATTAGATTAAATATAGTTATAAAGTACCTTTAATTTTTATTAACTTCAGTGCTTAATACAAGTATAGTATTAGCGTCAGTGAATTAGTGCAGCAGTCATCAAGATTTACTGTAAGTAATCATAGTATCTTCAATTATCTGGGCAAATAATATGGTATGGTATCATATCATCTTCCATTATCTGGACGAATCTAAAGTCATCCATTTCTTCACCTGTAGTTGAGAGTAACTACTGAATTTTGTATTCAATTTAAAGAACATTCTATATTTTTTACGAACTTTCCATCAGCTACTAAGAAATTTCAATAAATAATAATTACGAACATTTAGTTCTCAATCATTAAATAACAGTGCGAGATAGATAATTAACTACGACCAGTGCGGGTTGGTCAAATTTTTGTTTCTGTAACCTTTTTTGTATTCTTGTAAATTTAGATTTGATTAATTTTTGTTATTGCTATAATTGTTATTCATTTTTTTATTTACTATATCCAATATCTCGAGGTATGCCCTTTAAACAGCAAAGAGAGACTTTCTTTAATCAACTTTGGTTGAATTTTTTTCTTACTCAGCATTAGACTCTCTTCGCTGATAATTGAACCTGTGCATTATTATATTGTTGTATTTGTAAAGGTACTTATTATTCATATTACTGCTTATTTTTATATGTATACCACCATTTCATAATTGATGGTGTATTTTTATCTTGTGTTACATTCAGCTACCGATCATCATTGTGTTGTTGAATATATTGTTTTTGTTTTATGTATGCATTTTATTTGTCGACTCCTAACAAGTTCCCTGATATAAAAATACCTCTGAATATTTGCTTATTATATTAATTATTATTATACCTTCGACCAGAAGAAAAATCAGGCTGATTAAGTTTCGTAGGTAAGTAGATGACGGAGTCCACCTAATATATTTATTATTTGGTTTATAGTAGTGTGTTGACCAAATTTATTTAATAATTAACTGTTAATATCTTTTCTTGGGTTTGATCTCTGAACCTAAATATCTTTCCTTATCTCTTTTCTTTTCTAAGGTTTCTTAATTTTCTCCTTAAACCCCAAAAAATTGAGTGGCGCCCTGTTTCTATCTTATCGTATCTTTGGTAATTTTACCCATCTATCTTTTTGTTTATTTCTGTATCTTTTCTAATATATCTTATCTTGTTCTATCTTTACTTATTTCGTCCGTTGGACCCATTCCCGGTTCCAAAAGCTAGTTTCGAACCCACGACTCGCTCTCCACCAACCATCTGGCTGCCGTCCGCAGTGTCTCCATTGGTGACCTTTCTAGCACCATCCAAAAAGGTTTCCGAGGTTACAATATTTGATAATAAATATTAAGCAGTAAAAGAATACTTTCTTGGACACATCAACGAAGAAGTCACAAAAGTAGAAAAAATGAGAGAAATAAGAATATTATATTTTTGTTGTGGTGTTAACCGAAAAATCAATGATAGTGTATGGCGTGTCCGTATAAAGAACTTAATGTGAATATCATCGGTCTATTTAAGTGAAAGGTAAAAGTCTATTTAAAATATTAAAGTTATACCATAATTAACGGTTTTTATAGAGTCATGTCTATATAAAAAGAAGAAGAAGAAGAAGAAGAAGAAGAAGAAGAAAAAGGAACACACTAAAAATCTGATATCTATTGATTGTAAACCCAAATAAAATAATGCAACCAAATAATGTCAGTGTAAATAGAGGAATAACATGTGGATTGAACCATTACATGGGAAAAGTAAAACTAATTTTTCCATATAGGCCTAAACAAAGAAAGAATGCTATAGATTTAGGATGCTGATACCAGAAACTAAAAAGATACAGAGGATAAATAATACAATTTGGACAATTTAATTTACGAAAGCATACAACAACTATATCAGAGAAGAATATGTGAAAAACTTTTTGATGAATTAAAGGATAAAAGCTATAACTAAAGAAGCAATCGGTGTTAAAATTAAAGCAATAAAATCTTGAGGAACAAATATATATTAAAAACTTGATGAGAACACTCAGAAACTAAGAAAAAAGGTAAAGAACACCGAAGAAAAACAATTTTACCTAAAATGTGTTAACACACAAACACAAGATGATGAAGGCTGGTAGTTATAAATAAAAATAATTAAAAGAGCTGCAATGCAAAGAGAAAAATGTGACATTATTAAGCACCTCGGAGGGAGAAAATCTTCAGAAAGAAATTTATAAACATAATAAAATCTGATACAGCACAAAATAATTGTGCTAAAATTTAACTTATGTCTTATAACATCATTAACTGAAATATTAATTGAGAACGAAACATTGAACATCAGCAATAACATAATCAAACAAGCGGTGAAACACCTCAAAACTGGACGTGTAGCAGGTCCAGAGTGAATTCCAATAAAGTTTATTCAAACGAGTCAAGAATTACTTTTTAACACAGTTACTTCAACACAGTATATCAACTAGTATGTACATAATATCCTGGTACCGGAAAAGTCGAATATGGCCTACCTAACTTCAAACAATAAAAAATAAATAATTTAGATTTCTCTTCTAAAACTATATACGCATATCACTCAGATCCTTAGAAAAAATATCCTGATATAAACATCAACAGAAAAAATAAACACATGTAGTGCCTTAATATGGGCAGTTTCAGGGAGGGGCATGACCTTTTTTTGAAGATCTGTGGTTAAAATTTTGAAAAATTAGGGTTAAAATGATGAGTTAAAGGCGCTTCACATACACTTTTAAGTGCCATAAAGACATTCAAAACTTATCGTTATTAAATTATTTTTATTGGTCTAGCCACGAAAAACTGGCAGATTTTAACCTAAAACCCCATAAAGTTCAACAACTGTTAAAAAAGAAACGAAGTTTCGTTTATAAAATTAAAATAGCATAAAAAAAGCGAATAATATTTCCGTCCCGTCCCGCCCTTTGTCCAGCATTTTGGAAAAAAATGAAATTAATGCTGATCAAAACAAGATTAAATAATTTAATCTTATTAAAACTTTCTTTGCAGTTAGCTCTTCTATCTTTCAAAGTCGATATGGCATTCAAAACAGCCTTAGTCGCCAGGTTTTTTTTCTTCCCTTGGCCTGGATAATTGTCATTCAGCCAGTCTCAATCAACATGAGTTTTATTAATATATATAATTAATATATAATTAATATATAATTAATATATAATTATTCCGTACTTAGCTAAAGTACATAATATGTTAATAAATACGATATTATACCATTTTAATAATTCAGTTGTTCAGTTATAGCTCAGTTATTGATAGACGTCATGTGAAATACATAGTGTATACAAGTTCCAAATAAAAAGATCTACCTACTATGTTAATAAATACAACTATGGTAATATATTCTTTTTTCACTGTGTTAGGACATGAGCCCAATTCAATACCTCGGAGGTTTAAATCCTCTTAGTGATTGTTTTACTTTATTTTTATTTTTGTTTTCTTATTTTGTTCTTTTTTTATTTTTTTAATATATTTTTTATAATCGTCTTTTTTTAATTTATTTTTTTTTCTTATTAAATTTATTTTTTAAGTATTTTTTATTTACCTTTGTTTTATTTTTTTATTATTATTTTTTTAATATTTTTTTCATGATTTTTTTCTAAACTTCGGTTGCAAATCTAAAACAGACACACTTTACTATCAGACAATAAGGTTATAAAGCAGTCAAACATTTTGTTTTCATTGAGTGATAGTAGAAAGAGAGTAGTAACAAGAAGTGGGATGTTCTTGTCTATCATTCTTTTAATTAGTTTGTCGGTAGGTTGTTTATACTTTGAACATTCAAAAAATATGTGGTTTAAGTCACTTTTAATCTGACGTTCTTGACATATTTATTTTAAATAAATGTGTAGGATAACATATATGTCCAAATCTAAGTCTAATAATACTAGTTATGTATTTGTGAGAGAGGACGAAATTTTTATACCAAGGTTTTTTTGGAATAATTGGTTGTATCAAACTGTATCATGTTGCTGAAATACTTTTCCCAGTGTTCTCTCCAGTTATTCATTTGTTCAGTTCTTGAACGAGCAAAGGCATCTATAATGCAAGGTTGATAGTTGGTTAGTTTTCCATAAATGATGAAATTTAGTCGCCAGGTTACCATCAAAAGATTTTGTTTCTAGAAGCAGGCTTAGTGGAAATATTAATTTTAGTATATCAAGGACATATCAGATGTGCATAAAGAATTAAGCAATGTTGATGCAAGTTTAGCAGTATTAGAATACTTCCACGTTAAGATAGATGTTAGTACTTCAATTACATGTAAAATGACATAACTGAACTGGATTACGCTTCATGGTGCTCAACCCTACTTGTTTTGCATAAACTTTATTTTATCAGGGTTACAAATTTAAAACTGTATTTCTCTTAGCTGACATAAAAAATAATATTACTGACTTCATTGTTCCAACTGTGTTTGTTCTTTCAATCCAAGTGCAGTTCTTTCAACAGGTTTAATACTATTTTTTCCAACGCTTATCCTGTTAGGCTTTGTTCTTCCACTCTAGTTCGATTTTTACCAATTATTTTTACATTCTTATAACCCTCAATGGACTTGATAAAGTCTTCATGAATGTTGTTATTGTGTATCTCAAATTTAGAGAAAACTATAAAAGTTTAACCTGTAAATATTTAAATTTATATTTTTTAACTGGATCCGCCCTTGCCTAGGAGTTGACTTTACATGAAAAGAAATAAAAGGGAAAGATACAAAAGTAGATACAAAAGTAAATATTACAAGCTTAAAAAACAGTAGACTGCTAAAACAAAATTTGATGATCTGACTTTGGAAAAGAAAGAAAATATAACATCTAGAAAAATGACGAAAGATAACACAAAAAATCTACATGAAATGCTTTTGTTTAGACGATCTTACAAAATATTCAGAATTATAAAGATGCAGTTAACAGAAACGAAGAAAAATTATAATAAATGGCGTAAGACAGCATCTAGGAGTAAGCAGCCCAATAGTAACAGATCCGAAAAACCAATAGTTTATGCTCTACGGACATATTAAAAAATATGCGAAAACAGACTACCCACAGCAACTATATGCATTGTATCCCACCAAACCATAGAAAACAAAGAATATTATGTATAAAATCCCAATATAAAGTTTCAAATGCAAAATTGTGTATTAATTTCTTTTTAAAGCTACTATCTATCTTACCAGAGCATATAAATGGTTGTGACCTTCCTCAAGATAAAATTTCAGATTACTTTTAGTTAAAGGCGTCACGAACAATGTTTACGTAACACTGCGTGAACAACGCAAACCTCAATGTGTTACTACTTCATACATCCTGAAACAGTCTTGAGATTACCCAAAGAACAGATTTACATTTTTATTATATTTTTTATTTACCATTACGGTATTTTATAAAGCCAAGTTCATGATCACGTGTTATTTATTACAAACATTAAAGCTTCATGGTCCGTATACATTTTAGCAGCAAATAAAAGTCTTCAGTGTTTGTATATATGTATCCGAGTAATATTGTGCGTTTCCTGGTAAAAGTAAACTGGAGTAACTTTTTTAAAAGTGTTTATTTGAATTAGTTATTTTCAAACTCGTGGATACGTATTCCACATATGTTTGGTATCAAGTGAATCAGGTTGAATTTGATTGACATAGGTCGGTTTTCCAACACACTATTTTTAATAATTTTTCGTATAGCTTTAAAATATTTTCATATATTTTAAATTTGATTTTTAATTGTATATGTGTATTATTGTATTTTTATTTTAATTGTATATATGCGTTGCTGATTTTTGATGCTGATAATGTAATATCTACTTATATAGCTCTAAGGGCCAATTGTTCGAACGCTAATCAAAACTTAATTGTAATCAAATATTTAATTAAAATCAAATACGTCACATTTTGAGGTTATGTTGACTGATTTATTTTATTCAATTTTATTATTTTGCGTTTTAATTAAAATCAACCATAATTAAACTCTTTCTGATGTTAATTTCATGTTTTATTAATCAATAATAATAATAATAAGCAATTTTTAATCATATTGACAGCTGCTGTGACGTATTTGATTGTAATTAAATATTTGATTACAATCAAGTTTTAATTAGCGTTCAAACAACCGCCCTAAAAGAATAAAAAAATATATTGCATGATAACTTTAATATTAGAAAAATATAAAAATATAAAAAAGAGTTTAATCACAATAATCATCATAATACAGAAATCAGTCAACATAACCAAATGGGTATTAATTATTGTTTATGGTAGTACAAATCAATACCGAGGGGTATGAATAATATTTTTAGCACATAAGCAAAACGCTAGGACAAATCGATTTTTAAAATAATTATTATAGTATACTAACTAATGTCCTTAAAGTAACTAAATTCACATGATCCTTCTTTAATTGAAAATTATGTTTTGATTTTTTTTAATAAAAATGTATCATTTGATACCAATTTAAACGCCTTTGACATACTGATTTTCGAAATGTATAATACTTTGGTTAGAAAATTTATAAATTATACCAAACATTTTATATAAGAAATGGTCACTGAAGAAACAATTTAATGGATTTTGTTTGTCTAAGTCAATTTATTAAATGGCATGCAGAGGAGATTTTGTTATAAATAGGTAAGTAAAAAAACTTTATTAAACGCGAAATTATTAAAATAAAATTATTGACTGAAGATACGTAACAAACTTCACATAACCTAAACTAGTACTAAATAATTTAAAACATAAACAAATTGCAGAATAATTGAAACCTAAAACTTATTCGAAGGTAAAAGGTGTACAAAATATTTTACTGAAAATTTTGTACGTTCCAATATTTTTATCCTTTCTATATTTTGCTCTGCCGTATATTTTCATCTTTTTTATGGCGACTTTGTAAATTTTGATTCTTAAATTTTGATTTTCTGGTTTTGATTAATAAAATTTCCGTGATGTCGTTTATTGTTTGCACAGAACACCCCTTATTTTTTTCTAATCCAGTTATGTTTCCGTCTGCTGCCAAAGAAGATGAAACATTCGTTGCCATCACCTCTGTTTGTCAAATAACTGCCTTAATTATTAGGTAATAATATATGTTACAATTATCTTAAATATTTCTTTTTTATCCTTGTAATTCTCGTTTCTCCCCTTGTTAGATATATGATTTTTTCTACTTATAGGTCTTAGTTACGACTAGCTGTGGACTTCTGCCAGTTTAAGACTGAGTAATATTTATGGTGTAACCATAAGCTTTCTACCTTTTTTATTTAAGTTAATAGAAAATAAATTAAATTGCTGACTACGAAAATGGACGGATTTGGATACGACTTTCAGCAGTATTTAGTATTATCAAAAAACCAATCCCAAAAGATCAATCATATCCTGATATCCTTATATCCAAAGTCTGAATACATCTACACTGACGCATTAAAAACTCAATCAGGGTTAGCAGCGGCTTACATATATAAAGCGGAAAATTTTTAGTGAGCAAGTAATAATAATTCGATTACGATTAGGACACATTAGGACACATTATTTCAACCATATCCACTTAACCAATAAATAATTCATCGCTTTTCTGCCATAACTGCAAGATCCCAATCACTGTTAAACATATCCTCATAGAATGCCAAACATACACCCTCGAAAGAAGAGAAAAATGCCCTCGCTACCAACATAAGGGATCTACTAAGCTGCCAGTTTAACCAAGTATTGAAATGTTTAAAAAACATATTTAAATTGTATGCATTGTAAGACACTGAAAACTTGTAATTTGTGATTGTACACCCTGCTAATAACACTAGGTAGTTGATGCAGAAATATTTTTGTTAAATAAAATTGTTGATGATAATCAGAATTCTGAGCAATATTATTTGTCATGATTTCAGGATATTTCATCTGTCTATTTGGGCCATCTTATGTTAATCGATCAACCATTAAAGATGGAACATATTTTGCTACGGAATCTTAATAACTGTTCTGGCCGCAACAACAAACTGCGGTGTTTGTAACGACAAACGCACTTAACATAGAAATATGTTTATCTTTGGGCAGCAGCTTTCTTTCTGTCCACTTTTTATTTTGAATACCGCTAATCTCAAAAGAATTACTAACATCCGATTAAATTGGTTCTTGTCTATTGGACGGTCACCAAAGAGTTCAATAAAAATTCGAATTCATAGTGGTAATTCTTTTTCATTTTCATTTAAATTACGAGGTTGTACCATTTTTAAAAGTTGCCATAAATAAATTTCTTGTCAAATGGTAACAAAACTGAAGGTATTAACCAATATTATTGTTTATTTTTGACAGTACTTAAAATAATAAGTAATAAGGTATGCAATAAAAAATTGTTTAACTATATCGACAGGTACATAGGCTAAAACTTCATCTCGAATAACCTGTATCTTTACACACGTACTTAATAAAATTATTACATATTTTTTAAATTATATAAATTGTCACCTGAAAAGCTATTAAGTTCGAAACTTCGATACTACTATCACAGTTTAACCACAAAGTCTTTTTTATACTATGCTACAATACTATGAGTACCTATTCTAAAAATCGACATGTCCAAGTGTTTTGGCTTATGTGACAATAAATAATAAATAGGTTGTAACATTTTTTTTTATTATTAAAATACTAATTATTTTTAATTTCTTTTACCCCCGTGCGATACGCCGATGATTAGGAATTCCCGTGTTTACGATAAGAAAATAATATTGGATCTACTAAATTATAATGGACTTCCCTAATTACTAAAGGTAGTTAATCCTTTCCGTCTTAATACTCAGTATGAAAAGATCTAATGCTTTTGGGTATGCAGGTTCTTTTACATAAATTGATAATTTTCGCCGAAGGCCCGTATCTTTTGACAATAACTTAATCCCAAGTATTGTCTGCTTCTCATGTCCAATTGTTGGTACCGGTAACTCAAAACTTTCGGAATTTTTACTTCCTCAGAATTACCTACAACTGTCCGATGATTTTAAGTGGGGGATATACCTTCTTCTTCTTTTTTCTTGGATAGTTGGTGAAATTTTTAGTGGAACCAACTTACTTCTCGGTGGGCTCTCGTTGAGCACAGGTCGATTATCTCGTGAGACTTCTCGGTGGCCTCTCGTTGAGTGTGGTCGCTTGCCTGAAATTATCGTCTCTGTGAATTATTTTCTAAGTGTGTATACACTCTATATTTCAGTTTTCTTGTCTTAGACTATATTAAGTTATATATAGTTCTACACTACCTTTAATGGTACCTAATTAAATTCAGTGTTGAATACCAGTACAGTATATTAAATTCAGTGAATTAAGCTGCCGTCATCAGGAATTATGTAAGTTACCATAATCTTTATCTGCAAATTATCTGGGCGAGTAATATGGTATGGTATCATACCACCTGCCATTATCTGGACGTATCACCCATCATTCATCCATATCTTCATCTGTAGATTGCCGATTTTTATATTTAATTTAAAGAACAATTCAAGAACTTTCCATAAATAATAACTATGAACATCTCAGTTTAGCATTAATTAATAGTGCGAGATAGTAACCCACCTAGCCAAGTGCGGTTTGGCTAGTTAATGTTTTCAACTCTGTAACCTGTTTGTTTTTTTTTGTAAATTTAGAGTTAAGAAATTTTTGCTATCTTTTGTATTTGCTATAATTTTTGCTCATTATCTTTCCTATAATATCTCGAGATACGCCAAACTATATTTGTATATGATTGCCTTATATATCTTGGTAAAGGTATTTTTTTATTATATTATTGCTTAATTTTATACATATATAACACCATTTCATAGTTGTGTATTTTTATTACTTGTGTTGCATTTAGCAGCATCATAATTTTGTGTTTAATATATTGTTAATGTTTTATGCATGTATTTTATTTGTCGGCTCCTAACAAGTTCCCTGATAAAATAGTAGCTCTAAATATTTGCTTAGTATATTAATTTATTACTATACCTTTGACCAGTAGAAAGATCAGGCTGATTAAGTTTCGTAGGTAAGTAAGTGTAATACCTAATATATTTATTATTTGTTTATATATTGTGTTGACCAAATTTATTTGATAATTAACTGTTGGTATCTTTCCTTGGGTTTGATCTCTGATCTCTGAAGGATATCTTTCCTTATCTCTTTTCTTTTCTAAGGTTTCTTAATTTTCTCCTTAACCCCAAAAAATTGAGTGGCGCCCTGTTTCTATCTTCTCTTATCTTTGGTAATTTTACCCATCTATCTTTTTGTTTATTTCTATATCTTTTCTAATATCTCTTATCCTATCTTTACTTATTTCGTCCGTTGGACCCAATCCCGGTTCCAAAAGCTAGTTTCGAACCCACGACTCGCTCTCCACCAACCATCTGGCTGCCGTCCGCAGTGTCTCCATTGGTTATCTTTCTAGCACCATCCAAAAAAGATTTCCGAGGTTACAAGGTTTAAACATCCAGTATTCTTGATACAAGTTTTTGTCCTTTATTGTTGTTCCTCTTCTGCAAATCATAAAAGCTCCTTTTATCTCCCTCAATAGGAAGATGTAAGTATTTTATATTTGGTTTTTATCTGGTTGTCCGTTTTAGACGAGGAGCGAAGAGTTTTAAAGCATTTGGCAATTAGTTCGTAAGCAATAGTTAAAAAGATATATGGAGTAATTGTATTTTGAGAATATAAATTCAATGAAAGCAACAAAATATGTCCAATCTGAAAACATGATGTTTCTCTCTTTACTTTAAAAGAAATATTTGAAAAAATAAAATATCATCATGGCTTGTATTGACAGCTGCTTTTTTTATTTGTCTTGCAGTAATTTGGAAATTTTCTATGAACTTGGTGAGCTACTTCAATTTGTGTATAAATTTTCGTAACCAATCATCTGTAGAATTGTTATTTTGTGCATTTGTATGCGATAAACTGCAATTAAAATAAGAAAGTTGGTATCAAATATTGTTATATAGCACATCCTGTATATACAAAAGTTTTTATTAAAGAATATGAACAACTAAAAGTACGAATCGATGTGTATATGTGTTTTTTCGAACACGCCTTAATTTAATTGTAATTCATTTACTATACCTTATTTATTACGCATTTAGAGCATGCAATATTTTTAAGATTCTTCTCCGACCACACCATAACATCTTTACATACCCCTATTTGATATGCCTCAATAGTGCAAAACCTGTCATATTGTAAACGAAGCACACGATTTTAGACAGAAAGCTCACACATTCATGTCTCAATTGAAGTTAAATTGGTATAAATAGATTAAATTAATCTCAATTAAATATAAGACAAATGAAATTTATACCACATACAAAAAATGGTATCAATTGGCTTAAAAACAACAACATAACAGCAGTTAATAAAGTATTCGAAAACTGAAATACAACCAAAAAGGTTAATGACAGACTGTTTTTTTTAATTATAAGAGGTGTTGTTCTGCTGAGATAATTCTAATACTATAGGGAATATGTGAGAAAAATATCAACTTTAAGTAAAAAATGTTAATTCGTTAATTATCTAAAAGTCATCATTACCATAATAAAAGCGTAAATTTCTAAATAATTAAAAAAATATATTTTATCTTTTTTGACCATTCTAATCAGTTTAAAAATTCTCTTAAAAGCTTAGAGAAAACGAGTAGTTTTTAGCGTACCAAAAGCTACGTTAAAATAAGTCAGCCAAACAGGCCGCTAAAATGGGTAGTTTAAACCTCACCAAGAGCTATAGACTATTCACCATAAATCCTCCCGCTAAAATTTTGCTTTTCTGCTTTCCGGTCTACTAAAATATAGTTTTTTTTTTGCTTTCACAATGTTAGGTTAGGTATATTAATTCAATCCATAGTCATATTGAATTTACAATAAAAACAGAACATAATCAATCCATAGAATTTTTATATTTAAAAATTATCAGACTTAAAAAGGAACGGGAGTTCTAAGTATTTCATAAAGCTGCCCATAATGACACTACTATACATAATTTTTCATCCCATTCTTCACAACATAAATTGACAGCCTACCATAACATGTTACGTTGAAATACAATTAAATATCGTTAAACAAATAGCAGTAAACAATGGGTACAACGAACAAACAATAGATAAAACTTTGAATCAAAAACTACATAAGAAATCTCTGCAATTAGTATTTTCAGCACCAGAGAAAAACCCAAACCTTCTGCTCGATTACATATACAGAAAAGATAAAAAAACTAGTCAACACATAAAAGAAAGGAATAACACCAGCTTTTAGAACATTCAACAACTTAGGCAAGTACAATAAAAACAACAAAAGCCAAAAGAAAAAGCACTTACACAGTGGTGTATACAAACTTAAATATGGCGACTGCCCAAAAACTTACATTGGTCAAACTGGTAGAACTTTTAACAAACGTACAGCAGAACATAAAAGGACTTTTAATAATAGAAAAACAGATTCTACGTACGCACTTCTCGTTATAGACCATAATCATTCTTTTAATGACAAATTTTACATTCTTCACATCCAAAATAAAGGCCTTAAGATATCTTTATTACAATCTATGGAAATTAACAAATTAAAAATACAGACAGACAGTTCTTACCTTCTCAACCTATTCAGTTAAAGGTAAAAAGTGTAAACATATACCAAAACTTGATCACTTGAGAAAAGCACTCCACCAAAAGAGCTGTAGTGATAAGATATAACAAATGTTGTTTAAGTTTTGAAAACTAAAGTTTTCAGTGTTTTAATTATTATACAAAATATTTTATATTTCCTACTGTCTAATAACGTTTTACACGTTTCATCAAAACGCCGCAATCATAATCATGATGTACAAATTATTTACATAAACTAAATATTAAGAGTATAATAAAAATATTAAACCTAATATCCATATCACGTTTACCTATAAAGAACACACACACATGTTAATATTATTAACCCCAGACCAAAAAATAAATAAAACCTACTACTGCTACAACTACAAATTTGTATCAAGAATTTCACCAGTTCCGTTTATTGGACACACTGTATCTTTCGTATTTTATTGTTTTACTAGCCTTTTAGCATCAGGATATCTCGTAGGGATAATTTAGGTTAGGAAGACGTTGTACATAATACAGGAGAAGAGCATAAGTGAGTTCGTGGGCCTTTTGACTGTTAGTAAAAGCCATTGTAAGTGCGGTGGCCCCCTTTTGATGACTCCACTTGAGAAGCATTGTTTCAAATGGGGTAATAAAACGGATGGGTCTATCAATTCTGCACCAGCGATCGGTGGACACCGGAGAAGAATACACACTTCAGTATTTTTTGTTGCCGAGATTGTGTAAAATAGGAGGGGTGAAAGTGAGTCGATGTTTAACTTTGGATTTAAAAACTGATCAATACCTATAGGTACTTGGTGAAGGGAAGAATATTAGTTGATTTATGTGTCATAAAGATCTTTAAAAGTTTTATATTTAAAAGTATGTAGAGCATATTGGCTCTTTTTACAAACATACAAAAATGTGTAGTAATGGAATGCGGAATGTTTACGAGAAAGGCGAGAATTCATTTTCTCTGAACTAAGCAACTTTCTATTTTAACAGTCTGGGACAAGATTTTGACGCCTTATTTTGCAGTACACTACATTAACTTTAATACATTTGGTAATTTCTGGTATTTTTAGGAGAGCTTAATTTTTTCTTTTCGAAAGATATTAGCCTCTGTAGGAAATGGACATTTCTTTTATCTTACTAATATATTTTGTCTCAAGATGAAAATAAAAGAACATCTGTTATTATAAACGTGTCTTTTTTATAATCTCATGGAAAAAAATTGATTCAAATCAGGTAACTTCAAATCGGTAACTAAGTCTGTAGCATTTGTAAATTTCTTCGTATATATTAAAATCCCCTCGTATATGTTACAACACCAAATAATAAATTAAATGTTTCCTATCGTTCAAGTTAAAATACCCGAAATATTTCATCTTTTGGTCACCAAGTTGATATAAACAACAGAAAGCCACTTTTGGAATATTCTGCGTTTTAAATAAATATTCCGGTTATATGTTTTGTTTATACTAAGTTTAAAGTGAATGGATTTTTAAGAATTAACTCATTCTCGCTGAGGTCGTCGCCAGAGGAAGTTGATTTCAGTGTGAGTCCAAATTTTTCATCAAATTTGTAATGTCCTTTTGTTCTTCATCTTACGTTATGGAAAATAAGTTTAGTAGCAGTTAATTGTTCATTTAATAGTTACAGTTAAAGTGAGGATTTGAAATATACCCACATTATTCCAGTCTTTTTAAGAAGCAGAGCTCCAAAGTTTGTGTTCCAGTGCCCCAATTTTAAATCTCAATTTTGTCTGGTCCTATCACAGCGGAGATGAATTTGTTCGAGTGGTACAGAGTTTGAGTTCCAGTGAAGTCTAGTTTCTACCCCCAGAATGTTTGTGTAAAACCCCAGTGCAATGCAGGTAACTTTTTTGTGTTAAAAATTTAAAGTAAAAGATTTTTTTAATAATAATAATTTGCTTTCATAACGAAAAGAATTTGTAATAATTAATATTGTACTATCTAATTATATTTGACCTTAGTTTTCTTTGTTTTTTTTTTAAGAAGGTTGACCCTTATGCTTCCCAAGATATGAACAAATATATACTCTTTGATTTACTAGGCGTCTTAACAAGTTCATTAAATACATAGAAAATTGTTTCTTTTTGGATTTTTACTATTGAGCAACTCACCAGAACGCTACTATTTTCTGTAATCTAGGTATGTAGTTAATTTTAATTTCATTAAATTCTTAAAAACTTAATTTAATAATAACATAAACGAGTAAACTCGCATATGATATGTGTCTGTTATATGAAAATTTTTGTGTTCATTCAAAAATTTACCCACCTAACAATTAAATAGATACTTCTTTAATACTTCAGCGGGAAGGCGCGAGTAAGTAATTATTATTCCTGGAGTCTTGTAGAATAATAAAGTTTCTAAAATGTCAATTATACAATTTTAATTAATTGTATTTGATTTTGTACCATTTAAGTATAATAAGAAATAATAAAATATGGTATAAAATAAACTAGAAAAATTGTCCCGACTGGATTAACAGCGTTTAGAAACACCCCTACAAAGGGAAATAAATATATTTTTTTATTCTTTAAATGTATATTTACAATCTACTCATAAACAGTACATTGAGTAATTAGTAAATGTGATGACAATATTGACTTGATTTGGGTACCGTCCAGCGACAGTTCTCCATTTTCACCTATGTAACCAGGTCTTCTGGCAAAGTCCTCTTTAGTCTTCGTTCTTCCATTGGTGGCTGATATAATTCACTGATAATTTGGCTGTGGTGCGTTGAATTAAGAATTTTGGCCTTGTTGGCTTGAAGTGATATGACATCTTTTACGGTTGTACTCCTAGGTCATTGTGGATGGTTGCATTGCTCACATACCAAGGGGCGTTAGCTATCATACGCAGTGTTTTTGATTGGAAGGTCTGCAAAATTTTTGTGTTTGAAGGCTTGCTACAGTCCCAGAGTTCTACGCCGTAAGTCCATATTGGTTTTAGTATGACTTTGTAAAGCAGTATTTTGTTCTCCAATGACAGTTGTGACTTTCTGCCAAGTAACCAATTCATTTGTTTTAATTTTATATTGAGCTGAGTTTTTTGGCGTTAATGTGTTGCTTCCAGGTGAGCTTTCGGTCCAAATACAACCCAAGATATTTCACAACGTCTCTAGCAGGAATGAGGCATTGTTTAGACTAACTTGTGGACAAGTACGTCTTCTTGTTGTAAATGTGATTTGGGCTGATTTTTCGTTATTGACTTTAATTTTCCATTTTGTCAACCAATTTCTGTAATGTATGCAAGTAATTTTGTAGCTTTGCAGATGCTATGTCTGGGTCTGTGTTTGAGATTAAAACGGCTGTATCTGTATCTGTAGTAGCTATGTCATCAGTAAAGATTAAGTACATGAAGGGACCGAGGACACTTCCCTGAAGAACTCCAGATTGGATTGAGTGATAGGTTGTTAAATCATTATTGATTTTTACTTTTAACGAACGTTTGTTAATATAGGACTTCAGGATAAGGTACATATCGTTAGGCAGTAAAGATTTTAATTTATATAGCTAACCGTTGTGTTTTGTGTGTTTGACTTTATCAAAAGAGTGCTAAATATCGAGAAACACTAAGGCACAAGTCTTTTCTTTTAAACTTTAATTGATTTCATTTACTATTCTATGTAGCAGACATAGCAGAGACATGGAGATCGTGTTGCAGGAACCTATATAAAGATGATCAACGCCAAGAGCTTGTTAGCCAAATCTCTGACGAGGTGAAAGAAGAACCTGATATACTCGAAAATGAAGTAAGACAGGCTATCAACAAGCTCAAATATAACAAAGCACCAGGTCCAGATATGATAACAGCAGAAATGCTTAAAGCCACAGAAGAAACCGGCGTAAAGTTACTTCATCTACTCTGTAACCAAATATGGCATTCCAAACAATGGCCTGAAGACTGGACAAAATCTACAATAACGACCATACATAAAAAAGGCAGCTTCCATAAATGCGACAATTATAGAACTATCTCTCTTATATCCCATGCCAGCAAGATAATGCTACATATAATCAATGAGAGACTGAAAACATTCCTTCAAAGAGAAATTCCACAAGAGCAAACTGGATTTACCAAAGGTAGAGGCACTCGAGAACACCTGCTGAATATAAGACAGATAATCGAGAAATCTAGGGAATTCAACATCCCACTATACATCTGTTTTATAGATTACCGTAAAGCGTTCGACAGGGTCAAGTGGAGACACTTATGGCGAATACTAAAAGAAGTAGGCGTACCACAACATCTAATTACGCTTATAACTGAACTATATGAACACACTACTGGATCAGTTAAAGTACTTGACACACTTTCGAACGAGTTTCATCCAGAACGGGGTGTCAGACAAGGATGTATACTATCTCCACAATTATTCAACATATATGGGGAGTATATTATGCGAAGAGCACTTGAAGGATGGGAAAAGGGCATCTCAATAAATGGTCATAAACTAAACAACCTACGTTTCGCAGATGACACAGCCCTTCTTGCAAATAGTCAAGCAGAGCTGATGGAACTTATACGACTGATCGAAAACGAAAGTCAAATATTTGGTCTGCAATTAAACATATCAAAGACAAAGATCATGATAGTGGATAGACCACACAACAATCATCCACACATAACCACAATTGACCGGTTCGAGGTTGTGAGCTCATACTTATATCTGGGATCATTAATCACAAACACAGGGTCATTACAAGAAGAGATTAAACGTAGATGTGATCTAACAAAAGTTGCCACAGCAAAAATGACCAAAATATGGAAGGACTGTCAAATTTCAAGAGCGATAAAGATGAGGTTGATCAACTGCTTAATATTCCCAATACTGACCTACGGATGTGAATCTTGGACTCTGAGACAATCGGAGAGAAAAAAGATAGACGCCACTGAAATGTTCTGTTGGAGACGAATGTTACGAATTCCTTGGACCGACCGTAGAACAAATAATTCAATTTTAAGAGAGCTAAAAGTTAGCCAACGACTCTCTAGTAAAGTCCATCTCCAACAATTAAAATATTTTGGGCATGTTATGAGAGCAAACACAGAAAACATGGAAAGACTCATAATACAAGGAAAGGTAGAAGGCCGCAGATCACGAGGAAGATCCCCAACAAGATGGATAGACCAAATTACAGGAATATGCCAAAGACCTATGCATGAATTAAAAGAAATGACCAGAGACAGAGATCTCTGGAGACGGACAATACACGACATCACGTCGACCACTACACTCCCCTGGGGGGTCAGGATTGAAGAGAGAGATTCTATGAGACTGTTGGATTGTTAAATACTTTTTTGGGAAACCATTCTTCTTCTTCTTCAAGTGCCCTCTCCGCTACGCAGTTTGGCAATCATCATTGCTATTCGTATTTTTGAAGCTGTTGCTTTAAATAATTGGTTAGATGTGCACTGGAACCAGACTCCTGCCCTGAATCTTTTGTTGGATAATTAACTGGAGCAATCGGTATTGTTTCCCTCTCATCACATGACCAAGATGTTCCAGCTTCAGTGATCAACAGCTCCCGCTCTTTGTTCATTCTTCGAAGAACTACACTATTTGTTATTTTGTCTGTCCAACCGGAAACCATACTGATGTTTTAATATTATATTTTTGAGTTGTACAGTTTCAATTATTCTATTTAGCAGTAGTCTTTTAAATATCTTAAACATTAAGGGTAACAAGCTTATCGTACGATAGGACGAAGGTTCTGTAGGCAATTTACATGGCTTTTCAATCATTATAATATGAGCATATTTCCACTGGATTGGAAAATGGTTTAACTGCAGCATTCTATTGTAAATAATATAGTCCATCTAGAAAGTATCCGGAATTTTATATTTTTCCTAATTTTAATAGATTTCCTTTTTGTAACATTTTAAGACAAAAGTAATGCATCAAGTAGGTTGTGCCGATAGTAGGTTATGGACAAAATCGCATGACAACACCATCTGTCAAATATTGTTGTTTGTAAACAGACTTAAGATTTGTGAAATAATGTCGCAAGTAGAAAAAAAAAGTGGTGGAATATTTGTATAGAAAGGGTGTCCGAAACGTTAAAAAATTAGTGCAATTGACTGAACTCGGAAAAAGTGCAGTGTATGAGACAATAAAGAGGATAAAAAATGGCATAGATATGAAACATAGACCAGTTTCGGGTAGACCGGGTAAGATTCGCGGAAACAACTTAAATGCTTTAGTGGCTTTAGGACGACAAAATCCGCGCCTAGGTTTCGAAAATTACGAACAGATTTGGAAATCAACGAAGAATAAAAGTGTGCCCAGAAACTGTCCGCATGTCACTGAAAAAGCAAGGCTACATATCAAGGAATCAAAAAAATCCTACAATGACACCTCTGCAAAGGCAACGAAGAATAGATTTTTGTCAACGTTTTCGAGAAGATAATTTTAATAATGCCTTTATATCTGACGAAAGTTGTTTCCAGCTTGGTGCAAATCATCTAAAAGTCCTATCAAGAGAAAATGTTACCGTTCAAATTTCCAAATTTCCCACTAAAATAATGGTTTGGGGAGCAATATCTCAGCGTGGTGCTACACCTCTCTGTATAGTTAATGGTACTGTTGATAGTGCGAAATATTGTGACATCCTAAATGGTTTTCTTCTTGAAACGGCTCATGTTTAATATCCAGAGGGGTGGTGTTTTCAGCAAGATAATGCAAGAGCCATACTTCTGCTTATACTCAAGCTTGGATGCAAGAACACGAATTGGCAACAATTCCGTAGCCAGCAGCATCTCCAGATCTTAGCCCCATTGAAAACATATGGGGACTGATGAAGATTGAAGTGGAACGAGCAGCGCCACGAGATAAAGAAGGTTTGATTCGGTCAGTTTTACAGGCCTGGAACACCATTACCGAAAATTATGGCCTTGACCTAGTTTCGGGTGTACCTGGACGTTTTAAGTGTTTAGATTTAAATGAGGTTGTATAAGTAAAGATGAATTATTTGTTGAAATTTTATATTTAAAGTGATAAAAATAAATACCGTAAAATTATCATTCTGCTTTCTTTTTTCCGGATACCTTCTAGACGGACTATAGTAAGCATGAGAACTACTTTCCTGGTTAGATGTTTTATTCTCCCATCAATTAAATCGTATCCTGGGACTTTGTGAGAGTTGGTACTCATTATTATTCTGCGAACCTCGAATAGGGAGAATGCTCTTATTGGATCAGGGTGCATCTAGATATTCGCTAACTACATAATCATTTCATCATTATGTTTTGACGTAAATTTGGAATAAATATATTTTCCAAATGTTCTGCAAATACATTAGCTTTTTCATTGTCAGTCTGCGCCCAACTTCTATCAGGTTTTCTTATTGGAGGAATTGGTAGTGTCGGTTTCTTGAATTTTTTAGTTGCTCTCCATATAGAGTGGTCATCTGGAGAGACATTGTTAATATAAAAATTGAAGGTGTCATTACGAGCTTTATTTAGCGCTGACATTAGCTGGTGTGTTAGTCTATTTAGTATGTCTTATCGAATGGATTTCGAGACCTTTGACATTTTGCACGCGCTCTTCTTTTTTCGGTTACAATTTGTTTAATATGTAATGGCACATTGTTGTCTTCAGGATTACCCTTTTTACTTATAGTAGATTCTCAAGCAGCGTTTTGTATTATAGCCGTTAGCTTTTGTACTGCAAATTCCAGCTCATCACATTCTTTTATTCGGTGATCTAACTTATATTCTGGTTAGTTGTGTTTTCAAATTGTTCCCAGTTTGTTTTTTGTTAGATAGTCTTAATGGCTGTTGATTGTATATTATAGTTGTGCTTAATGTTATTATTATTGCACTGTGGTCCGAACTTAGGTCAAAACTAGGCTCTATTTTTGAATGCGTGTTAGGTAAACCTTTAAATATTGCAAATCTAGAAGATCCGGAATTTTGTTGTTATCTGCTGGCCAGTATGTTGGTTGTCCTGTGGATGAGAAGAATGAATTGTTTTTCTGTAATGATCGATGTAGATTTCTACCTTTCGTTGTAGTTAGTCGTGATCCCATAGAGTATTTTTGGCATTCCAATCATCTACTACAAGGAAGTGCGAGCCAAGTGTTTGGAAGAAGCTGTCGTATCTTCAACTAGGATATTATGTCTGTGAGGAATAAAAAAATTTAAAAGTACTAATCGGTACTTGAAGTACAATAGCGGTAATTTACTTAACGGTTGTTTTAGTATAGAGCATTTACAAAACAATAATAAAGCAGAATATTTTCAGGTAATAAGAAAAGGTGGTTTGTTACCATATTTTGTATATATATATATATATATAATATATATATATATATATATATATATATATATCTATATATATATATATATATATACATACATATATATAGCATGTCTCAAAAGCCTGTATAATCTTATAATATTAAGGTAATGTAGGATATAGAATAAACTAATGGGCTGCAGTACGACCGGTTTAAAGTAATAGACGAATTTTGAAGAGAACAAAAGATAAATAAGTTTTTTGTTCATTTTTCTGAGAGAAGCATTAGCCGACTCACTTCTCATCAAAGTATTAACATAGACTAATAAGCAGTCAGGTAATACTCTTCTGTTTAGAATAAATTCTGAAAGGACTACTCATGTATGGTATTTGTGAACAAAAGTTTCATAAATATCAGAATACCCTTATTGAAATACGAGAGAAAAATATTATTGTCATAATAATTAAACGTTTAAATTAATACTAGGGAGATATAGCGTTAGTTCAAAAATAATTAAATTTATATATAATATTCGAGGGCTTTTAACGTCGTCGACGTCGGTAGTAAAAGAGTAAAATATAGCAACGTTAAAAAACAAAACAAAATCGACAAATATTACCAATGAATAGTGATAGATTAAGCAGAACTTTCTTTTTACTTAAAAAACTACATTATAACACATAAATGCACATGCTACTAAAATAAACATACAAGAATAATGCAAGGCTCAGTTACAAGGATAATAAATTAAATCTGAAAAAGATTAGGCAATACCTGCTACTCCATATGTACTATTATCTATACACCATTGTATGTATTCTGCATAACAATAACACTAAGACGTTAAAAAAACAGAATTTGAACATAATTGGGTCGAATAAGTTATGGATATACACAACGGTACTTAATATTTCATCTATCCATCATTTTCCAAACAGAAAACACTTGGTAAATATTATAAGGTAAATATAAATCATCAAAATAAATAAAAAATAATATCTAAGATACATAATACATAATAAGCAATTATGTTACGAAATATTGTGGCGAAAATATTTAAATATGGAATAAATAGGTACTTAAAAGAACTTTTGTAAGATACTATTAAAATTGCATATTATTTTTTTAATATCAAGCTAGACAATACCTACACAATATGAAGAGCTTGTCGATTTTATTATTTACTATCGAAAAACATTTTTATATACCAAGGTACCGTTTATTTAAAATGACTTGTAAAACCGACTGTCATCTGTCAATCCTTTTTATTATTTCTTCTACTTTGACCGTCGCACTTTGTTCCGAGATAAAGTATCAAAGTTGAATGGAAAGTGGACACGAAAATCCCATTGAAGGGCCAACACCGGCACCGCAATAGTAGTTTTAAACTCCCAATCTAAACGTTTTGTAATCCTAATGCCCTCCTGATAAATCCACTTACATAAATCTTCTTACTTATAGATTCTAAAGCTGTTTACATAAAAGAACACGCTCTAGTGTTATAAATGATTTGCCGGGTTGGGTTGAAGTAGAAAAGAGGAACTATTTTAGCTCTTTGGAAATTAAATGACTGCTTGTGTGGCGCACACGCACACGTTCTTTTTATGTTTAGAAATTTTTTCTGGCGTCATGTTACAAAAAAAAATAACAAGAATCATAGCTGTTTTCCCTTTAATTTAATAACATCTTGATTATTCTTCATGGTTTTCTCAGGTATTGGAACTGTGCGTATAAAGTTTCTTTCTCAGATTTATAATAAAATTATAAATAAATATGAAACAAAATAATAATCATAAAAGAAACATTAACATCTTTGGTTCTGTAGCGACTATTTTGGATTAGGGATGAAAGCTTTGACTTAAACGGTCCGTGCCAAGATAGTTATTAGCAAATTCTCCCAATATCTGAGGCACTGTCGAATACAAACAAAAATAAGGTTTTAACTGGTAATGTATTTTACATTCAATTAGAGATATATGCAATTATTAGTGCAAACATAGAAGAAAATTACAAATTCTATTGTTTCTAAATTTTATTGGTAAGTATTTACTGAGAAAATAATTACAACATTAAAACACAAAATTGTTCTTAATGAGAAAATGCAAACATATTACCTTACAGTGAAATAATATTTTGGATTTTGAATATGAATAATATGTCTTTCCTCAATATCGGTATGTTTTATGCATTTATTACTCTCGTAAAACGTCCATAAACGTACGTTAACCTTTAGTTGTGGCTTATTCCTATTTAAATAGTAATTACTTTAAAATACCCCAAGAAAATAGCTTTAGAACAATAGTAAGTTAGTTATTTTTCTTTGGAAATACTTGTATATTTGTAGGTATGTGGATTTTCGGTAACTGCTAGTAACACATCTATTTCGTTTTCCTTTGTCATAGTACTTTTTGTTCGTTTGTGTTTTTTATACATAACTGAACCAGGCATGTTAAACCGATCCTTCAATGTTTCAAAGCTTGCTGTTAAAGGTTTTTTTTTTTAGTCAAAGCTTGCGGTTAAAAATTTTTACTGATAATAATGCATTTTTATTGTCCAATATCCAAATTATATCTACCATTTCGTCAACAGTAAAATTCTTCTGAGCTATTTAGTAAGTTTATACACAAACAATTATGGTGAACCATCAGTGTTAGATAATTCAGTCATGTTAAAATTTATAAAAACTTAGACACGTAATTAATAATTTGCTTTGATAGATAAAAATACCTCAAAAACTAATAAATTTAGACATAGAGAATATTAAATGAAAATTGAAGTATGGTAATGGTACTTTCGATAGTAATATCAAATACAGGGTATTCTATTTAAAATTAGTCAGAAATAATATATTTGCAATTTGATCCTGTATTTGACATAAAGATAATTAACAATATCAATCATTTTTTAAAATTTCGGCAATCAATTAAAAAATGTGGCAAATATATAAAATTTTATATTGTTATAAATGGGGAAGTAAAGAAAATTTTGAATATAAAATATGATATAGGGTGTTCCATTACAAAAAACATAAGTTTGGTCCCTATATTATCGATAACCTTGTGATATTCTATATAATTTTGTAATGTGAACCTCAAAGTTGCAAATTTTTGTTATTAACTTCGATTACTATCTGTTATAGTCCATCTGCTGAGCTTTATCACACTAGTTAATCACCCTGTATATAAGAAGTACGAAAATAAATTGCTCTAGTAAAATAATTAAACACATAATTTCAGTTAGTTACTATTATCATTTACTAACGAACTAATATTATAACCATATCGGTTATTAGACCAACGATGATCTTATTGTAAAAATGCTGAGTCTTTAAGGTTAGATTTGTTGCAAAAGTATTATGAAACAAGACATATGTGTTATTCAATACCTGTGCTCTAGTTTCTAATTGTCCTAATAAAAATAAGTAAACAATTTACGTAATGAATAATAAGTATTCTGTAGGGGTTTTTTTATGAATTAAATAATTATATCAATATCTCACCACACTGCAAAGGACTATGACTACCACTACCAAGTCAACGTTCAAAAAAGTTGTATTTAAGTTCTCACTGCCTTCTCTCTATATAATAGAATACAACGCCAGTATAGAAACTTAGGATAGAAGCGATAGAAAAGAAAAATTGTAAACACGATGACGGCCAACGTCTGAATACGGACATGGCATCTAAAGAAGAAGATAAAAGCTTTTCTCCAATAAGACATTTAGCAGTTATTTTAATAAGAATAAACTATTAATGATACAACAAGAGAAATCATTACGATTTTCGCAAACCGTCGTCGTACTTTCCTCATATCCTATCACTTTATACCCTCATACTTCCTAATACCGTCAATATGTATTAATTATGCTTATCCACCGGTATTCAGTGCTTTAACCCGCACAAATATCACAACATCATATATATATATATATATATATATATATATATATATATAATATATATAATATATATATATATATATATATATATATATATATATATATAAAATTCGTAAAAAAATAGAACATGTTTAAATAGAGACGGTGTTACAAAAAGTAAAGACAGAAATACTGTCGAAATCTTCAGTGTAGAATTTCTACTGCCGGGGTCCTGTATGATAAAGCTTCGTGTGAAAGAGCTAATATCGTTCACAAAAGAATCAGGTTTGTAAAAGACTATTTAATTAATATATGTAAGAGATAACTTAAAAAAAAGACGCTTCATTTGATTATTTAAACGAAACATAAACTTTTGCTCAAGGTTGGAATAAAACGGAAAAAAGGCATAATATGATATTGCATGTGTTTGGAAATAATGGTTTTATTGATGTAGTGGATCTTGTGTTTTCGTCAAAATCAAAATCTGATGATTATCATGATAACACGAATACGGATAAGTTTGTGAAATTATTAGAAGAAAAACTGCTTCCAAGTTTACATGATCCATCTCTTATAGTTTTGAATAATGCCCTACACCATTCAGAAATTTTAAATAAGCAACCTACTTATTTCTGGACAATGCATAAAATAAAAGAATGGTTAACGAATGAAAATATTTCATTTCGCCAGGCTTCTTTTAAATTGGAATTACTACAGTTAACCAAAAGGAATGAAAAACTAAAAATATTTATAGTGACGAGGTTATATACTTAGTTTTGGACATAATGTGTTAAGAGTGCCCCATTACCATTGTAAATTTAATCCCATTAAACATATTTGAAGAATATTCAGAGAATTTACCACGATAACTATATTGGAGGTACGGTTACAGTAACGCAGCAGTTTTAAAAAAATAACTAGAGGCATTGAAACTACTACTCCTGCAATTTGTGAAAAAGTGTACGGAAATATGAATAATAATAGAAGAATATTGGATGCGTGAAAATCGCATTGAAACAAATATTCAAGTCATTTTTTTTTCTATTTTTGCAATAATACTTTATATTCCTCTAAATTAATGTAAAACACAGTGAAACTTGGATAATTCGAATCTCAGGAGACCGTTAAAAAAATTCGATTTATCCAAAAATTCGAATTAAAATTATATCTTTAAAAAAATAGTGATACCTACAAAAACATCTGCAAGCGATAAAAATTAACAATAGGTAACTATTTTTATCGTTTGCAGATGTTTTTGTTCTTATTCTTGCCCGAATTTTGTTTACTGAAAAAATTATCTAACAAAACTTGGCCAAGAATACCAATTAAAATATTTGCAAGCTATAAAAAATGGTCAATTTTGTCATTATGGCAAGTGTTCTCATTGGTATTTTCGGCCAACTCTTGGGCGATAAAAATCGCTCAGTGAGAACGCGTCAATTAAACAATAAAACATTTTGTCTCAAAAAATTTATTTGTTACATTAACAAAAAAAAGCAAACTTTAATTTTTTCCAAAGAAATCCAAAATTTTTAGCTGCTTTTTAGAATTTAGCTTCTCCGTAATGACAAAACATTCTAAGATATTCAGTGAACTAAAATATAGTGACATGTTATTTTTATTTTCAAAGTACCGTCGAAGTTGTGTAATATGGCTCGTTGCTTCGACTGGACTTCAACGTGCAATAATGTGGAATGCATTAAGAAATTCTTCATAAGAGATGGCAGGATCAGAAATGACGTCCTCTCAGCCGTCAACTGAAAGCAGCTCCTCTATTAAAGTGTTGTTATCGATTAGTGGGATAGTGTTTTGTGCCGTACAGTTGTCAATAAGCAAAATAACTTCTTTTTTCTTTTATGAACTTTTTGTCTAATTTCATAAGCCATTTCTCAAACACATTTGGATTGTCTGGCTTCCTTAACCTTTTTCGTTCTTTCGTTTTCTTCTTTATTTTTCAAATAGGTGTATCCACCTACTTGAAGAAGTAGGTGTGAATTATCATGTATTAGAAGAAATTCCGAATTCCAATCACCGATTTTTTCTTCGTCCCCTTTTCTACTTCTTTAATTGCCACTATTTTTTCCGAAAATGTCAAAGTTTTATATGTTCGAAGTTTACCATGCGACGACATCTTCACTTAAAACGTAGTGACATACTGACGTGGATTGCAGTGATTGCAACGCCAACGCATCTAACTGAAGATGGTATCAGATACGGATACAATATTCAATAATCTTGAATGCCTTGAAACAAGTGGAATAAGTGGTGTTGGTGAAACCAGTGGTGCGTGAGGACAGAACAGAATACTACCTCTTCACGAAAAGTTCCAGCATACAATGGGCAATTTAGCTTATAGAAAAGTTCGAATTATCCAAAATATATTTCGAATTATTCACAAATTTTTACCATCATAGGTAATAGGAAATGCTAGGGACCAAAATAAAACTTCGAATTAAAGAAGATTTCAAATTAGAGAAGTTCGAATTAAGCGTGTTCCACTGTATACTATCAGCTAAAACCGTATTTTTGTTGCCTTCGGCAGTGCTTCAAATATTGGGTGCAAAGATAGTTTGTTGTTAATTTTCTCAGCACAACGGACCGTTTATTCAAAGCTTTCATCCCTTATCCAAAATAAACACAAATTCGTGAAATATACTATATAACCTAATAATACAAGTAATTTTATAAAAATTTAAAAGTAAATTGAATTTTAAGTATTATAAAATGAACTTTTAAAAAGTATTAAGATACTCCACCAAAAAATAAAGTACATATACATTCAATTAAATTATTATCGATTTTATTACCACAGTGCGTTGAGTGACCGTGACATCTAGCGATTGATTTCTCGAACAAAATTTATCCGCTTTTACGTTTATAAATGAAATCCGGTTTTTTGATTGCCTTTTGAGAGATGATATTTTACACGACATACGCCTGATAATTGATAAGGAAATACAGTTATTGATTTTTTAAAATCTTTTCTACGTGTGTGTTCTAGCCACCAGATAAAAAGTTTGGATACTTTCAGATACCTTTGTATTGCGTAACTGTAACATCGGAGGAGCCGCTTGATCAGAGAGTTACAAAAGTATAAAGAAGTCAAGAGACCATAAATCTAAAAGTACGACAAGGATTTACGCAGTAGATGTTATCAGACCAGTTATAAAAAAATCTAAAATAATGTATAATAACTTGGTAATAGACGATAAAACACAAATTAAACGTATGAATGAAATAGTTTTTTATTTTTTACTATGGAATTATACAGGTACGCTAATGTGATGACGTCATCTTACATTTTGTTTAATCATACAGGGTTGGTGCGACAAGTTTTGATCAAAGTTAATGCCAGATACAGTTATGTTAAAATCTGAAATTAGAATGTTGTAGGTTTTGGATGACGCTGATATTTTTTGGATGACGCTGTATGTTTTCGTGAGTTTTAAATATTTTTAATAGAACCTAATATCTTTTGTTTAATTTTAAATTCTACATAAAATCTTAGATAAAATTTATGTAGAATGTCCTATACCAAAAGTGAAGTATTTTCGAAATATTTCGATTTGTTTCAATATTTTTAAAAATCTTAGTCCACATTTAATAACGATATCTACCATAATAATGACGCTAGTAATGTTAACTTGTTATCAATAAACGACAAGTGTTCGTTCATCAACTGTATATATCCAAATCGTTGATATTTCATACAGGGTGTTTTAAACTAAGTCGCCAACATGCAAAATTTAAACTATTTTTAAGACGCTTACTTTAAATAGAACACTGTATTTTATTACATTTTCCGCTGTATTTTTTTAAGCCAATTCTTTTGGTATCGATATTTTTTATACCTAAATCCTACCACTTTTGACATATTTCATTATCTAAATTAAAACATAACAAAACTTAATTATTTCAACATTAGTAAAGGGTATTTCATGATTTACATTATTAAATGTAATATTTTAGTATTTTTTCATAAGTTATTAATGGAAAGTAATCAATAGTATAAAAGGATTATTAATTGTGTATATCATTAAAACGTTGACTAGGTATTTGGTATTAATTTAATTAGATAACTTACAAATTAAAATAACTAAATAAAGTTAATATTTACCAAATAAAATTTTATAGTAAGTGTTTAAAATTAGCTTTATCTACTTTTATGAATCATTTTTATTAAGTTACGTCTTGTAATTCCGGTAATATTGTCAGGTGTTATATCTAGAACTAAAAGCAAGTAAGACTCACTGCAAAATATCTTCCTTTGTCGTAAGAGGTTTGTAAAATACATGATTTTCAATATCCAAATCTCTAAATGCCAAAATTTAAAGTAGCCAAGTCAGGGGAGCGAGCTGGTCATAGAAATGGACCCTAATTGGTAATCCATCCATCATCAAACATGTCGTTAAGATGCCGAGCAACTGGCCCAAAGTTATGAGGAAGTAATTTTATTATTTATTGTTTTACATTTTAAACAAATTCAATAAATTCTTATGTTTACTCCTAACGCCACCTGTTAACGTATTAACAAAGCATACGTTGTTTACTCATGACAAATCTGTCAAATTAAGACCAAATATAAACATTAAAATTTAAATAAATATCATTTGATAGTAAATTAAATTATTATATAAACTAAATATTATAAACTAATAACTATTTAAAACTAATAATTGTATTTATTTAAAATAAAAATAAAAGAAAAGGGCAAATGTTTACAAAAAAATTGGCGCCACTGTTTTTAGATATTTGTATAAAAAAGAAATGGTATGATCATGATATAAAAAAAGAATAAATCAAAGACGAATATGAATGTTATAATAAAATGAAAATATCAGCAATATATAGGCGGATTAAAAAAATCTTACACAGTGCCTCTCCTAATAAGTAATGTAGTACCACCAAGTGCCCCTTTTAAATTAATGTCTGTTTTGTCTTTTTGATTGTGTTCTGTTTGTCCCTAAGTGTTTTTGATTGTCCTTATTTATTTTAATTTAATATATTTGACATCACAATTTTCAGCCAAAACAGAAACCAAATTTAATTTATCAAAATTTGATAATTACAAGTCAAAGTAATTGCACACCCACATAATTATACATCAACCTTCATTCATTGTCAGAAAATTCGCAAGGCAGTAATAAGCTAATCTTGAAACATATTTAGAAAAATAAGTTACTGAGCGTTCTACAAAATTAAGCAAAGTGCAGAGTGCAAGGTGCAGCTATTGTATAATTATTTCTTAGACTCCCAACTCTTTACAAATTAAATGCAGAGAAGCTGTAATAGTTAAATTACTATTTCGCTGTTTCCGTCTACCTTCAGAGAGATAAATTTTGCAATATTTTTTGAGTTTCTGTTTGTCGTGGTAATCGAACTCGGATCAATCACTAGTACAAATAGGATACACTAAACTAGAAGTCCATACAACTACTTAGAACACAATGAAAATATGAGAGAGAATAAATGCCTTAAAGAAACCGAAATATCCAAAAATCAGTTTGGATTTATGCGACGTAGATCATCAACAGATACAATTTTCATTAAAGGCATTTAATGGAAAAATATCATCATTATCTTTTCTACTGCTGGACACAGATCTTATTCAAAATTTTCCATCTGTGTCTCTTGCATCCAATTCCTATGGCAACACGTTAGTCCAACGTGTTGGTGGACGCTCTCTGCTTCGGTGTATCATCTCTTGGTCTCCATTCCAGTATCCGCTTTGTTAATCTGATATCTATTATTTAAGCCACGTAACTTGGCCTGTTCCACTTCAGTGTTGCCACTCCTGTTCTTCTTTGTAGCTATTTATTTGGAATCTTGTCTCGCAGTGAAACGCCCAACCTAACACGCTACATCGCCCTTTGAGCCGCACGGATCTTTTGTACTATTCACCTTTTCGTGTTCAATGTTTCCGCTCCGTAAGTCAACATTTGCAAGATACACTTATTAAAGGTTTTTTTTTAAGAGATATTGGTATATGGGACTATTTAAAAATGTGGTTCAACTTGCCGAAGGCTACCCAAACTAGTCTTATATGACGGAGAAGCTCAACGGTTTGTTTATTGGTTATTGGATGGAAAATATTGGAATAAAGTAACACATATTTATATGTGTTAGAGAAGATACTGATAAATTGCGTGTGAAAGTATTGATTCTACTTATTAGGTTCCATTAAAGTTGGAGTTATTACCACAAATAATATATTAATCTGGTGAGTTATATTTTTGTAAAAAGTAGTTTTACGTATCTAAATCGATGAAATGAAGGGAGGCGAGCAGTGTGTTCCCGGTTTCCAATGAGATCATGGTATAGGTCATAGGATCTACTTCTCTCATGGCTAATTAATATTTGTCTTATCTCATTATCTAACAGGTAAAGCAGTTTTCGATATATAATAGAAAATACTATTTCCTTTTTTTCTTTAACGTCTAAATTTGAACATCTTGACATTCGTGATTCTCTCCACCCATGAGATATTTAATATGCTGCATATATATCATAATTATTGGAAAAACTCGTAAAATAAAGGACAAATAAGAAACAAAATACGATACAGCAAACAATACGTTTTATATTTATGCACCTATCCCATCTCGATTGATTCCGCATAAATATATGAATATAAATATCTTTATTAAGCGACAATACCTACTTCTCTAAGACTTATAAATAAACAACAGATAAATAACAATAAACATAGAAGACAGTAGTGCATACAAATATCTGTGGAATGTACCGTTCGTTGTTGACGCTTAGTGGACACTACATATTCCATGTAGGCGAAAGACTTATGTGAGTAAGCAACACCGTGAAGTACTATTAAAAGACCAGTTTGTTTAAGTAATTCCGCGCCTTTCGTAAGTACTGACCTACCCGGTATTGAGGTAACGTAATTAATTAGAGCCAACGAATAAGGAGACGGTGGACTATTACAGATTTTGCAATTAAGATACTCTGCATTTTTAGGGTATAAAATATAACAAACGATTTCAGCCGCAAGAGGAACAACTGTTCAGAATTGAATATGAATAAATTAGGGTTTCGTAATGGTTCAGTTTATGAGATTTCCTGAGTGCTCTATGTTTGTGAATAATGTTTTAATGTATGATGTTGTAATTTATATGAATATAAACAACAATCGGTTGTAATGGGAATTATATTTAAGATTGTTTTTGACATTTAGATTTCCAATCTGGAAATCCTTTTCAATTTTTTTTTATAATTTAGGATGTTGGTTTACTTCATGATTCATGTTAAAATATGAATATTTGAAGTATAATTTAACGAAAATTGGTTTACAAGTTAAATCTAATAATTTCTTTTTTTTTATTTAACATCCAATATTTATTGCAATCTGTCTGATTACAAACAATAAGCAATATAGGTAAAGCAATAATAATAAGACTTACTCACAATCAATTTAATTTAACAATCAGACGACCGGTTTCGCTTTCTACAATTTGCAAAGCATCTTCAGGTCTAGATACAAAGTTAAACTAATGCTGCAATAAAATAAACCCAATTAGGGTGGTGTCTAATAAAGATAAAATAAACAAATAAGTTAGTTCATACAAATTATAGTAATTATGCCAATATTACATGTCTGTGGTTTTCAAAATGAATAAATTTGAATATATAAAAGGTATTAACAGACAAGGTAAGACCCACAATTGGTATAAAGTAGTAATATTATATTGTAATAAATTAATAAATGAGCAGATAAATAAAACAAAACAAACATTACTTACATGCCGGTACTCTATTAATTGATGGATGGTAGGTCATGGTTGCAAAAATCATGTATTGTTGATTGGAGAACTTTAATGTGCTATTGCAGTTGTTTTGACAATAAACGGGAAGTTCTTGAGGAGAACAGATTTGATCCAATGAATTAGAGATAGGTATATTGTGGTTGTTTGTCAAATGAAAGTGATGTTCTTTACTATTGTATTATTTAAATTATTTACACTTATATCAGAGATAATATAAATATCTTGATATAAGTGTAAATGTAAATAATTTAAATAATACAATAGTAAAGAACATCACTTTCATTTGACAAACAACCACAATATACCTATCTCTAATTCATTGGATCAAATCTGTTCTCCTCAAGAACTTCCCGTTTATTGTCAAAACAACTGCAATAGCACATTAAAGTTCTCCAATCAACAATACATGATTTTTGCAACCATGACCTACCATCCATCAATTAATAGAGTACCGGCATGTAAGTAATGTTTGTTTTGTTTTATTTATCTGCTCATTTATTAATTTATTACAATATAATATTACTACTTTATACCAATTGTGGGTCTTACCTTGTCTGTTAATACCTTTTATATATTCAAATTTATTCATTTTGAAAACCACAGACATGTAATATTGGCATAATTACTATAATTTGTATGAACTAACTTATTTGTTTATTTTATCTTTATTAGACACCACCCTAATTGGGTTTATTTTATTGCAGCATTAGTTTAACTTTGTATCTAGACCTGAAGATGCTTTGCAAATTGTAGAAAGCGAAACCGGTCGTCTGATTGTTAAATTAAATTGATTGTGAGTAAGTCTTATTATTATTTCTTTACCTATTTGATATGGACTCACACAAGCAACACATTCATGATTTGAATAAGCAATATGTTTAATTTATGTACAATAACATAGTTGGAAGCCGCCCAGTGGCAAGCACCCAGGTAAGACATAATATAAATATATGATATAACAATGTATTTAAACGTCAAAGTTTAATACAGATAAACATCACTGACACACATATGTATAAGTATAACAAAACCAAAAAAATGGAAAAAAAATCAAGAAAAGATTTAGAAAACACCAGAATAAAAACTTGTTATTTCGCCGCACTATGACACTATGCTCTGTTTCTCCATACTTACTAGAGGTAGAGGTCTGCTCGTTTTAACTTCTTTCATGTGAAATGTTGAGCAGATCCGTAGCCAGCGGGTTTGGATGGCAGAATAGTCTGGTCTTGTATACAGAGTTTACAGCAGATATTGCTTCGCTAACTGTTGGTAACTGTAAATCGTGTTGTAATCTGTGGTTCGTAATGTACCAAGGGGCATTGCAGATCTGGTGCATTACTTTCGATTGGAATCGTTGAAGTTTTTGTATGTTGGTATTACTTGCTGTACCCCAGATTTGTGCTGCATATTGCCATACCGGTTTTAAAATACATTTATATATCAGAAGTTTGTTCTCCAGGCTTAGATTTGATTTTCGACACATGTACCAATACATTTTCCTGTAGATTAAGCTGAGTTAGAGGCGTTTCTTCCAGATGTGGATATCCCAATTAAGTTTGCTATTTAAATGAATTCCCAAGTATTTAATGACGGTATTAACTGGTAGTGGAGTGTTGTTTATAGAAACTGGTGGCGCGACACCTTTTTTTAAAGTAAACGTTATTTGTGTTGATTTTAAACTGTTAACTTGGACTCTCCACAGTTTAAGCCAGCTCTCTAGTTTAAGTAGGTGGTTTTGTAATACCTGAGATGCTTCGGTTGCTGTAGAATTTGAAGCCATGATAACTGTGTCATCGGCATATGTAGCGATTGATGTATTGGTCGTCGTTGGATGATTTGATGTGTATATTAAGTAGAGGGTGGGTCCTAGTATGTTTCCTTGTGGAACTCCGGAACAAATTGGAAACAGGTTAGTGATTTCTCCACCTCTTTTGACTTAAAAGAATCGATCTGTCAGGTAGGAGCTTAAAAGTGAGCTTATGCGATGAGGAAATATGGATTTAATTTTAGAGATAAGACCTACATGCCAAACTTTGTCGAATGCTTGAGAGACATCTAGAAATGCAGGAGTACAGTAATTTTTTTGTTCGCGCGAATTTTTGATAGTCTTTACCATCCTATAAATTTCTCCGATATTTTTATTGACGTTTCAATTTTCACTTCGGAAATCGTTCTCAAAATACAAACAGTAAATTAAACAAATTTTGTTTTTTGTTACATAGTGAAAAATTCTTCTAATAATTTAATTTTATCCGACTCATTTATACTGACAATTCAGACATGCATTACGCATTTTAAAGTAGACGACTTTAAAATGATATTGCCAATATTGTTGAGTTGCGCTCCTGGGACGACTTTACTTTAAGATAGTTCATTCGATTACATGAAATCAACTTTAACTTGAGAATATCTGTCAGAAACAAAATCATACCATGTAATTCGTCTTTAAAAAGACAAACACATGACATGACGACAGTAAAATTCTCCTGTTAGTGTTTCCATAGTAAATTATGAGGGAAAAACCAGGAAAAAAACCTCATAATACTATCCCGACATTGTAAGTATTTGTTCGTGAATTTAGTTTACCTTCAACAAACATCAAAATTCTGATTTTATATGTTACGTTATTTAAAAAACATAAATGATGTATCCTTTATATGTTACTGACTTACTAATACTGGTATTTTCTTATTAATAACTTCCTCTTTCAATATTGGTAACCAGATCCTACTACATTCTGCCGAGGAATTTGCGACACAATTGGCCTCATTTAGCATAATTAGAGCCGCTTCTTTGATTTTTCTTTTTTTACCATCCGTTTCTTTTAGGACTACATTTGAATTATTCCATTGAACCCTATGTTCATTATCCAATGCGTGTTTACATATTTGAGATCTATCAAATTCTCTATTTTTAATATAAGATTGATGTTCACTTATTCTAACAGTTAATGGTCTTGATGATTCACCTAAATAAAACTGATCGCATTCACAAGGTATTTTATAAATGCAATTCTTTGTCCTTTCTTGTTCATTGTTAGGTTTGGTTAGGTTAGGTTAGGTTAGGTAAACGTGGTAGACTGAAAATCAACTCGAATCAGCCATAAATTATGTAAGAAATGGAGAAATAGGAGTCAATACTGGCGCCAGGAATTTTGAAGTACCAGCACCTACATTAAGAACAAGAATGAAAAGCAATAATTAAAAAAAAAGCATTAGGAGCAAGTAGTGTTCTCGGCGAAGAAAATAAAAATAAAATATAAAAACATATATTCTAAAGTTCCAGAAAGCTAGTTTTGCACCTACAAGAGCTAGAGTTAGAGAAATTAGGCTTTTATATTAGCAGAAGAATTAAATATTAAACCTCCTTTCAAGAAGGAAAAGCAACTAGTAGGTTTTAGCAAGGAGATGAGACCTAAAGACTCTAGTGATGATCTACAAGATGAAGCAAATTGTAAATGTGCTGGCTGTGGGGAAATTTCAACCACATCAAAAAAAGAAGACTGGGTACAGTGGGTGCATTGTAGTTCTTAGTTTCATGAACACTGATCAAAATATGTTAATTTATGTGATATATGTCTGAGTCATCTCACCCTGATACATCAAGTGCATTGATCTTTTACAGTTTTTTGTATTTTGATGTTTACTGTTTTTCTTTTGTAACTATTTGGCTTAACCAACCCTGTACACTTTTTTCTAAATGATATTATCATATTAATATTTAAATGTTTCAGAGTGTAGACTTTTTGTGCTAAGAGTCAGACAGTAAAAAAATTAGTCATCTCTCCCGGACTTAACCTATCAACATTTTTTTTATTAAATCACATAAAAAGAACTTCAACTGCGTTAGTATCGATCACATTTTAAAACAAGAATAAAAAATTCATACTTCAGTTAACATTTTTTTTTGTAAGTTGATATTTTTTAAACTTAAATTTGTTAAAATCCTTGTAACATTATCTGCAACACAAATCTTTTTCTACTTTTTTGACTCCCAATCTATTGTTACCTTCTCGTAAAGGCAAGGAAGAATATCATATGCTATAATGAATCCATAAAACTACTTTGATATTAAACCTGACACTTTGAACCTTCGTATTAACACCTCATGTGGTGTATACCCAGCTTGAGATATGTAATATGAATGTTCATTAAATTAAAATAGTCTAATATGACATAAATATATCGATAAAACATAACATTCGCACGTGTGTTTGCAGGTACTAGTTCCTATAATAAAACAGAGTAGGTACTCAATAAATCAGTATTAATCGACATCTGTATATTTTTTTTGTTTTCGAAGCACGGATATTTGGTCATAAACATATCAGTCGAGGTCATATAAAATATAAAAATGTTGCATGTAATGTAAGGAAGACTCATATCCTTGATTTTTCAATTACAATAACATCTCACTTGATTCCTATTGCACATATTCAAAAGGTTTAGATATATACGGATTTCTAATTACTGGAAAAAACTCTTTTTTAAATTTTTGCAATTAGTACTCTATATACCAAGCAAAATGTTATTGAATATTTTAGTTACTTAGTTTTTCTAAGTTGCTCTTGGCTTTCCTCTTATTTTTTTCCTGTCGTTTTTGCTTCCTCAATTTTTTGGTTTGTCTTTGGGTGTTTATCCCCACCATGTTTTTCACTAGTTTAGATGATAAAGATAGTCTCTCCTCGATGAATTCTAAGATAGATTTAAGATCTTTTCTAACTTGTTAACTTCATTATCGGTTTCTATTTCAGACTTGCCTTAGATACGTCATTTATACGTCATTTATATTTTCTTCCCCTGGGACAATGTTCATGTCTCGCATCCGTAAGTGATTGTTGGGTATGGGATTGTGTTTTATAAGTTTATTTTCGTTATCTTACTATCACTACATTGATTAATATAGTTTTATTGTGTTTCCAAGTTTCATATTTATTTCAGTTTCTTGATCTCCATTTTTGTCTATCAGGACTCCTAGTTATGTGTATTGATTTACTTGCTCGATGATTTTATTCATTATGTTAATGATCAAGGTTGAGAAATGAAAGTAGGTATATAGAGAAGCTACCTATGGATCAGACAGATCAAGAATATACATAGGAAATAACGATTAACAGTATAATAAATATTAAATTATACGAGGGTGAAAACATACAATAAAAAAGCTTTTCTACAGAAAAACTAAACGATCAGTCAAATGTTTTATTATAATTTGAGACTACATCAAAAACGAAAGTTATACGCAGAAATGAATTAAATTAATGACTAATAATGAAATTATAATCTAAGAAGAAGCCATTAATGGCTACTTCTTATAAAATAGAAAACCAAATAAAAAAATACGAAGATCTTACTTACGTCTTACTATCATCGTGTTGGTGATTTTTGCATTTTTCGTTAGGCATCTTTTGAAGTTTAAAATAAGTTTATTTATGTTTCAATTTCCACTTCGAAAAACATTCTCAAAATACAAACAATAATAAATTAAACAAATTTTGTTTTTTGTTACTTGGTGAAAAATTCTTCTAATAATTTAATTTTATCTGATTCATTCAAATTGACAATTCGGACATACATTATACATTTTAAAGTAGACGGCTTTAAAATAATATTGCCAATATTGCTGAGTTGCGTTCCTGGAACAACTTTATTGTAAGATATTCATTCGATTACATGAAATCAACCTTAACTTGAGATTATCCGTCAGAAAAACCATAGCATTAGCATGTGATTCGTCTTTAAAAAAACAACCAAATGACATGATGACTGTAAAATTCTCCTGTTAGTGATTCCATAGTAAATCATGAGGAAAAAACCAGTAAAAAACCTCATAATACTATCTCCACATGGTAAGTATTTGGTCTTACATTTAGTTTACTCTCAACAAACACCAAACTCTGATTTTATATGTAGGTATGTTATTTAAAACACAAAAGAACATAAATGATGTTTCAATATATTATTGACTTTTTTTTGCTTAGACTATCGTCATACAGCCAGACACAAAAGGACTAAGACAGTTATCATTATAATTATTTACCTAAATGCCCTATCAAAATAAAAGATTACATCGATATTAGGAGAACAGGAACTCACTCTTCTCGCCTAGGGACCTATCAAAGCATTGATATAGATAAGACACAACAACACTAGGTCACGGAGAGGAGGAAGTTATACAAATGGTTTAAAACAAAGGTAACAAGATTAACTAAATAATTTTTAGAGAATTATAATGATAATTTGCTGTCTTTTAAAAATTTAGTTAAAGAGTTGTAAATATTTACAGAGCCAAGTGATAATAAATGTAGTATATTCCAAGGAGCTGCTATTTTATATTTTAATAAATCATTTATAAGTTTGGATGAGTAGACTCTCTTTTTAGAACAACCAAAAAATATATGATCTAAATCACTTTCCTCTTCACAATGCTCACTTTATCATCATCAATACCTGTATTTTAAATAAGTGTTTTGGATAACATGCGTGTCCGAAACGTATTCTAATAATGGAAGTTATGTGCCTCCTGGAAGCTCTAAAAGACTTGTACCAAGGAAATTTGGGAATATCTGGCTGAATTATCGAGTATCTATTTTGGTTCACAAAAGAGTATTCCTTCCACTGGTAGCTCCACTCTCGAAGCAATGTTGACTTGCAAGAAACAATACTGTCAGAAAGCGTTACTTTATGTAGAATACCAGTATCGGTTAAAATGCTTTCTTTGGCTAATAAGTCGACATATTCATTATGTTCAAATCCTGCATGTGCTTTAATCCAGAGACAATATACATTGATTCCTTTGGTTAAAAGAGTTTGAATAATATGTTTAATTCTATAAATGTATAGGCAGTCTTGTAAGTTTGGTGGTCCAAATTTACCAATGGATTTTAACACTGCCAAGGAGTCCGACAAAATTATAATATGGGCAAAATCAACTTCAGCTACATATAATAAAGCTTCATATATTGCAATGGCCTCTGCTGTATAAATCGAAGTTTCCGGGTTTAGTTTGAATTTCTTTTCTATATGTTCCGATGGTATTATTGACTTGATAATAGTGGTATGTTTCTTTTTATTAACTACGTCTTTTAATATCGGTAACCAGATCCTACTACATTCTACCGACGATATTGCTACACAATTGGTCTCATTTAACATAAGAATTAGAGCCGCTGCTTTGATTTTTCTTTTCTTACCATCTCATTCTTTTAGGACTATACTTGAATTGTTCCATTAAACCCTATGTTAATTTTCCCATGCAGGTTTACATATTTGAGATCTATCAAATTCTGTTTTTATTGTAATATTAATGTTCACTTATTCTTACATATTATAATGGTCTTGATTTTTAACCTAAATAAAACTGATCGCATTCGCATATTTATAAATACAATTTTTTGTTCTTTCTTCTTCATTGTTAGGTTTAGTTTTAGATAGAATAGATCTCAATGTGTTTGTTGTTTTAAATTTTGTTGAAATATTGAATTTATTTCCAATATTTTTAAGTTTTTTTTTTGATAATCGTTTTATGTGTGCTATTGGTCTTTTCCTCATATGATTCCTTGTGTATGCTTTAGATTATCGTTGTAAATTGTTCTGTTCTATTCGGTCGATTGTTGAAAATTACTTATTTATAAATAATAAAGGATAATCATTTTTTAATAAAACAAATAATGTTAACAAATGTTTCTCCTTATAACCTTATAACTTGGGGTTATAAGGTTATTTTTTGTAATAAAGATGAAAGACTGGATTGGCGAAAAAAAAAAGAGTAAAGGTCTGTTGGAACTTCTACTCCGTTGATATTACAGTGGGAGTGCTAGAAAGTATAGTTATATACGATAAAAGTATGATTTAATCCTAAAAACTACTTAAAACACAAGTAACTGAGAGATACCAGGTGTAAAGAAAGTGAGTAAAGTAAAACGCAATATGTAAAATATGTGGTTTTATTATAGAAAAATGTAAAAAATGACTTGATTATATAATATTATATTGTACAGAAAATGTTAAATATATAATATACCTTTTTTATGAAGCTCCCTTTTGTTTAAATTTAAAAAATTTTAGAATAAACAAACAGAAAATTTGATGATTTTATATTAAAACTTTAACAAATACGACAAAATTTTGAGTGCTAGTGACTGAGCGCATACATGGTTGTACCATGAAAAATTATAGTTATAACAACACTTAATTAGCTTAATAATTTTTTTTAAATACCAATGCTTAGGTCGATAAGTACTTATACCCCTTTACATGCATTCGGTGGTGCAAAAAAATATCGTGTAATCTATTAATTCAATTATATAAATATAACCCCCTCTGTGGCTCAGTGGTAAGAGCGCCTACCTTTGAACCTAAAGGTCGTGAGTTCGAATCTCACCTGGGTGGAGAAATTTTCGTTTATTAAAAATTAATGAATGAAAATAATTTCTATCCTTGTGCGATCGGTACTCACCGGAGGGACCGCAGACGTTCGGATACAATTAGCGTCTCTTAGCAAAGACAATGACGTCGACTTTGCTAAGTATCAAGACAATTACTCTACACACACACACACACTACACTAGGTACCTGACTGTAAAAATTCACTGTACCATGCCAATGACCATTAGTTGTCGACGCATTAAACTCAATAAAAAAAATTATATAAATAAAACGGTGAATATAAAGTGAAATTAAAAGATAAAGTTGATTTAAATCTTTATGGTTGATACGAAATAAAGAAGAAAAATTTAAAACTTCAAATAGATTAGTGACTAACACTGACGTTAAAGGATTTACGTTGTTTAACCAAAAGTACAGTACATAAGAATGAATTAGAGACACTTATATTTATGCAATTCCAGACAAGGAATACTTACAGCTACACAGCTCAATAACGACCATAAGCGATTTACTGCTCCCAACCGAGGGTAGTTTGTAGGCCACTTACATCAATAAGATTTCCTTATGAAAATGGTTGATCGATAACATTTACCTTCCATTTGCCTTATTTTTTGTTGTTCCCGAGGTTTATTTTATATAGGCCTACTTGTATTTTTTCTATTTACTAAGTACAGCTCAAAAGAAGTTCTTACAAGTATCTAGAAATTTTTTTTCGTGGATACAAGGTGAGATAAGGTTTATCAAGATACTGAACGGTATTTTTCTACGCATATGGAATAATCACCTTACAAAATAAAATCGAAAATAATATTGCAGTAATAGATTTCTAGCATTAGCTTCACTTAATTTGAATTATTGTCAAATACAATACATAATTTATCTACATATGGTTCTTACATATTTAAACGTACAAAAATTTATTCACCAGACGACTGTTTTCATAGTTTTATTTAACTAGAGTTGGCTGAATTCTCGTTTAAATATTTCCACATTTCATTTTCTATATTCATTTTATTAATTGTGCCTTTCCTCTGCCGGTTTTGTTTTCTACTGAATATCGTTTGTTTATTCTCATCTAGTTCTGCTTTAAATAGCTTGTCAACTAGCACTGATATTCAACAAGGCGTTCAGTTAAGTAATTAGTCCGTATAATTAGAGTTATTTTTTGCTCGATATATTAATTGATATGGAAATGGCTAAGGTTACGGTAGCGTAGTGCTACATCCTTTAAGAATTAATTCTCGTTAGAACAAATAATTTTATCTCTATCGTATGAGGATTTAGTGATTCCCTTTTTAATATTGACGTTGTTATTTGATTTCTAATTTAGATATATTTTGCTGTATGTTGATTTTCTAAACAGCAGAGTTTCATATCCAGTATCGTTCTTAGAGATTCAAAAATCCAGGAGGTGTAATGTGTATATTATTTTTCCATAGTAAATATTGTCTCCTTGTTTTTGTTTATATTATTCAGGAATGTGTGTTTGCTATTCTTTTCAGTCTTTTCTTTTCCATTAACACTTCTGATATTCTTTGTTCCCAATTTCCAAGTATTACGCCTCTTGCCCAATCTAAAGCCGATATCATTAAGAACTGAAGATACCAGGTTCTTAGTTTTGTAATTAGTTGCTGTAACAACAGTTTTTCCTGCTATACCTAAGATTGCGAAGAACCGCGCAGAATGTTCATATATAGCATTTTTCATATAAAAAGCTAGCACGTCATTCAAGATTTACGTCGTCAGAACCCCACAGCGTTGCCAAAACATCAGAATAGGTAGTAAGTAAAATGTCAACTATTTATCAAACTATTATATTAACAGTAAATACACTTAATTTTAAGACTACTGCGACACATTAAAATACATAAGAATACATTTTAATACAAAATTATATATTCTAAATTTTAAAATTACCTCTTTTAGGGCTTTAATAGTAAAAACAGGTCTTTCTACAGACTATTTATTTGTTTTGGTATATCACAATCACAATACACAATATTAATTAATTTTTAAAGCTATTAATCTAAATTTAATATCTATTTATAAACACGATTAATTAATATATATATATATATATATATATTATATATATATATATATATAATATATATATATATATCGGAAAAGGAGTACGACCGTCAATCCAATATATATATAAGGATCACTCAGACGAGTGGTGGGTTCTTATATCGGTCTCAAGGTGGAGAAATAAAAGACAAAGTTGATAGGCTACTTTATCTATTTTGAAGACGTTTCGCTTTCGTATTCTGAAAGCATCATCAGTTCATCTAAAAAGTACAATATGAGAACCACACAATCATGGAAACGATGTTATAAGTGTTACCTTAAAAAGACATGTAGCAGTCAAAGATATTAACAAGTTTGTGAATAAAACTCAAGTAAATGGACATTATACGGTGATATTGTATAAACAATCAATTAACTAACAACATATAGCAACTTATTAAAAAATTAGCACAGCAACTGACCATGTGGTCTAAAGTATACGAAATATTTTATTTAATCTTAAGTAGTGAAAAAGAACCAAGAAAATCATAGATTTACTTCCAACTATTTGATAATTATTAAGCTTTGATTTTAACTTTAGGTAGCATTATTAAGTGATGTTAATAAAAAATTATTTTAAAAAGTAGTGTAAATGAAGTTACCGATCAAAGCCTTACAGCTGCTGCCGGAAAAATGGCGTTAAATGAAACAGACCGAACTAAACCGTGAAAAGACAGCCAACCTTGAGGTCAAAAATTTTTTGACAGAGCAACAAGGTAGAGGTACCACCCCAAATAATTGGGCGGTCTATTTAAAAGTTTAAATGAGTTTGGATGACAACCCGCTTGTAAGAGACAAACCAATGAAAGAAATTGGTATTGTAATAGCAATTCCTCGCATTAACCAGTCTAGAACTAACAAACAGGAGAAATTCATTCAACCTCATATATAATTAATAAACGTTAAACATTATGGCTGGATAATCCGCCACAGGTGATCAACGACAAGATAATTTCCACAGTCCAAGGTTCAAACGCTTGGAACTGTAATTTGTAAAGGATTCTATGAATCCATTACAATATTTGTATTATATTATTCAAGTAAAAAGTTGTTCACACTAATCTAAGTATGGGAATTAGTGTAAGTATATGCAATGTAAGTTGCATATGTTACAGTGAGTTAAGTAAAAGTATTTGATTATTTTATTTTATTATTGATTTATTTCTATTTTATGTATATTTTAATTATTTACTAAAAAAAATGTGTTCAAATTGTGCACCTTACATGACACTTATATAGTGAAAAGATCATAAAGCCTAATTCTGCAAAATTAAAGCATGATATATTTGGCTCAAGTTACTTATGTCAGTTCTCTTATTTAAAGCATTAGGGTGTTTAAGAATTGAACACATTTCCAAAAACTGTCTTTTAACTAGATTGCGTTCAGTGCCAAGAATCTTAACTTCATTGAAATCCACTTTATGTTTAGTATTGATCGCGTGTTGCGCCAGAGCACAAGTGTGTTTTGATAAATTAATGTCACTACGATGTGTAGTGAGACGACCTTTTAATGATCTACCAGTCTGACCAATATAACATAAATCGCAATTAGCGCATGGAATGTGATAAATCGTGTTGACTTGTTCCAAAGTGGACAAGGGTGTTTTAGTTTTTGAAAACAAATTTCTAACAGTTTTAGCATTCTTGACAGCAATTTTAACCGGTATGTTATTTTGTTTATACAGTTTAATAAGCTTCTCAGTAACTTGAGGAAAATAAGGTAAAGAAGAATAATGGGTGGAAGGATTCTCAAGATCAGTATCATGCAGAACAATGCTATTAATTGAATTATTTGAAATGGTTCTAAGTTGGTCACCATTGGGTATGTCATCAAATGAGGATCCATAGCTTTGTGAGTAAAGGTATTTATTTATGATAGATGAAGGATATGAATTTTCTATTAGAATGTTTCTTAATAACTTAAGGGATTCCCTTCGATTAATTGGATGTGTCAATTTATTTAATCGGCAGCTTAGAGCTTTTATAAGGTTTAATTTATATTTCATAGGATGACAGGAATGGTAATTAAGGAACCTATTAGAGGCCATTGGTTTTCTATACCAACTTGTGGTTAGGGTGTTATCTCCCATTCTGATGACACGCATGTCTAAAAAGGGAATACTATTGGTGACAGTGTCCTCAAGTTCAACAGTGAACTGTAAATGAGGATCAAACTCATTAAAGAAGGATAAGGTATCCTGAACCTTGTCAGGTGGTAAGGCTAAGGATGATTTATTATCAATACTATGTTACTAACGCCCACAGTAACAGACGCCGGTGAGACATGAATATTAAATTTAAAAGGAAGAGGATACTCTGGAAAGATGGAAAAGGAAAATACTGAGACGCATATTAGGAGGACGGAAGACAGAAGATGGTTGGGAGAGAAGAACCAACAATGAATTAATGGCTTTATACAAAGAACCTACCATTACCAAGTTCGTCAAGTCACAACAGAATCAGATGGTTGGGACATGTGGCAAAATGGAAGTAAACAGAATGCCCAAACTAGTAATAACCAGAAAACTAATCGGCCCCAAAAGAAGAGGTAGACCCAGAACGAGGTGGATTAATAAAGTGGAGGAAGACCTAACACGTGAAGGTGAGGGACTGGAAAAGAAAAGCACAAAATAGAAGCGAATGGAGAAATATTGTCCACCAGGTCCTTCAGAGTAGTTAAGAATGTTGTATATACATATTTAAGTTAAAGTTTTATTTAAAATAATTGTAATTAGTTAATATTAGGATTATGTTTACAAAAATTGCCCAAAAAAAGAAAAAATAATTTTAAGATAGTAAATAACTTTACCTATCTGAGTTCTCTTATAACAAGAGATAATAACGCATCTGAAGAAGTAAAACGAAGGGTACTTATAAGGAACAAATATTATTTTGGACTAAATCAGCAGCAAGAAAACAGAAATTTAAACCAAAAAACCAAATTAACAATATACAGAACACTGATCCTCCCAGTGCTGAAAGTGGTCAAAAACATGGACCATCACCAAAATCAGACACAAATCGTCTGTTCGTCTTCGAAAGTAAAATACTACGCAGAAGATAATTAAGAATTGTACGAGTATAAAGAAATAGTTAATGGTAGAAATGTAATATCTTTCATAAAAATAGGTAGGCTTAGACCGGCTGCGCATGTGTCAAGATGAAATGAAAATTATCTACTCAGACGAATCCTATTAGCGGCATCAGTAGAAAATAGGTCTGGAGGTAGGCAAGACTGAGATGGAGGAATGGTGTAAACGAGGACGCGAGGAAGACCGACGCAGCAATCTGGCAACGGTTGGCGATGACACAAACGACTTTCGAAATTGATTGGAGAAGGTCGATGCTCAACTAGGGTTATAGCACTACTGATGATGATGAACCGTGCTGTACAAAAAGAGAGCAAGCTTAAAAATATTGGTATCCTTTTAATTAATGTGTTTCTTATTAAACCATTAAATAACTTCGTAGATATGTATCATGAAAAATATTTTCTTAAAATATCCCTATTTCTCAAAATACCTAGTTTTAAAAAAAGGTTATGACAAATAAGTCTCTTGTAACTAATATTTTTTTATGAACAGTCTTAAATCTTGTAACTTGGTACATAGTACCTATTGCTTCGAACAGCAAACCTATTGAATTTGTAGTCAGTAGGTCAAAAAACACCAAAGTTTACAACTTAATCTGGGCAGAAGGGATGTAGAGTGTTTACATGCCGTGTATATTCCTTTATGTCATAAATATACAGTGCATCAAATTTGAAGTCAAAAGGTACAAACATTTGGAAACACGTTTCTAATTTCTTCGAGTTAAGTCCGATTATTAGACTAAATATATTATTTTAATTTTAAACTGTCAATTTAAAAATTGAAAGACCGAAAGAAAAACCGAAAGAAATCAGAGAAATGATAACCAAAAAAAGAAAACTGAAACGCAAGTGGCATCAGTCTAGAGCACCAGTTGATAAAACTAGATTAAATAATGCCACACAGAAAATTAAAAAGAGAAATTCAAAAAATTAAAAACGAATCGGTTGGCTTCTATCTAAGTGAACTATCAAATGATAGCGCTACTGATTATTGATCGTGGAAGGCTACTAAACGATTAAACAGGCCAATCTCACAGAATCCACCAATAAGAAATACTAATGATAGCTAGGCAAGAAGCAATATACAAAAGGCCAACAGGTTTGCTGACCACCTAGAAAATACTTTTAAACCATATGAAGAACAAGAAATAATTAACTGGGAGCTCACTGATCGAGATGAAATGGAGATTAGCCTTGTAACTCCAAAAGAACTAAATTTGAAATAAAAAAATATATATAAATCCAAAAAAGCTCCTGGATTTGATCTAATTACTGGGAAAGTATTAAAGCAACTTCCAAGGAAAGCTATAATAAAACTAACACATCTTATAAACGCTTCCTTTAGACTGAGGTACGTATCAAAGATGTGGAAGGTGGCAGAAATTATAATGACACTAAAACCAGGAAAATCTCCACAAGCAGCTTTTTTATATAGGCCTATTTCACTGTTACCTGTTATGTTTAAATTATACGAAAAATTACTCTTGAAGAGACTAAAGCCGATTATAGAGGAAAAAAACCTAATTCCTAATCATCAGTTTGGGTTTAGAGTAAGCCACTCAACGATAATCAGGTCATAGAATAACAGATATAGTAGAAAAAGCTCTAGAAGAAGAAAAAGTATGTTCCGCAACTTTCCTCGATGTAGCGCAGGCTTTTGACAAGGTATGGCGTGACGGATTATATCATAAAATGAGATGCTACTTACCAAAACAATATTCTGAACCGAATATATCCGACAGATACTCTCGAGTTAAATATGAGGAAGCATATTCAGAATTAAGAGAAATTAAAGCTGGAGTTCCACAAGGAAGTGTCCTGGGGCCAGTGCTATACCTGCTCTATACCAGCGATATTCCATCATTAGAACCTAACACAATTGCGACATTTGCAGACGATACATGCATTCTAGCAGTCGGACAAAACCACGAGGATGCAGCAACCATGCTATACAACTCTGTTGAACAAATTAACATCTGGACCAGGCGATGGCGTATTAAATTGAATGAAACGAAATCTATTCATGTCAATTTTACTAACAAAAGAGAACAACATATCCCAGTTAGTATAAACAGAAACCAAATACCTTATGCAAATACGGCAAAATATTTGGGTATGACATTATTAGATTCCAAGCTACGTTGGAAAGCACATATTAAGAAAAAAAAAGGAGGAATTAGAAATTAAGTTCAGAAAGATGTACTGGTTGATGGAAAAAATCCACTCTGTCTACTTATAACAAATTGTTATTGTATAAGCAAGTCCTTAAACCGATATGGACATACGGGATACAGCTATGAGGTTGTACAAAAGAAAGTAACATCCAACATATACAACGATATCAGAATAAAGTATTACGGAACATCGTTAACGCTCCATGGTACTTCAGAAACTGTGATCTTCATCGATACCTTCAGATGGATACGGTTATCCAGACAATAAGTAAGTTTGCCGAGAGTCATGAACAAAGGCTCTCCAACCACGTGAATGTCGAGGCCATCAAACTTCTAGACAACGCCAACCAGATAAGAAGACTTAAGAGAACGAAGCCGTTTGAGTTAGTGCTATAAGTGAGTGAAAGTGAAAAAGCAGAGCAAAGTGCGACTAAAGTGTACACGTTAGCTAGTAGTACTATAATGTATTAGAGCCTAAGGAATATTGCTGAATGTAACCTAAGATAAGTTTTTGTAATATTTTGTATATAGAACTAACTTGCTTATTGATCATAGTGAATAATCAGATAGCAATAATCATAAAATTCCTGTTGGAGTTTTATTAAATAAAAAAAAAATTAACAATTGTACCACCTGCATAGCCAAAACCTGAAACTGGTGACCAATCCTTCCATTAGTTCGTCACTGATAAGTAGTTGTTAATAATAATTAATGAAGGTCATTTTCGTATCACTTCAGTAGTTTAGTTTAATGCGTGACAAAATCAAACTTTTCTTATATTAGTCATTTGCAGGTAAAATAATAACGATTATATTATTTATAATTTGCCCTGTCCGAGCGTGTTAAGTTGTTGAAAATTTATTTCAGCTGGGCTAATAATTGATTCTGTATTTTTATTTAGTTGAAGTAGTAAGATGTTTAAACGAACTTTAAAACCGTATATACACTGAACGACAAAAAAAGTGGCCACCCTATAAATTTCCGAAAACAAAAATTCATTGGAAGTGTTAGGCACTGTTTCATATTGCGTCTCAATTTAAATATTTATTGCGATTACATATGCTTGTTTTGATACATAACTAAGTGAATAATTAATATATGGTGTAATCTACAGTAGATGTTGCTCGAATTATTGCATTGCTACAAGCCGGATAAAGTCAAGTTTATGTATCCGAAACTTTAGGTATTTAGGGAACTACAGTACGTAGAGCTTTCCATTGCTTTATAGAGACTGGTACTTTGGTTCTGTTCGTAGAAGAGTTACCTTGCAAAGAGATAATCGTTTTATTGTGATGGAACTTTTAAGAAATCGCCATTTCATCGAAATTGCTGCAAGAAACTATCTTGCAGGAGGTTTAAAATGTCAATGTAAGTGAGAGAATGGTTAGAAGACATCTCAATGAAAGAGAACTAATGGCAAGAAGGCCTGATGTTGTTCCCGAATTACAACCCAGACACTGTAGAAATTGATTAATTTTTGCTCGGCAACCTCAACACAACGATATACAGGATTGGAACCGAATTCTCTTTACTGATGAATCGTAGTTCTGTTTGAAGTCTGTGCGCAGTCCGAAAGATGGTTTAGAGATGGAGAAATGAAATATACGCCCAAGCTTGTATGTCCCAGAGAAGAAAGTTTGGCGGTGGTGATGTCATAGTTTGGGTTGGAATCTCATTTGAAGCTCGAACTGAACTTATTTTCATTATTGGACCCTAAATGCTCACCTGTAGGTATATAGAGGATGTTTTGGCAGAAGCAGTAGTTTCATTTGGTCCATTTATTGAGGACAATTTCGTCTTTATGCATGATACTGCACAGCCGCATACTACAAGAATCATGACAAATTACTTGAGGGAAGTAGGAATTAATACTCTAGAATGGCCAACCTGCAGTCCTGATCTAAACATCATCGAACATCTTTGGGATGAACTTCATCGTATGGTTAAAAGTCAACCAGGCCAGCCAGAAAGTCTTGCAGAACACCAAAAAATGCTTCGTAAAGAATATGAACGTATTCCTCAAGTTTTTATTAAAAATTTCTTCCTTTCCCTTCCAAATCATATGCAAACGGTTATTGATGTTTTAGGGCATATTACCCGATATTAGACAATTTTGTTCAAGTTCACTCGTTGCGTTCATTTTTATTGTTTTGAATTTATTTCGATATTACACTAGTTTGTTTTGTAGCTGTCTAATTAAATAAATTATGCTAAGGAATCAAGCAGTAACAGCCATTTTAGTTTTAAAAATAAAAGATGTTGAGTATCCAATATAAACAGTGCATTAAAGTACCAATGAATTTTTATATCCGAAAATTTATAGGATGGCCACTTTTTTTGGCCGGTCAGTGTAATTAATACGAATAAATTAACATTTTAAAAAAATTTTGTTACATATTAGGTAGTGTAATTATTGTTCTATTAATCTTCTGTTTACAGTGGTCGGGTTTTTGGCATTTAAACACCGTGCTTGCCTAGCATGTTGGTGAGTATTCATATTTATTCCCACGAGTAGCTGGGGAACGTTGGTCGATTCCTGTAGAGCCCCGCGTACAGGAACAAGGCTAATATTCAATGGGATTTCGCCCGGTGTCCCAAGAGCATCGTTAGCGGCCGCGTGACGTGCAACCATTCAGTTTTTAGCACGATAGCTTCCACCTTAACTTACGGATTTTTTGCATCTGGTTTTCTCCATATTTTTGTTGGGTAGGATGGGGAGGGAAAGAAGGTGTGGATGGGAAGAATATATTAGAAAGAAATATAGTGACCCGTCTGCCTTCGGAAACCTAATCGCCATTCGGGGTCGGAAGAAAACAAGAGTTAGCCAAGAGAGGCTGATAGAAAAAGATTAAAGACATTTCACTCAAGACAAGTTGAAGAAGAGTAAAATGTGAAGGCTCTTATGATCCGCCAGGTGCGTTTCATAAGAGTATGAGTATTGGTACATTTTGTGTTCCCGCTCATACTTCGGGGTGTTGACTACAGACTGTATGGCTCGTCCAGCATGCCATAGCATGGATGGATGGGGTGCACGCCATTTTACAATGTACACACCCCAAACTCCATGGCCTGACAAATAGGAGAACCGAGTGACTGACATCATCGAGAAGATAGCCAGACTAAAATGGAGATGGGCAGGACACATAGCCAGAATGACAGATGGGCGATGGACAAAGAGGTTATTGGAATGGAGGCCAAGGGAAGACAAGAGAAGCGTCGGTCGACCACCTACAAGATGGACTGACGATTTAAGAAGACTCAATAAAAACTGGATAAGAGCGGCGCAAGATAGACGGGGTTGGAAACATGAGGAAGAGGCCTATGTTCAGCAGTGGACTCTTGAGGCTGGATGATGATGAATCTTCTGTATGAGGTGCTAATCATACGACATACACATGAATCTGAGTTTATAAAATCATTGATATAATCAATGTGTTCAAAAATGTATATTATTGTTATAATAGTTAGAAAGCATACTAAAATTAAGAATTTTATAATTTTGAATATTATGTTTATATGGAATTAAACCAGATTAAGTGTAATGAAAATTACATTTTATAATTTTTAGTTGACGTTTTGATTTCCATTCCGGAAATCATTATCAAAAAATATTATTTCAAAATAGTGTGATAATAGTGTAAAATAATTGTAGCCGGCATACCAAGCTGTTTGGTGGTTACAACTTTGTCAAACCGCAAAACAACTGGCAAATAAAAAGATTAAACTCCTTTAAAATAATCCTTTTTATAAACAATTCTCGGATGTAAATCGAAACGTCAAATATAAATTATAAAATGTAATTTTCATTACATTCAGTTGTGGCTTAAACCCATGTAACCTTATAAAAATATCTAAACCTACATATGCCACAAGAAAACAGCTTCAGAACCTACATACTATAATTTTGTCCTAATTTTAGTATAAATTTGTCAAATTTGCGTCTGCATAAATATTAAATCTATTTTCTTTGTCGAGTAGAATTTTCTTTAATCTATGGTTATGATTAAATCGTCAATTATTCTGGTTTAGATTTTCGATCATTATATACCATTAAGTATACAAATTAGCATAATGTTGCTGAAAATTATAATTTATAATGCAAACTGAGGATACAAAATCATGTTCGATCAAGTTCTAAAATTACAGTTACAATTTTTTCCGCATCGTTTCGTACCAGTGACGTTACAAAAAAGTATTACATAATAATTGATTATTGATCATTGATTATGTATTTGCATTTATAATGAAATACAGGATTTACTAATCAAAATAGGGAAACACCGAATAGATGTATACTTGTTAATATGTATAACTAAAAAGAAAAGAAAATAAAATGTAACCTATTATAATTTATACATTTGTAAAGAAAGATATTTGATAGTCATATTAGACTATTATATATATATTATATATATTATATATATATATATATATATATAATATATATTTATCAAATTATTCTCGACCGTACTGTGTTAAATATTATTTGTAGTCTCAGCAATTGGTCTGTGTGAAATAAAACTCTATTTGTTATTTCTCAATATTTCGTCACGACTTTGTGACTTCTTCAGGAGAAAACTGTAAATTTATTTTAATTATTATATGTAAACAAAATGAATATTTCAATACTTACAACTTAAGATTAAAAATTTTAAATTTTAATAACATATCCAATTAGATAAATGACATTTTTTTGATTTAATTTTATTTGGGAGTTATGGTAACCGCAACATTTTATAGAGTGAATTCCCATTGTACAATTTTTTAGCGAATAAGTTTTAATAAACAATTACATATTGTGGCAGTATTATCCATATTATATGGATAATATAATATGGATAATACATAACGTATTAAGCATAATGGATATACTTGCAATAATTTGTTGTAAGATTGCTGATTACCTAGGGAGCGGCCACGAGTAAATAGTATAGTCTACAAATAACAAGGATTTGGACCACTCATCATCAGAGAGAGATAGTTTTGTTTTCTGCAGTTTTTCTTTCATTGATAACACAATTTTTACACTTAATTTAGAAAGGATATAAATATTTTGATTAGGAGATTTAGAATAATATTTGGATTTTGAGATTTCAACTAATATTGTTTGTACCATTAATTTTGAAGGTTCACGTACGTAGAACAAAATTTTGAGAATCATTATATGAGATTTTGTTTATTGAAAACATTTGAGTGTGAATTTTATTTCATTATTTTATTTCAATATATAGTGTTAGATCATATGTGTTTTTTTTTTATTTCCGTATTCTTTGGACCTTACCTTTCACATGTAATAGCATGATATTGAAGCACGAATTTAACCCTGAGATTAAGAGAATTAAAAAGTGTGATAGAGTCATAATCATATCATTTAAATAATTTTAATTAATTAATTAATTAATTAGCTAATTAATTGCGTGGCGCACCAAGACTTAAATATCACAAAATATATATATATATAAATATATATATATATATATCTATATATATATATTATATATAATATATTTTATATATATATATATATATATATGTATAATATTATAATATATATATATATATATATGTAATATATATATATATATATATATATATATATTATATATAATATATATATATATACGGCTATACACCCAGCGTGGGGTTAAACCACGAAAGCTTTCTAGATCCTATTTCTTGGGTGGATCAGTCCCTTTTGTTTATGTTATCTCTCTTGACGATATCTCTTCATTTTTTCCTGTCTCTAGTTTTTTCTCTCCATTCTCTAACTCCTGCCATTTGGAAATCTTCTTCAACTTCTTGCAGTTCTCACTTTGATCTTAGTCTTCCCTTTTTCTTTCTTCCTCCTGGATTCCATTCTATAATTACGTATGTCACTGTTTTATCTCCTGCTCGCCAAATGTGACCTAAATATCTAACTCTGCTTGATCTCTGCATTTGTTCTGCTTCTATATTCATTTTGCTCTATTCTGATTGGTCCCAGTATGGTTCTCATAATCTTTCTCTCGGCTTTTCTTAAGTCTTCTTCATCTTTTTGACCATCGTCATTGTTTCTCCTGCATATAATAATATTGGCCTACTTATGGTGTTATACATGTTCATCTTAGTTTTCTTAGTCATTTTTAAGTAATTTTTTGTTTGCAAAATAAGCTTTATTCACTGGTAATATTTTTTGTTTTATTTCGGACTTTCTCCGGTTTTGCTTATTGTAACTCCTAGGTATTTGAAGTACTCTACTTCTTCAAACTCAGAACTTCCTATTTTATTTTTTTCTTTTATTGGCTTTTTCCCTAATCTTAATATTTTTGTCTTTTCTTGATTTAATCTTAGTCTCATTACCTCCCCTTTCTGTTTTATTTCTTCTTGTTGTATATATCTGATTATTAAATCAAAAGTAGTCCTGGTTTATGCAAACTTCAAAACATCCCATGTTCAAACACTTTTTATATTGGTGGAGATACGTAGACGACGTACTGGTATGTTTCACAGGAACTAACAGGCAACTCGACCAATTTTTATTGTATATTAATTCTCCTCATAGTCACATTAAATTTACAATAGAAACAAAACAAAATCAATCCATAATTTTTTTAGATTTAAAAATTATCCGACTCAAAAACAAACATGACTTCTCCATATTTCATAAACCTACCCATACCTTCACGACTATACACAATTCATCATTCTATCCCATACAACATAAACTGGCAGCCTATCATAGTATGTTACATAGATTAACAGAAATTTCGAGGTCAAAATACAGCTTTGAGACAGAATTAAATAGCATTAAGCAAATAACAGTAAACAATGGATACAACGAACAAACAATTAATAAAATGTTAAATCAAAAACTACACAAAAAACCCTGAAATTAGTATTTCTACCACCAGAGAAAAAACCCAGTACCTTTTGCTCGATTACATATACAGGAAAAACAAGAACAAAAATATCCAAACACATAAAAAAGAAAGGAATAACACCAGCTTTCAGAACAAATAACAACTTAGGCAAATATATTAAAAACAACAAGAGCCAAAATAAAAAACACTTACACAGTGGTGTGTACAAACTTAAATGTGGCGACTGCCTAAAAACTTACATTGGTCAAACTGGTAAAAATTTTATTAAACGAATAGCAGAACATAAAAGTGCTTTCAATAATAGAAAAACAGATTCTACATAAGTAGATAGGCTATGTACTTCCTGGACCAACCCCTAAATTGCAACCCCTAAAATCGCAACCCCCGGTCGTAAGTTCCAAACGGCTAAACGTAGGATGACGTACGAGGGCTCGTTGGAAAGGGGATGAAAAATTGGGGTTGAACGCGGTATGTGCCGTGCGCATCGGAGCATGCCAAAAGGTCATTATGAGGTATCTTCGTTTCCATTGGTCCGATCGTGACGTACGAGGGCTCGTTGGAACGGGGAGAAGGCGGGGAGACAAAAAACAAAGATGGCGGCGTTGCCAAATGGGCGTTTAAAACGTATCTTCGTTGCTATTGATTGGATTTTGACGTATGAGGTGTCAAAGCGTTGGATGTCACGTGACATTCGACGCAGGACGTGACATTTGTCACAGAACGTGACATTCGACGCAGGACGTGAAATGTCACGTGAAATGATGTGACATTCGACGTAGGACGTGACATTTGACGCAGGACGTGACATTTATGTGACATTTGACATAGAACGTACAATGACACGTGAATTGACGTGACATTCGACGCAGGACGTGACATTTATGTGACATTCGACGCAGGACATGACATTTATGTGACATTTGACGCAGAACGTGAAATGACGTGACATTTTTCACAGAACGTGACATTCGACGCAGGACGTGAAATGTCACGTGAATTGACGTGTCATTCGACGTAGGACGTGACATTTGACGCAGAACGTGAAATGTCACGTGAAATGATGTGTCATTCGACGCAAGACATCAGTCAACATACATATAGAGTAATGGAATTTAAATAAAACAACATCATAAACGGAGCATTTTTTATTCGTATATATTTACAATTTTGTTTAACAAAGTTTTTAATTGTTTTAATAGCCCGTCGTTGGGGCAGGGTATCCCAAAAAGTTCCCAGCTAAACGTTCCTGCTGCTACAACTTTACGTGTGTATTCGCTGTACTTATAATAGGTGTTGTTCTGAAAAAAGTAAATAAACCCATCAGTATAGCGGAATGCTGATGTTATTGTATCTGGTAGTCCTGGTAAGAGATAATTCATGGGTCCACGGTTTAAGACATCTCCAGCTTCATTAAATTCAATATAAGAATCATCATTGTATAATAAATACGTTTGACCGCTGTTTGTTTGAAATAATGCATTTATTTTGGTTCTCGCAGGTATAGAAGGAAACATAAAACGTTTTTGAATTTTTAAATTGGGGAAAGATGCAGCGTAATACTGATTATTGCGTATGGTTACTAAGTGTCCCTCGGAATTCTGAAAAACATGTGAAACGTGCGCAGACCTCAACTCTTTAGGGAGATAATCGGTAATTAATTCGGGATGTTTTGGAAGGCGCATCTCATTTAAATCAAATTTCCATATATATGGACCATATCCAACGTACATTCTATAATTTGGAAACTGAGGAGACGTAGCTAAAAACATGAAATCTGGATATGGAATTAGACATAATATGTTTTGTAGGGCAGGTGTGGTTGTTGTTGTTGGCAAAGAGGTCCTGTGTTTGATGGTAGATGTTTTCGACATATGGTTCTTGTTGTGCGGAACTGGTGTTGTTGGTGGTATGTAAGAGGGTGTTGTTTTTGGCCCATATAGAATACTCATTGCCTTTTTATCATCATCACCAAAAGGTTGTACATCTTGTTGATACCAAGGATACATAATAGACGAATCAATAGTACTGTGTGCTAGTCCGAGAGAATGACCAATTTCATGCATTAGAACAGCCAAAAAATTGACTTCACCATTGGGAGCGCTGCCATTTCCTACATACCATCGTTCACTAACATCAAGATGAATTTCGGTACACTCTGCGTGTGCGCTTGGAAAGTATGCGTGAGCCAACACTTTTCCAGGACCATCGAAATTAAATGAACATTTAGAGGTTCCTTGACAACTTGCTCGAAAATTATGAGTATTTGGTACCACAGTTATAGTAATATCAGGCCTCGGGGAAGGTATTATTACTTGTTTAAACTTTAAATTAGATATTGTCTCCCATCTAGCGAAAGCTTCTGCAGCAAGGTTTATATAATCAGGATTACTAATAGCCTGAGGGAAATACCAGCGTAAAGTCGTTTTATTCCACTTCGAACGAATCTCATAGTTATTGTCGCCAACAGAACATCGAGGCTTATTCATCATCATATTTATAGTATCATTATTTAATGTTCCAGTCACAGGAAGATTGTATTTTTCCTGAAAAGCAACTAGGGCCATATCTATACTAGAAAGAGCATTATTTGATGTATTTAGATATCCGAAACGTTTAAGAAAAGAACTAGCATACGCCAGAGTGCTATTCTCTGCACTCACAGATACAGAGAGCAACAATAAGACATGTAAACAGACCAGCATCTTGATTTATACTAATATCCAAAAATTTGTACTATAGTTATTTATACAAAATTCACAAAAACGGAATTATATACTGAAATATTAAGACAGAAATATTTTAAATAATAATATGTTAAAATTGTGCATTTGATAGCAAACCGGATGAAGCCTCATGATAACAATACACCGCGTTGTTCAAAACACGTAAACAAGTGTGATAACAAATTTTATTTTAATCATTGGAAAAACAAGTACACCGGAAAGAAAACCGCAGTTGCTACATTTTGTAAAATGTATGAAGATATCAGCAACCACATCAACAAAATTCTAAATTGATAACAACGATTCTCTTACCGCAATATCAATTTATTATATTACCATAAATATTAGTTGAAGAAATAAAAATAAATATAAAAATATTAGCATTTCTAGAACAGCACACGTTGCTTATCTATGAAACGAATCAGTTGATGGTACCGTATGCACATTAGGTTGACGCAACTCGGGCTCGGGTGGGGCGATATGCTGTTCTGTTCTTTAAAAGGCCGAGGAGCGCATACGTTGTCACAGTTCGCTTCGCAAACGTACTACAACAACAAGTTCGCAGTAGTCAATACGGTGTGCAGTGACTTACATATATCTGATAAAGGTAAGCGGTTTTTGTCTTTTGTATATTTCTATGTATTTATTATGTCCTTTTTATCATTGTATTTTATGAGAATTGTACATCTCTCTGGTTCGTATTTCATGCAGTATTTTATGAAAAATGTATACTGTTTTTGTATTTATTATGTCCTTTTTATCTATGTGGGTGTTGTAAAACATTTCACGTCTGCTATTTTTTATAAGAAGTATTCTCCGCTGTTCGTATTTCGATTTCTTGTAGTATATGGTTCTTCTCTATTGCCAAGTATGTAATGCATCTCTCCATTCACGTTAAGCGGAAAAAACTATAGTTTTTTATTATTATTGTAGATGGATCTATCAAAACTAAATAATGCATCCTTGGTTGCAGAACGTAAGCCAATAAAAAAACTTAAAGATCTACAAATTGGAAAAAAATTTACCATCCACAGTGCAAAGGTGGTAACAACACAATTTGGGGAGACAGTTCTGCTGGATTTGGGTGCTGAAGTTGTCTTCTTACCACAGCGGGTAACCAAAGCCTACCAAGCAGCAATAACGGACCTCAACAGCGGAAACTATTCGCTGATATACGAAGGGGAAGTTGATATTGGAAAAAGCAGACTCCTTGCATCCTTTAAGATAGTTGAATAAGGTAAGTGATTTTTTCTTATTGTTTGTTTTGTGAGTAGCCATGCATATAAAACAAGTGATTAAACAGTCTGATGATTTGATGCACATTATTAAAAAGCTTAGTAAAATAATTTTCGATAAATTCACTGAAAGAGATCGTAAAGTTTGGACAAGACGGTTAAATAGTCAAATTTTTAGATGTAGTAAAGTAATTAAAAACAATAAACTATCCGTAGGAACAGTTAGAAAATTGCAAACTTACATAGGACATTTTAAGCATTTTAGGCAAATTATTTTAAATTTCAATAATAAGTACGTTGGGTTGGGGCTTAATTCAAAATTACGCAATAGAGTTAAATGGGAAAATGTCATTTCATGTTTTGCTAGTCGAATTAAAACTGGAGTTATAGTTAATTTAGTGCATAAGGACGTAACACAGTTCCTAAATGATTGTTATATTATTTTTAGTAGAAAAATTAACAGTAATTTAAAAACAAATAGATTGCTTAAAGTCAATACTACATTTTGCGGTGAATTCATTAAAAAATCGAGTGATAGCGAAAGTTTAGATTTAAAATATTTTAACACTAAAAATGCTATTATAGACGCATCGACCGATTTACATCTTTGGTTCAGTGAAAATGTTAAGGATAAAATTTTTACAAAGCTGTCGGAGTTTGCAGAAAAAGATTCTGGTGCTGCTCTGTCTAAAGTAATCTCATTAGAAGTCAATATTAATAAAGTAGAAATAGGAAACGGTTCATCGTTCATTGACTTGCCAATAGAGATTCAGAAAAAACGAGCGTGCATTAATGTGCATAACTTCGATCAGGCTTGTTTTTATTGGTCAATAGTTAGCGCTCTGTATCCTGTTACTAAGAATCCACAACGAGTTTCAAAATATCCACATTATTCTACTGTTTTACAAACTGACAAATTAGAAAGCCCAATGCCATTAAGCCAAATTTCCAAATTTGAAAAATTAAACGCCATATCAGTCAATGTTTTTGCATTAGAATTAAACGTAGTTAAGGACAAACAATTTTATGAAGTAGTACCTGCCAGACTGACACCGCAAAAGATGGAAAAGCATGTTAATTTGCTCCTTATACAAGATAAATATTTCCCAAAGTTAAACGATTACGATGCTCCTCCAGAAGATGATGATCAGACTGAAATACGCCTTCATTATTGTTGGATTAAAGATTTGGGAAAATTAGTAAGATCGCAATTAAACAAAAACAATCGTAAAAAATATATATTGTGATCGATGTTTAAACTATTTTAGCAGTGAAAGCAAACTAGCAGAGCACGAAGAAATGTGTTCAGATGTGAATAAATGCAAAATGACTGTTCCCAAATATGATCATGTGGCTTTTCGCAATTTTACATACAAACAAACAACTCCGTTTATAGTTTATGCCGATTTTGAATGCCAATTACATAATTTTACAGATTCAAATGTCTCAGTGAGTAAAACAGCAAAATATCAGAAACATGTACCTTTTAGTGCAGGTTATTATTTGAAATGTGCGTACGATGATAGTTTATCTTATTTTAATAGCTATAGAGGTGAAAATTGCATGGAGTGGTTCGCAAAAGAAATGACCGAAATTTCCAAATTTGTAAATTCCAAAATAAAGACAATTGTACCTATGGTCGAAAAACCCAACACAAATGGAGCAACTGTTTGCCATATTTGTGAGAAACGCTTTTTGGCTACAGATACAGTTGTTGTAGATCACGATCATTTTACGGGACAAGTACGGGGATTTGCGCACCAAGCATGTAATTTGAACTTTAAAAAATTGTTTGTCGTCCCAATCGTATTTCATAATTTTAGTGGCTACGATTCGCATTTTATGATTATAGATCTTTGCAAGCATGGGCACTTGAGCTTACTTCCCATTAACAAAGAAAAATACATTTCCTTTACATTACAATCTGACGAACATCAAATTAAATTACGATTTATTGATTCTCTAAGATTTATGGGAGCTTCACTCGATGAATTGGCATCTCTTTTAGACACATCCGAAAAGAAGATTTTGAAAAGAGAATTTAGTCAATTAGATAATGATACATTTAATTTGTTAACTTGTAAAGGAGTATTTTGTTATGATTATATTGATAGTTTGGAAAAATTGGATGAAACTTCTTTACCCACAATTAACCATTTTTATAGTAAGTTAAATAATGAATACATTAGTGAAGCGAAGTATGCTCATGCCCAAAATGTTTGGAAGAAATTTAATTGTAAAAATTTGGGAGAATACAGCGATTTGTATTTGAAAACAGATATTCTGCTGCTGGCTGATGTGTTTGAACAGTTCCGACAAAAATGTCGAGACACATATAAATTAGATCCAGCATGGTATTATACCATGCCAGGATACACGTGGGATTGTATGTTGAGATACACACAATGTAAATTAGAATTGCTAAAAGATGTGGATATGATCTTGTTTATGGAAAAAGCCATAAGAGGTGGAATATCTGTTTGTAGCAACAGATATTCAGAGGCCAACAACAAATACATTTCGTCTTATGATCCCACACGGCCCTCTAAGTACATCCTCTATTTAGATGTGAACAATCTGTATGGCTGGGCAATGTTACAATTGCTTCCATATGGAGGGTTCAAGTGGATCGAAGATGTTACCAAATTTGGTGTTGGTAATCTTCCCGAAGGCCATATAGATATTATGTCAATACAGGATGATGCAAAGGAGGGCTATTTTTTCCAAGTTGACTTGGAGTATCCACGCGAATTACACGACAAACATAAAGATTTTCCATTTGCTGCCGAACACCGCATTCCGCCCGGTTCAAAATTGCCAAAGTTAATACCAACCTTATATCACAAAACCAAATATATTATGCATTATAGAACTCTTAAACAGGCATTGGCTAACGGGTTAATTTTAACAAAGATACATAAAGTTTTGAAATTTAATCAATCTGCGTGGCTGCGACCGTATATCGAATTAAATACAAATTTACGGGCGGCAGCCACCAACAGTTTTGAGAAAAATCTCTACAAGCTAATGAACAATGCGGTGTTCGGAAAAACTTTACAGAACCAAAGACGTCATCGTATTGTAAAATTATGTAAAAAATGGCATGGAAGGTACGGAGCCAGAAATTTGATTGCGAGTAGTCGATTTCACAGTCGTACGATCTTTAGCGAAAATTTGGTAGCTATCGAACTTAAGAAATCAGAAGTATGCTTTAATAAACCCCTGTATATAGGCGCAGCAATCCTCGATATATCAAAAGTATGTATGTACGATTTTCACTACAACTTTATGCTTCCAACGATGGGAGAGGACAACTGTTCATTGTTGTACATGGACACCGACAGCTTTATTTATGAATTGAAATGTTCAGATGCATATAGAGAGGTTATAAGAGCGCATCCAAATAAATTTGATACCTCCGACTATGCCGAAAACAACTCATATGAGATAGAACGGTTAAATACAAAAATCCCCGGATTAATGAAGGACGAGGCAAATGGGAAAATAATTACACATTTTATTGGATTACGATCAAAAATGTACACATTTAAACTGCAAATAACTGACGACGAGAGGGACAAAGAGAGACAGCGCCTAGAAAGAAAACAACTAAACAAAGAGAGAATTGAATGTGACTTGGGAAATTTGGGAATAACAAAAAAGGCAAAAGGAGTGAAATATAACGTTGTTCGAAATAAAATTACGTACGAAGACTATGAAAAATGTCTTAAAGAATTCAAAATTCAAACCGCGAGCCAAAGGTGTATTCGGTCATACCAACATTCTGTATTTAGCATCGAGCAATCCAAAACGGCTCTAAGTCCTTATGACGATAAGCGGTACTTAATACCAAAATCATTTAATACGCTTCCGTGGGGACATTATCTTGTCGATTAACATTTATTATAAATAATTTTCTTTTTCTTGTAGTATATGGCTACTCATAAGAACAAAAAAAAAAAGAGAAAAGATCACTTATCTCACAGTTTTTGTATATTGTAGATTTAACTAGTATTTTAGAATTGTATAATTTAATTTTTAATAATAAATTTGTGTAATCTTACATTTTTGGTTTTATTTATAATAGAATAAAAGACAACATATCTAATAAATTATATATTTATTCAGTTAAATGATTTACATGTCTATGTTCATAATAATATACATATTCCTTTAGAGCTAAACTTAACAAAGTGTTTGGACAAATATCGATATATGCTGCGAAGGCTGTAACTGGTCCATGTACAGAGTCTTTAGCACAAAAATTTTGTTTAATGAAAGTTGAAATATTTATATAGTATTTCTGGAATTGTAAACTCTGTAACAATGCCACTCTATGGTACAGTATTCTGTAGTTTGCGTTTAAAATGTGGTAGGCGTCATCTTCACGTAAATAATAGTCGACTCCAAATTTTTCAATGGTCAGCAACTTTACATTGTCTTTTACCAATTGTCTTAGTTTGCAAAAATCACCATTCATAAATTCGATTGGAACATACCCATCCGCATATGTAGCATGGAAAAAGTCACTCATTTTTTCTTTTAACCACACAATTATGACGTTCCACTCGCTTATACTTAAACTGATTCTTCTAAAATCATCACGTTGGCACAGAATGATGGATGGTAGAAAATCTCGAGCTGGAGATAGACCAATTTTTATGTGGAGAGAGCTGCTGATTGGATATGTAGTTTCCAATAAACAATATTGCTCGTTTGTGGCAGCTGCTTCATATTTAGCCAATACTCGATCTAATTCGGCGCCAGGACTAGGTGGTTGTTGACTATCTTCATCGTAGTTAAATTCTATGCTAAATTCACTGCCATCATCATCATCGAAATTATTAGGTTGGCTGTTGTATCCGCTATCTTGAGAGCTCATGGTACTACTGTGTGTGTGTGTGTGTTTCTAACGTCGTTAACGAGGTGGATGTAAACTGAACATATTATCGTAGTTTGTCCTACATTTATACCATTGTCTTCTCCCACTTCTTGTGGTTAATTATCGGTCTTTTCACAAAAAATGTATGTCTACGCGGCGTATCGAAATATAGATCCTCAAACTATATTCGAGTTATTTATCCAGCTGTTGTGTTTGCTGTCCATTCCTAACCATTTCACGTACATCTTATTGCCTTTTCGTCTGAGTACTTTTTCGACCAGGTATATGTCAGGGTTTGATGTTTTCTGCAATTCTTCTTCGTAAAAACCGCCACTAATCGGCGCACCTTGCATGTCTTCGAGCAAATACGTTATAGGATTTGTTATCTTAACTTGTACAATTCTAAATAATTCAGTAGTCCAATTGGGCGTGTATGCCTTTTCGAAGAAATGTTTTGCCTTTGATACACGTACAATGTCGCCAACTTTAAACTTTCGTGGACCTGCAATCTTTAAATAAGTATAACTTTTGTTTAAAATAGTTTTTTCGTTGGATTTGTTAACCTGAGACGGTTTGTATCCTGTTTTACTGTGTTTTGTGTTGTTGTATTCCTCTGTAATTATGTGTAGAGCATCTAACCATTTGTACGATCCATGTAAACTGAAATACTTGTACAACTTTGCTTTCAACGTTCTAATAACTCGCTCGCAAATGGCTGCTTTTTTGATCGTGTAGGTGCTGTAATGATTAATCTCGTGTTTTTTCATTAAATTTTGAAATGTTCTGTTGTAAAATTCGGTTCCCTGATCAGATTGTAGGTTCTTCGGATGTCGTCGAGTATGTGCGAGAATATCCGAAAATGCCCGAGTAATTTCCTCGCCAGTCTTCGTTTTTAGAGGTCGTGTCCACACAAATTTTGAAAAGCAATCAATTACAACTAGTATTAGTTTGTAATTTTTATTTTGATGTGCATAAGGACGCATTTCAGCCAAATCCATTTGCCACAAGTCATCGATTCCTTTGATTATTGTTCGTCGACGAGGATAGTTTTTTCGTGCCGGTTTATGCAATTCGTTTATCAACTGTTCTTTAGACATTATTATTTTTTTAACGCACCTTCAACTACCGTAAGACGTTTGTCTATATCCCATGAATGAATGCTATCTACTACGCTTTTTAATGATTGTTCCACTTGTTTTATCCGCTGTTCCATCTGTATATCGTACATAGAATGCTTTGCAACTGTTTCTGCAGCAGATTTTAGATTGTTCTCCGTATCCTTTTTCAGTGCATTCATATCATCTTTGATTATTTTTTTCAATTTTTGCTCGAGAAGTGGAACTGTAGTTTTATGAAGCTCCTTTCTCACATCGTTAAGGCCAATGGCTAAATCCTGTATGTCATTAGTTTTTTGCTGTAACAGCACACCATGTGTTTGAATTAATGGATGGTGCAGGTTACGCAACCCATTAATTTGTTCATCAACGTATTTATTCGTATCCTTTTTCAGTACATTCAGATCATCTTTGATTATTTTTTTCAATTTTTGCTCGAGAAGTGGAACTGTAGTTTTATGAAGCTCCTTTCTCACATCGTTAAGGCCAATAGCTAAATCCTGTATGTCATCAGTTTTTTGTTGCAATAGCACACCATGTGTTTGAATTAATGGATAGTGAAGGTTACGCAACTCATTGATTTGTCCATCAACGTATTTTTTCGTTGCAGCATCGCCACTATCTGATGGATCCTTGACATTGGATATTTTCACATTTTCGGCATTAATATTTCCGTCAGACGTATGTGGAAATGTGACTCGCGCCACCTTTTGGGCATTACTACTACTACTATAACGAGAGTGATGTCCGAATTTGTCGACACTCATAGTGGAAATGATAATGACATTCCAGTTACTCTATTATATTGGCTTCTCTTAGTTCATTGATGATGGCTACGATTTCGTTGTCGAGAGATGTGTTGCCGGCGTCTTTCGAAGCCACCAAGAGTTTAAGACGTTCAACTAACTCATTTGGATCATCCCAATAAATATACTCCATGGGTGCAGTGTTGTATGTTAATCGTGAGTCATCCAATCCCGTTCCTTTGGCCGTAGATGAAGATGATCGTGTTGTTGTTGTTTTCGTTCTGTGTTCGAGTTCTTTTTTGGATCGAGTTGCAGGTGGTGCATGCTTTTTCATTGCTGCATCAGATGGTTTGAATAGAGGTTTAATAATAGAATGGTATTTTTCTCCGCTGGAACCTTTAAGACGTCCCAAGGTATCCAGATGAATCTCTGTGTTTTTCAACAGTGTTTTGTACTTTTGTAAATCCTCATCATTATACTGGTCGGGGTTGGCATAAAATAAAAGTTGATATAGACCTGGCGTACCACCTAACCTACGTTCTTCTAAATTACGTTCTCGAATTATTATTATGTCTCCATTGCGTTTGTCAAAGTTTATTCGACGTTTTCCCATTATCCAACCACTAATAGAATCGTAAAATGGACCATAGTTTTTATCAATTCTATCGTCTTTTTTCAAATATTCTTTTATATACTTGTGACTTATTGGAGGATATTGATCCATATATTCGTCGGCGGCATCCATCGAAATCTCGTCAGAGATTGGTTCTTGAATAATGTTTTCATGAGGTATCGCTTGATCAGGTGCGTCAAGAAATACATCGTCATTCTCCTCCTCCTCCTCCTCCTCCTTGTCCTCCTTTTTCACCTCTTCTTTTTTAACTTGTTCAAACTTGTTAGTGATAGCATGATGTAACGTTTTTGATGATTGTGCAATATCTTTGAGAGGCTTCGAGAGTGGTTTAAACAGTTTATTTAGGGACTCGTCTTGTTCTGTTCGACCTAATTTCAATGCCAAATATTTTTTGCGAATTGATCTAGCCAATTCGGCGACTTTCTTCTTGCGAAGGGCAATGGCAACCGCATCATCTGACATGTTGTTAACGACTAACCAATCACCTTATAATTTTATATATTTATCAAATCCTTTGCGATATCGGCCATTGTTGAGAGCAAAATCTTTTATAATTACCAAAGTACCATAACTATCACACCAACATTCAGAACAAATTTTTTTAAATTCATCAAATGACATGTCTGGTGATACGTGCTCATCAAATACATGCTTCAAATTTATCTCGTCTTGCTTGAATAGTACAATCATGTTACAGTTGTCTCTAATTAGCTGCTTTGGTATTTTTGAATATGTTTGACATAAATAAGCGGCATCGATATCTTTATGTCTGCACATGGAATAATACTCGCGAATCTTTTGCTGACCATCACATGCAACATCGTCAAATAAAAACACAGAGTGGGGTTTAGCGTCGCTGGGACTAATAATTTCTTCGTTGTCTTTAAACGGGTAATATCCTACACCTTTAACTTGTGCTATTACATCTTGCAGTAGTTGGTATTTCGGTTGAAAGAGGGATTTCGAATAAACATAGACATTTTTAAACTTGGCGCCATTCGGATTGAATAGAAGAGATAGCATGACATTCGTTTTCCCGCATCCACTTGGACCGCAAATAATGGCTCTAAACGAGTTTGGTAGTAATTTACCATGTTTACTGACTGTCACTTTCTGGACAATGTCCAGATTATCAATTGGTAGCGTCTGCTCTTGCTGAACGATCTTCATCGTGTGACAAGTGTAGTACATATGTACGACAATATATTATAGATGTCACCACTTGCATGGTATCAGTCCAATGTTGGTCGTTGAAGGAGGAGGTCTCGTTAACTCTCTAATTAATAAACTGCCAATTGAGCTGCATATTCCCGGTTATCAGTACTGCGGTCCCGGAACAAAACTACAAAAACGTCTTGCACGTGGAGATCCAGGAATTAACCCGTTAGACGCAGCTTGCAAACGACACGATATCGCTTATTCACAGCATTCATCTCTCGAAGAACGTCACAAGGCCGATAAAGAATTGGAAGATAGAGCCTGGGAGCGCTTCAAGTCGAAAGACGCTAGCATTGGTGAAAAAAGTGCTGCTTTAATTGTAACAGGCGGAATGAAGACGAAGAGAAAGTTGGGAATGGGATGTTCTCGTCGTGGACGACGGGGACGTTACTCATTCAATCGAGATGTTGTCTCAAAAATTGCAAAGTCCCTGAAGAGAGGAGCATCGTTAACAGATACTGCTTTGACTGCTGTACGAATAGCAAAATCCATAATCAAACGACTTGGTGGTCGTAAAGAAGTTGATGTTCCACGAGTACTTCCACTAAAATCCGGAGGTTTTCTACCTCTTATACCTCTATTTGCAGGCCTTTCCGCTTTGGGGGCCTTAGCGGGGGGTGCTGCCGGAGTGGCCAAGACAGTAGTCGACGCAAAGAATGCCCAAAAGAAATTGGAAGAAGATATACGTCATAATAAAGCAATGGAACACATAGGTTCGGGTCTGTACCTACGTAAGAAACCCAGAGGTGGATTCGGCTTGTATTTGAAAAAAAACTTCCAATAAAGCTACCCAATCGTCCGCTATATGATGTGGAGATTGCACATTATGCGAAAATACTTAAAATACCACATTTTCGAGGCGTTTTCATGAATGACGCTCTGCCTAGAGACGGTCCACGACAACGAGAATGTGCAATAGTAAACTTGGATGTGTCCACACATAACGGGACACATTGGGTAGCATATAGAAAGATAAACAGCGACGTAGAGTATTTCGATTCATTTGGTAATTTAAAGCCGACCAAAGAACTTGTTAAGTATCTGGGTGGTGCACGTGCCAACATTTCCTATAATAACCATCAGTATCAAACGTACAATCAAATTATTTGTGGACATTTATGCTTAAAGTTTTTATATAATGGAGCCTACTAAAAGTACGAAACTGCTTATGGACCATATGTTTCGCAAAAAATATTTTACAGAATTCAGTGAAGAAGAACTAAAATACATACCGCTCGATTATCTTATACGAACTGTACGACCTTCAGAATTGTTAAGTATATGGCATAAATTGCCTGAAGACTATCGAGGAGAATTTAACTTGCAGATACTACTTCCCTGCTATGTACATTACAACAGACCTGATTGGAAGACTCACTGGGATGGTCCACCTGATTCTCAAGCTAAATGTCATTTATGTAAACTTGTTTTGGAACAAATAAAACTATTAAAGTAAATATTGTTTTTCTAATATAATAACCTATTACTAGATTGACGTGAGTCAGTCATCATGTCGCAGTTGTTGAGAGTAGACAGCACCAATTACATATTCTCATTTCAACCTCCCACACCGATCGTGTTGGATCCGAACAAAGATTATGAAATAGCTCTTCGTGCTTTCCATTCCTACAACAGTATACCAAACATTGAAAATAACAAGTTTTATTACTACAATGACAAAAACCAATTGCAAAACTTTGATTTCCCGATGGATGTTATGAAATTGCCGATATTGAAGAATATATACAAAAGAAATTGGGTGCTGATAATGTGCTTAAGCCCGAAACGATATTTAGTCTGAAACCTAACCACAACACGTTGCAATGTCAAATTTTCAGCAAATATAAGATTTCGTTTACGCACCCTGACAGTCTTGGTACAGTATTGGGATTTTCTCCTGCAATTCTCACTCCAGGACAGACACATTCTTCAGATCGACCTGTTAGGATTATTAAAGTATCTAGCATACGCTTTGAATGCAACATTAGTACCGGAGCCTTCGATGGTAACAGACCTGCTCACACGATCTACGAATTTGTCATACAATCAAATCCTGGGTACGCAATTGACGAAACTCCACACAATTTGTTGTATTTACCTGTTGTACCGCAACGAGAAATTACCAATATCACTGTGTTGGCTGTCGATCAAGACGGACGCCCTGTAAACTTTCGAGGAGAACAGAGCACCTTGGTGTTGGAACTTAGATCACGTGGGAAATGGGATTAGTAATAAGACAATCTACTGCCCATAGTACACCATTAGTTGTGCAGCCGTCTGAGCGACAACATCGTACGTCCTCATCTAAGCGGCAACATCTTACGTTTGCAAACAAATTGTTTTTACAATCACTTGGTTTTAAGCTGAAAAAATGACAACCATGTATGGAAAACGATCCCGTTCAAACAGCATAATGCCTCCAATATTTGATATTTATCGTAAGCCGATGTTTGACGAATCGATTCGAAAGGCCGAATACCGAACATATGCACCATTCATCAAATCATTCAACTGTAATGACATTGTAGAATTTAGCATCAATCAAGTTGACTCGTTTTTTGCAATGAGTGAAACCTTGTTATGCATTAAAGGATCGCTCGCAATAAACGGCAATGGTGAAGTCAAACTAGCAAATAATGTGGGTGCTTTTCTTTTCGATTCGTGTACGTACAGCGAAAGCGCAAGGGAGATGGAAACAGTGCGGGATCCTGGTATCGTAAGCGCTGTACGTGCTATGACATGTTATACTCAAGAAGATTCCAGTCATATGGCAATGGCGGGGTGGAATTACCCTAAGGATCCAATTCTACATGCTGCCGATCATTCATTCAACATACAGATGCCTCTTAAGCATGTTTTCAACATTTTCAATGATTATCCTATGATTACGTGTGGTCGTCAAACAATAAGACTAGTTCGAGCTCGAAATGACAACGATTGCATAATTGTCAAAGAAAAAACTCCAGGTCATGTTACAACTGTTAAGATTAACATTACCAATATTGAGCTTAGAGTCAAGCACATATTTCCCAATGATGATATTAAATTGGAACTTATGAAATCCATTCAACAAGATCAACCTATAGTTATTCCTTTTAGAAAGTGGGAATTGCATGAATTACCAGCACTTACCAAAGGCGCTAGACGTGAAGTTTGGGCTGTAAAAACTAGCAATGCAGTGGAAAGACCTCGTTATGTCATTGTTTTCTTTCAAACCAATAAACGTGACAAAAGCGACGCCGATCCCACCTTATTTGACAATATCCACATACAAAGTATCAGATTATCTTTAAATGGAGAATATTGGCCGAACGAGAGAATGCAGTTGGATTTTAGCAAAACTGACTACAATGAGGCCTATTTCAATTATACCGAATTCTATCCTAGCTACATACATTCTCAACAAAAGCGACCTCTGCTCGATTTCTCAGGTTTCGCACAACATACATTGTTCGTCATCGATTGTTCGAAGCAAGAAGAAAGCATGAAAGCATCCACTGTTGACGTAAAACTCGATATTGAAGCGAATACTGGTTTTCCCGAAAATACCAAGGCTTATTGCATTATAATTCACGACTGTGTAATGGAGTACTTCCCTCTCTCTGAAATTGTAAAAAGTCTAAATTAGATGCATAACTTGTTAGTAGTACACGAGCAGTCATCATGAGAGTAGCATTCGTAGACATTCAGGGATTCGATGTGGACGGATGGTTTGTTCCCAAAGAACTTACCATTGAAATAGGATTTAAACGAAGTCATTACATCTTCTTGCCTCAGAAACCTTTTAATGCGCTAAGTAATGGGGATAAGAAGACTGCATCATACGTGGAGAAAAAACTGCTTGGAATTCGATACTCTGATGGACACGTAGAATTGTCCAAAATCAATGAAATACTAGAATCCAAGTTGTTGTATGCAGCAGATTACATATACGTTCGAGGAGAACAAAAAGCAGAATATTTGGATAAGAAACGTCACGTTTTTGGAGTTTTTCCCATTATTATTGATGTTTGCAAGTTTGATGGTACACCTCATGCTACTGGAAACGTTGGCCCTACTGCAAACCCATGTCATGCCTCTGGATTATTTTCATGCACCGAAAGAAATGTGGATCGTCTACGTCACTGGTTTGCCAATAACATAATGCCATTGTAATTTTATGTATAAATAAATATATTAGAAATTAAACGCTTTTTTATTTATCACATCTTTATTGATCGAGTCTTATATTACAAGAAGATTCAAATTTTCTCCTTACAATTTCGAAAATAATTTTTAAAATTAGAATAAATACAGATGCTAATATTACACAAGACATTGCAAAGACATTGTCTATTTCACTTTTCATATGCTCGCTGGTGTTGTTGCTAACGCCCATGGTATTGGTTGAATACGTCTCAATGGATATGAAGCTGGTGGCAGTTTTCTGCAGGCGTAAATCCAGGTGTCTTGCTGCTGCTGCTGCTGTAGATTCAACTCTTTTGGTTTCCACGTTTTGTCCTCAATATGCAGGCTATCTAATTGTCTTTTAATTTGTTTTATATTCTCATATGATTTAATGTCTCTATTTAACTGATCTAGTTTACGTTGAAATTCCATAACCCTATGTATGTACTCGATGGAATTCATAGTACTACTGAATATGTCCTATGTTGAATGTCACGTTTTATGTCAAGCGATGTCTTGATTGACACATAACTGTTACGTCAAAACGTCTCACGTCACGTAATTCCTACATTTCACGTTCTGCGTCAAATGTCACATATATGTCACGTCCTGCGTCGAATGTCACGTTATTCACGCAACATTTTCACGTTCTGCGTCGAATGTCACGTCATTTCACGTTCTGCGTCAAATGTCACATAAATGTCATGTCCTGCGTCGAATGTCACATAAATGTCACGTCCTGCGTCGAATGTCACGTCAATTCACGTGTCATTGTACGTTCTATGTCAAATGTCACATAAATGTCACGTCCTGCGTCAAATGTCACGTCCTACGTCGAATGTCACATCATTTCACGTAACATTTCACGTCCTGCGGCAAATGTCACATAAATGTCACGTCCTGCGTCGAATGTCACGTGACATCCAACGCTTTGACACCTCATACGTCAAAATCCGACCAATAGCAACGAAGATACGTTTTGACGCCCATTTGGCAACGCCGCCATCTTTGTTTTTTGTGTCAAAGTATTCCCCGTCTCATCCCCGTTCCATCGAGCCCTCGTACGCCCCAATCAGACCAATAGAAACGAAGATACCCCATAATGACCTTTTGGCATGCTCCGATGCGCACGGCACATACTGCATTCAACCCCATTTTTCATCCCCTTTCCAACGAGCCCTCGTACGTCATCGTACGTTAAGCCGTTTGGAACTTACGACCGGGGGTTGCGATTTTAGGGGTTGCAATTTAGGGGTTGGTCCAGGAAGTACATAGCCTATCTACTTACATATGCACTTCACCTACGAGATCATAATAATTTTTTTAATGACGAATTTAAAATTGTTCACATTCAAAATAAAGGCCTTAAGCTATCTTTGTTAGAATCTACGGAAATCAACAAATTAAAAAACACAGATATAATTCTGAATGACCAACTTGAGACAAACAGTTCTCCCCTCCTCAACCTATTTGCAGTATGCAGTACTATTATTAGCACTAAGGTCGTATATTGTTTGCTGCAAAGGTGGAGAGTTCAGAAAAACGGCCTCCCACAGGGAAGATTTTTTTCACCAATGCTCTTCAATATATACACAAAAGACCAACCTACACCGACCGAAAGCAAGCACTTCCTGTATGCTGAGAATCTTGTAATATGTGCTCAAGGAAATAGTTTTGAAGAACTGGAGGAGAAACTCGAAACTGTTTTAAAAACAATGACAACGTATTACTTGCAGAATTATACCCAATCCCTCTAAAACCCAAGTGTGCGCTTTCCACCTTCGCGCAAAGGAAGACAAGCGAAAACTGCAAATTGCGTGGGAAAATTAAACAGATCTCGGACGAGAGGTATGCCCTATACAAAACTTGTGTGTGTGAGTGTGTGTGAGAGAGAGATGGCATTAGACAAAGAATCTTTTTGCCACAGAAAATTGTTATAAGGATGTTTAAATTTTTATTTTAGAATCGTTTATAAACTTGATTAGAATATTATATATAGATTTGTCAGAATAAGATAACAGATTGCTGATGTTAACTGGAAGGCTAATATTGAGATCAATTAAACCTAAATATAGTCTTCGAGTCTGTTCCCTATGATTAGAACAATCGAAAAATAAGTGATTCAAATTTCCGATAGATTTATTATTACAAGGACAGAAAGGAGTTTCATAGATTCCAATCCTATGCAGATGCTCTGGAAAGAGTCCATGGTTCAGTTTTAGCCGCGTTATTAACGAAGAATGTACTTTATTAAAGTTAAGATTGAAATGGGGAATATTTTTTGGTAGGCATGGGTGAATAGAAAAGTAATGGTTTCTAGATTTCTAGACAAAACTTAAACACCACAAAAGCGACTAAAGTCCAGAAAAAGCTTCCTTGGAACAGTGCAGGATGAACCGCCTGAGTATTTTCTTCTTCCCAGGTTCAATGGACCAGCCAGTCCCTAGACTTTAAAATGTGGAAAACTATGAGTAGGATAAGAACGGGAGTTTCTCAGTAAAATCAAACAAGGCAAAATGGGGAAAAATAGACCAATATGATGTGAACTGTAACTGTGGAGAAACACAGAATATGGAACATCTTCTTATATGCAGAAAATGTCCTCATCGATATACCATCGAAGATTTGTGGCTTGCCAACAAACATGGAACCGACGTAGCCCGATACTGGGTCGAAATTTTATAAATGACATGTCCAGACATGATAAAGTAAAGTAAGTACGAAAGACCCGGAAGTAAGTAAGAAAACTTGATAAAGTTTTGTTTTCTAAACAAGCATTTAGAAAATTCTATAAACAACCTTTAAAACCCAATATACTGAATAAGACAAGTTTACATTTTTAAAATATTTTGATACATATTGTGTAGTGTAATTATTATTGCTGTATTTATTTTCTGTTGTAACAGTACGGACAAATCTAAGGCAAATGCTTTGAGTAGGCTTCCAATGCCTTGCTTATGAACCGATAAAAATAATAAGTAACTAGATAAAAGTAATGAAGTGAGTAATTATTCTACGAGTTTCTATGAGTTTATACCTTAATTTCGTTTTTTCTTCTATAACTCTATTTAAACACTAAAACAATTGAAAAATTTATCTTTATTTTAAAAATCAAAGATAAAAGAACTGAAAAGTCTTTCAAATTGCATTAATTATTATATACACAGCAGTAATTTTTAGTTCTATTAATTTTTAATTTCGTGGAAAAGAAAGTAGAAGAAAATATTTCGTTAACAGGATCAGTAAACATACTACTTATGCATATGAACCTGGTATGTGAGCGAAATAATATTTACTTAAGTCCTATTGCCCTCAGTTAAACTGTACTACTCGACGAACTTGTTTTGGTTAATTGGTTTTTTTCAATATTGCTAGTATTAGAGTATACTAATACGAATAATAGTTGGAAAAAACCTGCAAAAAATCGTTTCTTCAGCTTTAGCCATTCCTAAAAATAATTTTAAAAATAATATACTATTTTTGTTGGGAATAAGCAACAATTTTACTTTAAAATAAATTTATTTGGCGTTCCGATTTTCCCTTCGGAATTCATTCTATAATTACAAAACATTCATAAATTAAACAAATTTTTGTTTTGGTTTCTTGGTAAAAAATTCTTCTAATAATTTAATTTTATATGACATATTCATATTATATTCATAATTCAGACATACATTTTAAAGTAGACCAATTTAACATGATATTGTCAATATTATGAGTTGCGCTACTGGGACGACATTATTGGAACATAGTTCATTTCGTGTAATGAAATGAATTTTAACTTAGAATTACCCGTAAGAAAAAGCGAAGCATGTCTGAAGACAAATCACATGTAATGTGATTCAATTCAAATAAATTCAATCATGAATGTTACATTAGGTTAATTTAGTCTTTGAATATTATTCATAAATTAGATTACGATATCTATTTAAATGTTTAGTCAATATATCAAATTTATTTCTGTTTATTTCACATCATATAGTTTGTTGATCATATTTTCAATACTAATAAAAAGAAGAGAAACTGTCATACTTTAACCTACTACTACACCAACTATATCATTCTTACCTCTCAAAATTTATTACACAACAAAAACAATTCCTGTAAGCCAGTTCCTCCATTACACAAGTAATATAGTGCGTAACCTACAAATACCCCCTTTTTTAAATTAAATGTATATTTTGTCTTTTGCATGTGTCCTGTTTGTCCTAAATGTTTTGTAATTTTTCATTTCTTAAAATTATTTTTAATTTAATTTATGACATAACAATAATTTCTTTCTGCCTAAAAATACCAAGATTGGATCTTTATTTACTTGATAAATATACCTTGTATTATTTGCACGCCAAAACTATCATCTATCTTATGGTACCTTGTTACAATGCTGTTTGTTTTAAGGTTATTAATTTTTATAAATAACACACAGTTTAAAATATATGTCTTAATAAATATAAATAACTTTGTTTCACCAAACAATATTCCTATCCTATGGTCTGTTTTTTAACTAGGAGGAGTAATTCAAATTTTCCGCGCCGTAATGCTTGTTTGCAATTGGTCCAACCGCAGGCAAGTTTACTCCACTAAATTATGACAAATTGACACTAATGACATTTGTGAAATTTATTTATTATTATTATTTTCCTCTAATATATAAATCGCTTTTTTACTCTTTAAGTTGTTTGTAATAACTTGGACTTGGTGATATGCGAATAGTATTTAATGTGATATTTTGCTAGATGATGTTTATACTAAATATAGTTTAAAGTGTTTATAAATTTATAAATGTATGTTATTAATATCTAATTATCATAAGAAAAACGGCAACTATCTTTTAAATTTAGTGTATACTTGTTAAGAAGCATTTACATTTTGTTTTCATCACAATAAAAGAACATTAGTAAAGTAATGTTGTGTTTTAGTTTGATTGTATGATACAGTTGGTTTTGTTCTTCCTGGTTGTAGATCATCACAAAAAAATTGCAAAATTATGCAAGAATGTAACATAATAGATTGGATTTGTTGATTATCTCACAGAAATCCAGTATTTTTTAGTAAATTTTATTTGTTGATTACAAATGGGACAAACTCACTATCAAAATTAAACAATAATCCAGCATTAAAGAAATTGTAAGTACACACTTATTTATACAAAGTATCTGGTAAGAAAAAAAAACTAGATTCAAGAAATTGATCATACCAGGATAAGAATATGGTCTACTATTAAAAGACAAATTTCTGAGAAAAAACATACTTAGATCTGTAACATTATTGACTCTCCCGATCAAAATATTCTCTAAATTATTAAATACCATAGACTTAAGAGATCTATAAAACTGGATTACTCGATATTTAAATATATATATATATATATATATATACTATATATATATATATATATATATATATATATATATATATATATATATATATGGGACCAAATGTGAAAAACGTCCTTTTTTATTGTAATATATATTGGAAGTGAATTGAAAAAAAATATTATTCAAACATAAATAAACAAAGTTAGGTTAGAATTGACGTGTAAGGTTGTCCCATATTGATTACTCGATTACCGCAAAGCCGAGATAATCAACAAAAAAGAAGATGTATTTGGTGACTTTTCTAGTAACTTTCTTGAGTGTGAATCTGTCTTTTTGGTTTACTCCTCCTGGTTAAAAAACAGAGTATAGTTGTTAATATCACCCTTCCATTCAAGAGCTACGTTACTCGTTACATAGTTACAGTAAAACAGATGATCACCTTTCACCAGTCTACCATAATGGTTTTTTAAACTATGTTTTTTCAAACATTTAAAAATAATCCTTGTATCGGCATTTACGTAAGATTATTTAAATTTCAATTTTCATTTAATTATATTTTCACTTAATTTTTTATTTAATTAAATTGAATTCACATTTAATATAATGTTAAAAGCAAGGTGATTATTTCAAATGGGTTTCTAACTTTTAAAAATTAATACAATCCAGATATCTGGACAATTCAAAAGCGACATTATAACTACTTTGCCACTACTTTAAAAATTAGCCAAAATTCTTTATAAATAAATTCCTTTATAAATAACTTGTTAATTACATAAGTAATGTTTTTAAATTATTGCAATCAAGTTTTTCCTAATTTAGTGTTTTCATTTGATACATACCTTCACCTTGAATGGATTTTTGGGTGGTAGACGATCAAAAAATTAAGTGAAAGTGTAAACTAAAGAATAAACAACAGTTGACGCGAAGTAGCAAAGAAAATTGTGGTCCAAGTAATTATAACTTAAACAGGACGATATCCAAATTTTTAAAATACAGGGTTTCTCGAAGACACATCTATCCAGATCAAGACCTATGAATGTCTGTTTGGAGACAGAAGGTGGCGAGTACGGTAAAGAACAGAAAAAAATAAACAAAACCAAAAGAAATAAACAAATCAGCAATTTGGACAACAAAATAAACAAAACAGATAAAAGAAAGCAAATTGGAGAAGTCGATGCCTGTCATGGAGGAAGTCATGAAGGAAGACATGACAGCTATTAAGAAGCAAATGGACAAATTACATGAAAGAATGGATGATCAAAGAAAACAAATTCAATATTAAGAAGAGAAAATGAAAAACTAATACAAAAATCACTACTAGGTAAAGGAAAAGAAAAAAAAGATGTCTCATATGAAAAAAACACTGAAGAGAAACCTTAAAAAATAAAAATTAAAAACTGAATTTAAATTCACAGTGTCCTTAAAAAAAAAAAGAAAAGTAAAAACACCGAAAAACACAAGAAAAAATCCAAATGGAGAGGAGAGCTTCGAATAAAAAAATCATAAAAGGAGCGAGAAGGCTTTTCAATTAAGATGAAAAAAAGACAAACACCAGAAATTGAACAGGTCAAAGAGACAGTACCGAAAATAGCACTTAAAACAGTTTAACAGTCAGGTAACTTTCGAGGTAGCTATTGCATCCAAGATCAAAAATAAGTCAAGTCTCCCTAACTTTAATTTGAGGTTGGGACGGAGTGGAAATAACTTAAGAAATACAGAGGAACCGTCTCTATGAGGCTTGACCTCTTTGGTCTTCAGATCATTTGTTTCCGGGAATCGCATGTCTTCTGATGCTGTGAAATTTTAATAAATATTTTATAATAATGTAAACGTTCATCTTCGGGTGATATATTTTAAAATTGGATGTTTAATTCTGGATGAAGTATGCTTAATGAATAAATATTTATTTTAGGTTTTAATTCTTACTAATGTTGAAGCCAATCCAAATAATACTCTTTATTTAAACATATCTACTTTATATTATATACTAATAAACTTTACACTTCGCGAAATATTTCTTAATAAATTACGAGTATTTTTTTATAAAGTAATGAGATGGTAAAAACAAAACCACTATTTTGAAACGTTTGCTTTTATATATAATTAATTCTATTTTGATGGATGTAAGGAGTGCCACAAGAATAAAAAAATACCATTAGAAACAATAAATTGTTAGTTACAATCTTTAATATCCAACAATACATACAGTTATTTTTTATGAATCTCATCAGTGTAAAAAACTTTAGGTGTGTCATAAATATAAGGATATGAGAGGAAATCTGTGTAGATCAATTAATTTAAATTTCTACAGTAATTTTTACGCACGTTCTAATTAACAATTTGGCGATTTTAATTTAGATTTAATGAATAAACACACAGATTAAAAATTAATAGGACCCTACGGCTATAATTCAGACACATTAAAAAACAGATTTAACAGATAAATATATAGTATGTCTGCTATAAAACTTAAAATGCTATATCAAGTATATTTTTTGTCAATCGCTTACGAAGTGTGTATTTTTTAGGAGTACAACCCGTTTATTTTTGCCAATATCAAGATCAAAAACTTGATCAGAACTAATAGCCATGTCTCAATTTGTAATTACATTCATTTACAATAAAATAAATATTGTTCGGTTCAAAACGTGACTGTATTTCGGCAATTTGGTAATTAAATAAATAAAAAAATAAAAAATAAACGAACGAATATCTCTGCAAGAGGAACAGCAGGGATTTCGGACAGAAAGATCATACACGGATGCAGTTTTTGTAATAAGACAAATAAAAGAAAAGTCGCTGGAATACAACAAACTAGCATATATTTGTCTGATAAATTTAAAGAAAGCGTTTGACAGAGTGAGAATTCGGGACGCGATACAATTATTATGTGAAAAGGAATATCACTGGATTTAATAAAAACCATTGAGCATTAGGGTGGAGTGAAACATGAAGATTTTTTTTTATTTTTTATTCGAAATGTAATAGCGCGGAAAAGTTGCTTACTGCATAGAGGAGTACCATGTTTTTTTTTAATTTTTTTCTACCATTTCATCTTCAGGGTTCTACAGGGTGAAACAAAAAAAAATAATAAAATTTTGTTTAATGTAATAGCGCGGATAAGTTGCTTACTGCATAGAGGAGTACCATGTTTTTTTTTATTTTTTTCTACTATTTCATCTTCAGGGTTGTACAGGGTGAAACAAAAAAAATAATAAATTTTTTTTCTAATGTAATAGCGCGGAAGCTAAATATATTAATGACTATTAGGCTTTTTACCAACTTTTATAGTTTCAAAAAGTCTTCTACATTTAAAAAGACAAGAAAATACAAATCCCTTATTTTATAAAAACTTTTAATATAGAAAACAATAAAAATCTCTAATATAGAAAACAAACCGTTTACTAAATAAACAGGTTCTCTTTAAAAAAAAAGTTCAACCAAATATTATTATCTAGACTATTAAATGGAAATTAAACTGCTACTTGTCTTTAAATTCCTAAAAAATGTATGCACTGTATTGCGCCTTAGTGTTAAATCGAGGTAATATGGCTCTTGAATGAATCCTTGCTCGAACAAATCCATCTCTGGAGTCATAGTCGAGGACAGAATTGGAAGCTTCTGTTACAACCTTCACACATCTTTCTACTGCTTGAGTATGACAAGAAAATTACAAAAAATTAGTTGGAAAAATTTCTTCACCATTAATACATTTTCTAATATCCTCATCAGTTGTAGTAGATAAAAGGGGAGGAATTGTAACAGAGCAATTTTGCCAATCAATAAGTTCATAATATTCACTAGCATTGAAATTTAAATCAGGAATTAAAAATTATCTTACATTCGTGTCCACAGTAGGTATTTTTGTGCGCGTCTTCAACATTCTGCGTAAGGCAAGTTGTCTTATGGAAGGACGATCATCAAAAAGCATTGCTAGGAGAAGGTTCTCCGGATGACAAAAATACGAATTTCTTTTGATAACAGGATCAATGACGGCTTTTAACTCGTTCCTCAGGTAGCGTGACAATTGAATCATTTTAAAGACGTGTCTTGCTCCTTCACTACACGATGGCTTAGTTTTAATATTAAATCACACTGGCGCATAAACTTTTACCACAAATTCAGCCAAAGATCTTAAAACCAAAGACAGATTTTCACTTCCGACGTAAACACGCAATATATGATTTGCCTTTGTAACCCATCGTGCATGTGATAATTTACCCGGATTACGAGTTGCTAAATCTATCGAGCACTTTCCACTAGAAACCGAATGACAAATTTCGTATAAGTACTTTTGATCACTGCTAAGGTCCCTTATAACTGCAGCATCTAATTGTGTTAGAGTGGTATGAATAGGAACAAAATGGATTACTGGCAAATTTTCGCAAGACTCAAATAGTTTACCCATTTTGCCAGAGTATTTACGAGGTCCCAAAGTTTCTCCATCGAGAGATTGAAAGATATGCCGGAGGAACAATTCATTCATGTGTAACAGACAAATTGACCACTGCAGAGGACGTTTCAGTTCTGTCTCTAAAAACCGTAAAACCCCATTCTTCCTCCCAGTTTTGACTGCTGTACCGTCGCAGCCTACTACTAAAAGATTACCTGTGCCAATACCGGATTCTTCAAAAAAATTAGTATAGATGTGGCAATATGTCTTCCTGTACCTGACGTTGGAGTAATGTGATTTAGATATTTAAAACCTGGTTCTTCAAGTAACGAAATGTGTTCTTCGGTTTTTATCTTGCAATGAAGTTTATCTCCAACCTTTTCTTGGCACAGAGTTTTATCCTTTCTGCCTGAACTTTTTTACTCTTAAATTATAAGTCTCATTACGTTTTTGTTTTGGATATCTGATGAGAGTTTGGTACTTACTTAGGATATCACGAATTAATCGAATAATACGATTGCTTGATACAGTGGGAACTGAGGCTTTTTCCCAGATGGCTTCGATTTCACTGGTAACTAATTGAGAAATAACTAGAACACTAGGATCCTTGCCGGAATCCATACGTTTTAGTTCATTTCTAATAAGTAGATATCGCTTCATAACATCTTCTATAGTTGGCAAAACATTATAAGGTATATTCGCAGGTGCACCAAATATAGGACAATTAGTAGTGCCCATAGTGTCTTTCACTGGCAAACTCATTACGTACCGATTAATTATTACAATAACGATCTTATGTCTACGGCTATCACAGTGGGACTAAAGATTGAGCTAACTTCGTCTTACTTACTTTGTCGAACCGATCTAGCAACAGGTCAAAAAACGTTTTACAGGAAAAGATTATTTCACGGAAAGCCTTTACTAGTGGCGTAGCTTTATTTAATAAAAATTAACTGTAAGACGAATATTGAACATTATTTGATGAGATTTTTGATCTGTTTTATTTCCAAAAATATTGCTCAAAATATTTACTTGGGTGACAGATAGAGCTCTAATAACATTATTTTTAACTAAAATAATAGAAAATAATTAACATCAATAAAAGCAGCTTCTTTTATTTATTAAAAGTAAAAAATAAATAAAATCGATTTTTCTTGATTTTTTTCTTTTTTTTGATGCGCGGTAGAGCCCTGAAGATATTTTTATTTTCTACTGAAATTTTAACAGCAAGTATACTATAGGTAGGGTCAACTTTTCGCAGGTATTACATGTCAAAAAAAAATATCGATTTTTTCGCTCCACCCTATTGAGCATATATATAAAAATAACATAGCTATGGTAAGATGTAAAGGAAACTATCGCAACCTATCAAATGTGAAACTGGCATTAGACAAGAAGATTCGCTGAGCCCATTAATATTTAATCTGATAATGGATGGAATCACAAAGAAAGTTTAAAAAAGAAGAGGATATAGAATGGGAGAAAAGGAAATAAGGATAATATGATACCCCGACGACGCCATAATAACAGCCGAAAATGAAAATGACCTACAAAGATTAATTAAAGAATTCGAAAACTAAAGCGATAGTGATATCAGCGGAACCGAAACGATGTAAACTAGTCGTAAATAACAAAATAATGCAACAAGTGATGGAAAATGAATACTTGGGAAAAAAACTGTCAAGCTACGGAAAAAAGGAAGAAGAAGTACAAAAACAAGTGAACATGGCAAACAGAGCAGCAGGATGTCTCAACAACACAATCTGGAGAAACAAATACCTCACAACGGAAACGAAAACCAGGATATATAAATCAACAATAAGACCGATAATGCCGTACACAGCGGAAACAAGAGTAGATACGGCGAAAACACAAAGACTGCTGGAAACAACAGAAATGAAAGTCTTACGAAAAATAACAAACCAAACTCTAAGCGACAGAGTAAGAAGTGAGGAAATACGAGCGAGATGTGGTATAGAGGAAATAAACGCGTGGACCAAAAGAAGAAAAGTGGAACGGAATCAACACATCGAAAGAATGACAGAAAATAGAATAGTACGAATAGCAAGAGACAAATCGCCAAATGGAAGAAGATCATTGGGACGACCGAGGAAAAGATGGTCAGACAACGTCAATTGAGGCTAAAAACCGAAGTAAAACAGGCATTAAGCCTATTTATAAAGTAGGAAGAAGAAGAAGAAATAAATTCCAAAGCTTCCACTTCCGTGGTATTCGAACTGATATCTAGATTTATTTTAAATTGATTTACTCTTTTAATTTTTTGATTTTTTTAAATCTACTTTTGAACGGTTATACTTATAATAATGAAATTTGTTAAACGAACCTAGGCTTCTTAACTAGTTATAACAAATTATGTAATAGTGATTTTCTTCTTTCTTGTCTCATTGTTATAAGCTTTGTCTATAAAATTTGTACAATTTTTAGTGACAATAAAGCCGTTAACTTATTTACTTACTTATTTATTTGTATTGCTATTAAGGCTAAAAAATAACCAAAAAATGAGTTTCAGAGCATTATAATAAATATACTCTAGAGATGGGATTGCAATAAATCTTAATTCCTATAGTCACTAAACAATGTCGTTATCTGTATAATGAAGTTTTAATATTGAATAAATATAAAACAATTCCTGCCTATAGCTTTACACAACTTTGAAATATTGATACTTATGGATTTATGTGGTTGATACGATAACTTGTTGATGGCTTATAGTATTGGTTTAATGGATTGTAGCTGAATAAGTAGACTGTAGTTTTTTTAGTAAGAGGATGCAGATACCGGGAACATCCTCGTAAAAGCTTTAAGCAGCTATTGAGTTTTGCATGATATCTGCTTGCTGCTGCAGATATCAGCCCATGTGTTGTGCATCACGAGGCCCAGGAAAATTCCAACGAGGGAGAACAAGAAAAATACCATTTATTATTTACTATACCATAATACCATAGTTATTTATACCAATAAAAATTTATTTATGCCAATAAAAATAATAAAAATAGTAATAAAATAATAAAATAAAGTAATAATTGGTATTATAAAGTGGTCAAAAACGGATATAGAGGGTCTTCAGCGGAAAGTAAGAACACTTCTCACAAAGGCCCAAAAACATCATCCACGCAGTGCAGTAGAGAGAACAACATTGCCGCGGTATCTAGGAGGAAGAGGACTTATGGATATAGGTGAGCAATTGGATAAACAAATTGCTAATTTAAGAACTTATTTTCAGGTACAGGCTGAGACATCTACTTTACATCGAGCAATTTGCGCAGTAGATGGTACAACGCCGCTTAAACTGAGGGAACAAGAAATGCGCAAAACCATCTGACTAAACCTCTGCATGGCGACATCTCAATGAAATCAGCGAAGAATATGTCGACAATACAGTCGTCGAATTATTGGTTGACATCAGGAAATATGTTTCACGAGACTGAGGGCTTTCTACTTGCCATTCAGGATCAGCTTATTTCAACTAAAAATTACCTGAAATATATTGTTAAAGATCCCAAGTCCAAAATGACAAATGCCGATATGGATACCAAACCCAAGAAACCATCCAACATCTTACCGGGGCTGTCAAGCGTTTGTCGGAACTGATTATAAAGAACGCCGTGACTCAGTAGGAAAGACTATCCACCAAGAACTAGCTGACAAACTGGGACTTCTCCAAACCGACCATCTTCCTTATTATCAATATATCCCTGTCAGAATGCTTGAAAATGACAACTACAAGCTATACTGGGACCGCACTGTGCTCACAAACCAACCAGTGGCACATAATAGGCCGGATCTCACACTAGTTAATAAACTTACCAGGCAAACGACACTTATTGATGTGGCAATACCTAACATCAATAATTTGCGTGTTAAATACAACGAAAAGATCGCCAAATATAGAGATCTAGAAATACAAATCAGGAGACAATGGAGAATGGAAAGTACTCAGACAGTACCTATTGTTCTATCTACTACTGGTGTTATTCCCAAAAACCTCCTAGCGAACATTAAACAGCTGGGACTAAATAAACATCTTTATAAGGCCATGCAGAAAGCTATACTCCTCGCGACGTCCAGATGTGTACGAAAATTTTTGGGAGATACTCCAGCAAACCAAGTCACCCAGGGCTCGATAACACGGAAAGAGTCCCACCAGAGCTCAAACCTTTTGATACCGTAGGTATCTGGGATGAGTAAATTTTCCCCTTAGAGGGAGTGTGAGCCGTATGGCTAAATTTGGGATAAAATAATAAAAAAATAATAAACAAAGTAATACAACGCTATTATAGAAGCTTCACTTCAAAAATATTAATGATGTTCTATGAATTGACGGGTTGAGTATTTTTCTACGCTCTCAAATTTTTGAACTAATTAATTGATTGCTTTCATTTGCTCCATACTGTATAATCTGAAATATTACTAAACTAAAAATTAAAAGTACCTACTCTGTTTTGTTTTCCACTATGTGTGTATTGAAAAAAAATTGACAGTAATAATATATTACTTCCAATATCTACAAAATTTTATAGGAAAACCTATTCACGATTTCTAACATATAATAGCACTTAATAGTACCTTTGAGTTATCATTCACTCACTTTTTAATCCGTAATTGTATTTTCTTTCAACATATGACACGAAATAGGTTTACAAAACATTACACTTTCTATCCCAACTATAAACACTTTGTCCGAACAGACGTTTATGAACACTTTTATGTGCCGTTTAAATTATGGAGTTGTGGTTTTAAGATATTTTTCTTTTTCGTTAATTTTAATCGAAATAATAAACAAAATAGTAAATAGACCTGCGTTGATTACTTAATGTTCATTTGCAGTAAATCATGTGGGAGGAATTGACATTTTATGGAAGTGAGAAATAATAGCATTTGGATATTTTGAATATTTTACATTACAGTTAGATTTTTACCGTCTTAAGACCTATTTTTCCTTCCTTTGGAGCTTATTCGACGTTAATAGTTCCATAAATGCAACTAATATTTGTAAATTATAGGCAGATACATACATATATGGGCGACACATATAGCTGTTAATATCATGAAATAAATATAATCAGAAGGTTTAACATTTAAAGTACATCAGTGACGGGATAAAATTCAAAAGGTCCGATTATTTGGACTGATGTCTATATTCCACCAAATAAAATTACTTAGGCTGATCATTTTATTAAATATTGTAAGATGTCCAGATACCTTTTTATTTTTGATGGAGATTATGATGCAAAAAATCATAAATGGAGCTTTAGAGAATCATAAACTCACATGAGCGGGAATTTTTAAAAAGTATTATTACGAAAATACTTATTCACTTATTCTCTTAATCTTCTAAAACTATCATCAACGATCATATTCACAGCCATAATCAGTTGGCGATATATGAGACTGTATATAAATTTTCGTTACTTTTTAATATCTGTAACGACTCGGTACCTTAACTATCAATAGCCGGTATGTTATACCCGTTACTTTCGGAACTTTTAAGAGTACATAAACTCAAAGCAAACAAATATTTAAAACTAACAAAGTGAAATATTAGATCCTTTTTCTGGTTTGTGAACCATCGTTCTGCCAATTTCTTTTCATTTATATTAAAAATAGTATATTTCTTTTTATTACAGTTGTAATACCTAATAAAGTCATAAAATGTGTTATATCAAAGAAACCCGGCACGCCTCTTTGGTATTTACATTTTACGGAAAGCTTACCAAATGTCTAATGAACACATTTGGCTTCATAGACGTCATTGTATTTATTTGTAGATTTTAACTGAAATAATTTTAGTTTAGATGTACTATACTAGTAGACCCTTTTTATTGGAATTATGATTAGACCAATTTACCTTCATACTTCTACTTGCACAGTAAAATATTCGTTGTCGCAGTAAACCAAAACAGTCGTATATTCGTGGAATAGTCTATAAAAGACACTAAATCAAACAGAACTTCACAAACTTTCATATGAGAATACGAGAACCAAGAATCGATAATATAGCAAAACTCATCTAGAAAAATATGTTACTCTCAAAAAAGTTACAACAAACGAATATATTGCTATCTCTAATCGAATTAACACCAAATCAACTTAAATTTTGGACATTTAGTTCAAAAAGACTCTAGTAAATTACATGAAATACAGCCCAAATGAACTCAAGTAGAATTATGAAAATTAGGTGGAATAAAATAATTCATCTGTGTTGAACTAACGCATCTCAAATAAACTCAAAAAATAAACTAATATAGTAGCAAATAAACTTGACCAAAGTTTTCCCAAAGCCATTTAAGTCTTTGATGTGCCAGATTTCGGCGTTAGATCCATCATCACGATTTCGCAAAAAATAAACCAAAGAAAGAAAGGTTATTAGTAAGAGAAGGTCAAGATATACATAGGATTCCAGTGGGGTAGTGCGTCTTTACCTCGCTAAGACTAGATCCTCTCCGGAAGGGTTACCGGAAGCTCCGTTCGAGGCCTCTATCACTTGTCCTTCACCACTTTGGCACAGATCACCTGACACCGTGTGGTTGCAAATTATTTTTTCGAGATTTACTCCTCTGATACTAGACTTTCAAAAGAACAAAAAAATGTCTTTTAAAGAAACAGAAAAATAATGACAGGCCGTAGTCAATAACAAAAAACTCGCGATGTGAGATGTAACACATCTCAAAAATACAACAATAATAAATAATCTACTTAAATAAACTGTATTACTATTTATATCTCGTTCTAACTTAATTAAAACATGGCATAATTCTGATGTTTCTATGGCACACTCATTTGACTGCGACTTTATTGCAGACAATTCTTCATGTTAAAATTTATTTTTTATGATATGCTTTTTAAAGCATCTCTTTCTCTTTGAAACGAAAATTCTGTTTGCTACAAAAACTTTTAAGCGAGCATTCAAATGCACTTCTTCTTCTTCTTAAAGTGCCCTCTCCTCAATGGAGGTTGGTTACTACAATTTTAAACTCTTCTCTATCTTCTTTAAGTTCTCTTTCCTTGCCTATTCTATGCAGCACTTCTTCGTTTGAGGTATGCGATGTCCATGAAATTTTAAGTATTCTCCGGTAGTAGGTAGATAGTGTTCCTTCTGGAGCGGAAGTGACGTCACACGTCGATCGTCAAGCGTACGTATCCTCATGGGCCAAGGCCACGCCCCCCTCGTGACGTAGGAACGTGCCTAGGGTCTCGAGGCCACGCCCCTCGACCAATGGTGACGTAGGAACGTACCTCGTGTCTCTAGACCACGCCCCTCGGCCAATGGTGGCGTAGGAACGTCCCCCCATGTCTTGCTGACCAATGGTGGACGTTCTCGTGACGTCGGAACGTGTCGTCGACCAATGGCAGCATAGCAGCGTCAGTGGTGGGAATAGCAACACCCCCAGCGACCAATGACAGCTCAGAATTTGAATAAACATCATAGAAATGGCGGTCTAGCGATGAGGAACCAATGGTGACATAGTAACGCCCTCCTCGTGACGTCGGAACGTGTCGTTGACCAATGACAGCATAGCAGCGTCAGTGGTGGGAATATCAGGCCAATGGTGGCATAGTAACGCCCTCCTCGTGACGTCGGAACGTGTCGTCGACCAATGACAGCATAGCAGCGTCAGTGGTGGGAATATCAGGCCAATGGTGGCATAGTAACGCCCTCCTCGTGACGTCGGAACGTGTCGTCGACCAATGACAGCATAGCAGCGTCAGTGGTGGGAATAGCAGACCAATGGTGGCATAGGAACATCCCCCAATGGCCTGCTGGCCAATGGAGGACGTCCTCGTGACGTCGGAACGTGTCGTTGACCAATGGCAACATAGCAGCGTCAGTGGTGGGAATAGCAACACCCCCAGCGACCAATGACAGCTTAGAATTTGAATAAACAACATAGAAATGGCGGTATAGCGATGAGGGACCAATGGTGTCATAGTAACACCCTCCTCGTGACGTTAGAACGTTTTTCTCGACCAATGATGCCACAGAAACGTGTCCTCAACCAATGGCGGACATCCTCGTGACGTTGGAGGCCAATGGTGTGCATCAACGGCCAATGAGAAAGACGTGCATCGACTAATGGTGGAGTCGTACCACAATATTAACGAAAAGACGCCCCCAGTCCCCCCCATTCCCCCCGAAAAGACGTTCCCAGTCCCCCCATTCCTCCCGAAAAGACGCCCCCCCAATAATAACGAAGCTACACGTCCAACGTAACCAATGAGAACGATGTACAATCGCTGGTCGGTGACTGCGTTCTATGAATTGACAAAGAGAAGAAGACGAATGACAGACAAAGAGAGCAATTTTTCCTCGTATTTTTTTGTAATTAAAACCTACAACCATTAGCGTAAAACTTCTAAATTTTTTCAATTTATATTTTACGAGTTACCTCGTATATATATTTTATCGATTACCATAATAACAAAAATTCGTTTATTTTTCAATTTATACTTTACATGATCAGTTGAATGCTACTGAGAATAATGACATCACCCGGATACGCCGGCTATTAAAAATGTCTCACGCGATCACGATATATAGCCGGAAACACGTGCACATTCCAATTCGATTATTTAATGTAAGATAAAATATATTCGCATGGAGGCAGGAAGCAGGTGCATAATCCGTTGTATTTAATAATTAAGCCCGGCATGTGATGCATAAATGAATAGTCTTACGAAATATTGCGCAACATAGTTTTAGCGTGGGAGAGGCTGTTGGATAAAGAGCAGATGCACTACATATCGTCAGTTCAATTCTGATCATCCTTCAGACAAGTTGTGTGTTTTGTGCAGCGTCAGCAATTATACAAAGTACCGTTCGGAGAAGTTCTGTGTTTGTGAAGTGCCGGCAATTATATATACAAAAGTAAGTTTTATAATACTTAACCTTTTTTATATCATTTAGAATTCATCATTATCTTTACTAATTTCCAATTCTTAATAATTTTTCTGATTTAAACATTTTATTCAAATTACTTGGTTATATTCTCCGTTCTAAAAAAAAAAAAATGTTTGTAAATAGTGCGGTATTTGTAATTTTTTGTTTCTATGAAAGTTTTGTTAGTTAAAACTATTTCATTGTTAAATTAAAAAATATACATATTATAATAGATAGAATTTTTGTAAAATAATATTGCTACTCAAAGATATTTCACTGTTAAATTAAGAAATTGCTAGTCAAAGATATGTTACTGTTAAATTAAGAAAATATATATTGTTGCAGATGAACCTAAAAAAGATTAATGCATCCTCTCTGCTTACAGAGAAGACAATCAAGCCAATTAGAAAGCTAAACAGCCTACCCGTAGGAGTACCCCAGAAGATAATTGCGGCAAGAGAAGTCGATACGAAATTTGGGAATTCCATCCTTATTGAATTAGAAAAGGAGGTGACGTTCTTGCCGCAAAGGGTGGTTGAACTCTACAGGCCGCATTTGGAACATTTCAGCGAGGGAAAGTACAGCTTGGTGTTCCGAGGAAACGTTGCCACTGGAAAGGTGCAGCCAGCCGCCTCGTTTGAAATAATAGAAAATTAGAGGATAAAAAAAAATATTGGTGAGTTTTTCATTTATTGATTTATTGCTTTTTACTTAATCATGAGTAACATTGGTGATCTTAGTAATGACATTGTACAACATTTAATTAAAGCGCGTGATGTTTTGTTTCGAAATTATACACCGCGAGAAGCGAATATTTGGTTAAATCACATTAAAAGGCATTTGACTTTGTTTACTAAAGCGATTCGGTGTGGGGACTTGGAATTAGCTAAATTACGGCAACTACAGACAAACGCGGGCATTTAAAGACAATTAAATCGGAAATTCAAAATTTCGGTCTTCGCGTGGGTGGTGGAATTACTAAACATCGTCGGGTTAAATGGGAAGATGTAAATTCCGCATTCAAGAGTAGAATCAGAACAGGTATAATTATTAATCTAGGACACAAAGATTTAATGCAATTTTTCGGAGATTGTTTTAAGTTATTTAGAATTCGAATTAAAAACATTTTAAAAAAATTAAATATGATAAAATGTAATATGACATTATGTGGAGAATTTATTAGAAAATCAAATCAAGGAGGTGATATTAACCAATTTAAATATTTTAATACCAAAAACGAAGCCATAGACGCAGGAACGGACTTGGTTTTATGGTTTCACACAAACATAGTTGATAAATTAATGTCTAAGCTATCGGAATTTGAAGAAACGGGATCAGGGTGGGCTTTGAAAAAAATAGTTTCTTTAGAAGTCAATATAAATAAATATGAAGTGGGAAATGGAGCTTCGTCGTTCATTAGACTACCAGAACAAATCCAAAAGAAGCACGCATGTATTAATATCAAAAACGATGATGAAGCATGCTTTTTTTGGAGCATAGTTTCAGCGATTTATCCAGCTAAATGCAGTTCAGATCGTACATCTTCATATCCACATTATGCGACTGTCTTAAATATCGATGGGCTAGAGACACCTATGACTATAAAGGGTATTTCAAAATTTGAAAAGTTAAATAATATTTCTGTAAACGTGTACGGGTTAGAAATGAATGTTGCTAAAGAGAGAACATTTTACGTAACAACGCCGGTAAGGCTATGCAAAACCAAATTAACTAAACATGTAAATTTATTGATTGTACAAGATAAATATTTTCCAAAATTGAATGACTACGAAGCACCTATGGCTCACGATGAATCTGTAGAAATTAAGTATCATTATTGCATGATTAAAGATATGTCTCGACTTATGTCCAGGCAGTTAAGTAAGAACCGTAATAAAAAATTTTTATGTGATAGGTGTTTGAATTATTTTAGTAGTTTTGACAGATTAAATGATCATGCAAAATACTGTGAGAAAATTAATGAATGTAAAGTTTCTTTTCCATCATATCAGAATGTTGAATTTAAAAATCATATTTATAAACAAACAACTCCTTTTGTAGTCTATGCCGATTTTGAGTCAATGTTGAACAAAGTTAAAAACAGTCCATTAAAATGCAAAACAATTAAGTATCAGCAGCATAAAGCCTTTAGTGCAGGTTATTACGTAAAATGCTCTTACGATGAATCTCTGTCGTTTTACCGAAGTTACGCAGGTGAAGATTGCATGGAGTGGTTTGCCAAGGAAATGACGTTGTTGGCGGCATTTGTGCAAGGAAAAATTAAAGATATTGTACCTATGAATGTCGCACCCAGTTTTAATGCATCTAATTGTCACATTTGCGAAAAAACGTTTTCAGATAAGGATGTAATTGTTCGTGATCATGATCATTTTACCGGAGATTTTCGAGGATTCGCACACCAAGTGTGTAACTTAAATTTCAAAAAACTTTTCGTTGTCCCAATTTTTTTTCATAATCTTAGCGGTTACGATTCGCATATGATGATTAGAGATCTTGCGAAAAATGGTAGTATCAGCTTACTACCAATAAATAAGGAAAAGTATATTTCATTTACAATATACGATTCTGAGGTCAGTATTAAGTTGAGGTTCGTTGATTCACTGAGATTTTTAAATTCATCATTGGACAATTTGGCTGCCACATTGCAACCTGAGGATTTAAGATATTTAGCTAGCGAATTTCCAAATACCACTCCCGAACAAATGGAATTATTGAAACGAAAAGGCATATTCCCATACGAATATATTGAGTCTTTCAATAAATTGAATGAAACGCAACTACCATCAATTGATAAATTTTACAGCTCATTATCGGGTGAACACATCTCCAAAAATATGTATCATCATGCTCAGAATGTTTGGCAGTCATTCGGTATTAAAAATATTTTGGAATATAGTATGTTGTACATGAAAACTGATATTATGTTATTGACTTGCATTTTTGAAAATTTTCGACAAAAATGTCGAAGTACATACAGTCTTGATCCTGCATGGTACTATACCATGCCGGGATTTTCTTGGGATGCAATGCTTAAATATACTGGATGTAAACTTGAACTGCTGAATGATATCGATAAAATCATGTTTATTGAGAAAGCTATCCGAGGTGGTATAAGTCAAGTAAGTAATCGGTATTCTGAGGCAAATAACAAATACATGCATAATTATGATCCATCAAAGCCTAGTAAATATGTGCTATATTTAGATGTCAACAATTTGTATGGTTGGGCAATGTCTCAATTCTTACCATATGGGGGTTTCGAGTGGGTCGATACCAATATTGATGTCTTGTCTATTCCTGACGATGGAGATACAGGATACATACTACAAGTAGATTTGGAATACCCAGAACACTTACATGACTTACATCGAGATTTACCGTTTTGTTGCGAACATCGTGTGCCTCCAAGAAGTAAGCTTCCAAAACTTATGACCACCTTGTACCATAAAAAAGAGTACACCTTGCACTATCGCAATCTAAAACAAGCTCTGAATGCAGGACTCAAACTAACAAAAATCCATAAAGTGTTGAAATTCAAACAGAGCGCTTGGCTTAAGCCATATATCGATCTTAATACAAAATTGCGAACTGCAGCAACAACGGCATTTGAGAAAGATCTTTTTAAGTTGGCCAACAACGCCATATTTGGTAAAACGATGGAAAACATTAGGAAATATCGCATTGTAAAACTTGTATCAAAATGGGATGGAAGATATGGAGCCAAAAATTTGATTGCTAGTCCAAGATTTCATAATAGAACTGTGTTTAATGAAAATTTAATGGCAATCGAACTTAACAAAACAGAGATCATTTTCAACAAACCATTGTACATCGGCATGTCAATTTTAGATATATCCAAAGTGTGTATGTACGATTTTCATTATAACTTTATGCTGCCATATATGGGAGTTGAAAATTGTAAGCTAATGTATGGGGACACTGACAGTTTTATCTATGAATTAAAATGTGATGACGTTTACAGAGATGTTATTAAAGCAAATTTATCCAAATTCGATACATCAGACTATTCTGAGAATAATATTTATGGAATACCTCAAGTCAACAAAAAAGTTCTCGGAATGATGAAAGATGAGGCAAACGGTCGCATTATGACTCATTTTGTCGGACTTAGATCTAAAATGTATTCGTTTAAGATTAGTACGACGGATGAGGATCGAAATGCATTGTGGGATAAATACAAGAATAATATGGATGATGCAAATATTGAAAGACTTGCAAATAATTTAGGCGTCACAAAAAAATCTAAGGGTGTAAAATATTCAACGGTAAAAAATGACATTACTTTCGATGATTATGTTAAGTGTTTAAACGAATTTACAACTAAAAGTGTTTCCCAATCAACGTTTCGTTCCTACGCCCATGACCTTTTTACAATAACACAAGACAAAATTGCATTAAGTCCGTATGACGATAAACGTTACTTGCAACAAAATTCTCATGACACTTTACCTTGGGGTCATTATGAAACCACAATGATTGAGTAAAAACAAAAATTAATAAATGAAAACATAACCAATTTTTTTATAGCTTTATCAATCTCCACACGAAAATGGACTGGCTATTTGTTAAATGAATATGTAGAATGATAATTGTAATTTGGTGAAAATCAACATTTGTAATTATTATAAGTAGAAAATAAAAACTCTAAAAAATATACATTGTTTTCCTGTAATTTTAAGTCTCAGCTTATCTTTTCCAGCGTTGTGAGACATTCAACGTGAAAATAAAAAAAGACATGTTTGCATAAATAGCATTTATTTTGATTATTACATAAAATCATTTACAACTTTAATTTTATAATAATATAAATATTCTCTTAAAGCATTACTTAACAAAGAGTCTGAGGAAATTTCGCAAAACGCAGTTAGAGCTTCAAGTGGTCCATATAAACTGCTTCTGCTACAAAAGTTTGATTGTATCAAATCGATAACATTTCTATAATAAGCATAAAAGTGTAAATTATCCAATAACGATACACGATGACACACCAGACTGCTGTTTACTTCTAGGATTTGGTTGACATCACTTTCATCTAGATAGTATTCCAGACCATGCTTTTGAATAACAAGGAACTTGGTTGAATCATACACTATTTGTTTAATTTTACAATAGCCTCCACACTGAAACTCGATAGGATTGTAATCATCTTGAGAGGTGCTGTTAAAGAAATCGCAAATCTTCTGCTTAAAAATTCCGATTATATCATCCCACTCGAACGTGTTTAAACTAATTCTTGCATTCTTGTTGTGCTGACACAAAATAATGGCTGATGAGAAATGACGAGCTGGAGAAAGGCCAACTTTGATTATACAGTTGACAAGCGGAAAGGATGCTTCTAGTAAATAATATGGTTCATTTTTGGTTGCTTCTTCGAATTTCGCCAAAACTCTATCTAATTCAGCATCATAATCGATATCATCTGATGGTGAATCAGCAGCTACCACCATATCGTCTGATGAACTATAACCACTATCTTGAGAACTCATATTGATGAACTGGCAGGAACAACTGGGCATGAGCTTGCAGCATTTATGAAATTTATACTTTTTGTCACCCCCCACTCATTTAGTGTATATCTACGCGGTGTATGTAAAAGTAGATCCTAAATGATATCTTTAACGTTAATCCAACTATTATGGCTACTATCGAATCCCAACCATTGAACATACATCTTATTTCCACGTCTGCGCAGTACTTTCTCTACTAAATATATGTCTTTATTTTTTGTTTTCTGTAATTCTTCTTCGTAGAATGCTCCTTTGATAGGCGCTCCAGTCATATCTTCAATCAAGTATGTTGTGGGATTCGTTATTTTAATTTCAGTAATTTTAAACAGTTCTGTTGTCCAATTCGGTTTATATCCCTTATCGAAAATGTGTTTATTTTTACTAATGCGAACCACGTCACCAACTTTCAATTTTCTTGGACCGGCAATTTTCAAGTGAGTATAATATTTTCGTAAAATTTCATTTTCGTTAGATTTATTAACATCAATAGGTCTAAGTCGAATTTTGCTGTGTTTCGTGTTGTTGTACTCTTTTGTAATTTGAGGCAAGATATCAATCCATTTGTAAGTTCCATTAAGACTGAAATACTTGTAAAGTTTTTCCTTCAATGTTCGAATAACACGTTCACATATGGCTGCTTTTTTAACACTAAAGGTATTATAGTGATTAATACTATGCTGTTTCATGAGATTTTGAAACTTGGAATTAAAAAATTCTGTGCCTTGGTCTGTTTGTAAATTTTTCGGACATCGTCGAGTATGAGCGAGAATATCCGAAAATGTTCGAGTAATTTCCTCACCTGTTTTCGTCTTTAATGGTCGAGTCCACACAAACTTTGAAAAACAATCAATTACAACAAGAATGAGCTTGTAAGATTTATTTTGACTGGCATAAGGCCTCATCTCAGCAAGGTCCATTTGCCACAAATCGTCTAGTCCTTTAATGATTGTTCGTCGACGAGGATAATTTTTTCGTGCAGGCTTGTGTAGCTCGTTAACTAGTTGTATCTTCTCCTCGGTAAATGCCATGTCTAGCTTCCAACGATTCGATTCTTTGAACTAACGCTAATTCGTTGTTCCGTTAGCTTTATAATGTAAGAGGTAATCTTCCATTACATTAAGACGCTCATCTAAATCATGTGATTTAAGATCCGCCGTTTTAATCTTTTTTTCTATTTCCAACGTTTTCATCATAATTTGTGCATTTTGGTTGGCGGCATCTGTAATATTCTTCGTCATTTCTTGTTTAAATATATCAAGATCATTTTTAAATTCATGCATTTGTTTTGATAAATCAGATATTTTCGAAGCAGTCATTTTATTCTCATCAGACAACTCGTTAACTTTTTTACTTAAATTAACTTCTATTTTACTAATGGAGTTTGAGATTTTTTGTTCGAGTTGAGTATCTTTTTGAATTCTATTTTTTTGTATCAAATTAATCTCTTTTCTTAGAAAAGTTTTCGCACGAACAATGCTGTCATCTACATATTTCTTATTGGAAAGATGATTACCTGCTACAGGAGGATCTCGTGTAATGTCTTTATGTACTTCATGTATCTGGTTTTTTAAATCCAAAATGGATTGCTTTAAGCCTTCACGTAGCTTTTTAACAACTTGTTCATTAGAACGGTAATGATGACGACCAAACTTGTCAACACTCATGTTGGAAATGATGTTCCAATAATCCAAACATTAATATATAATATCTGCTTCACGTAATTCGTTGATAATGGCAACAATTTCGTTATTGTGGGATGTGTTTCCTGCTTCTTGGGAAGCAACCAGCAATTTGAGTCTGTCGCATAGTTCGTTTGGATCATCCCAATATACATATTCAATAGGATTATCGTTGTAGATCAAATGAGAATTATCGACGAGCCCTGACCCTTTGGAGCTAGATGGTGAAGATAACGATGTTCGAGGAGACGTTGTCATCGATGATGAACGAGTCGTTTTTGCTAAACGAACAAGACCTTCGAAAGGTTGTCTCTTTAATGCAGTAGATCGAGTTTTCGGTGGCGATTTCTTTGTTGTTTCATCGGTAGGTTTAAATAGCGGTTTGATAATATGATGATATTTTTTCCCAGTTGCACCTTTAAGACGACCTTTGGAATCCAGATGAACTTCTGTACTATTTAATAAACTTTTATAGTGCTTTAAATCTGTATCATTATAATCTTCAGGGTTATCATAGAAAATTAGTTGGTATAGACCTGGCGTTCCCGGCACCCATCCTCCTTCCCCACTACCATCACTGATAACTTGTATACTACCTTTGTTTTTGTTAAAGTTTATTCGTCGTTTACCCAACATCCAGCCAATTTCATCATTGTAAATAGGTCCGTAGTTTTTATCAATTTTATTATCTTTCATCCAAAATTCTTTTATATACTTATGGCTCATTGGAGGATATTGCTCGATATATTCATCAATAGCCTCTTTCGAAACATTATTAGGATCAAATATGTCATGTTCGTTAACTTGATCGATTGATACTGCATCGGAAAATACATCATCATCTCTGGCTTCTTTTTTTATCTCTTCCTCCGTTTTCACCTCTTCTTTTTTAACGTGTCTAAGCTTGTTATTAATAGCATGATGCAACGTTTTTGACGATTGCGCAATATCTGTTAGAGGTTTAGCTATGGGCTTAAAGAGTTTATTTAGCGACTCATCTTGTTCTGTTTTACCTAACTTTAATGCCAAATACTTTTTGCGAATGACACGAGCTAGTTCGGCAACTTTACGCGTGCGCGCAGCTACCTCTTTGTCTGACATATTGTTATACAATGCGTGTTTTTCGATCATACCTACAGTTTTATAAACTTGTCGAAACCTTTACGATATCGTCCGTTAGAAATATCGAAATCCTTAACAATGACGAATGTACCGTATTTGTCCTTCCAACATTCGGAACAAAATTGTTTAAATTGCTCAAATGTCATATCAGGTGATACGTGGTCATCAAAGACGTGTTTCAAATTGAGCTCATCTTGCTTAAACAATACAATAAGATTCGCATTATCACGTAAAAGTTGTTTGCCTGCTCGACTGTATGATTGACATAGGTATGCACAATCAATGTCTTTATGTCTACCCATACAGTAATATTCACGTATTGTTTGTTGTGGATCCGTTGATACGTCATCAAATATGAATATTGAGTTTGGTTTAGCTTTACTTGGGCTTATAACATCATCATTATCTTTAAATGGAAAATAACCTACTTCTTTCACAGACTCCAACACTTCCTTCAAAAATTGATACTTGGGCTGAAACAACGACTTTGAATAAACGTAAACATTTTTGAATTTAGCGCCATTCAGGTCAAAAAGTAATGCCAACATAACATTAGTTTTTCCACATCCGCTTGGACCACATATGATAGCACGAAATGAATGTGGTAGCAATGCACCATGTTTGCTGGTTCTTGTCACGTTGTCGACAAAATCCAAGTTTTCCACTGCTAGTGTCTTGTCTTGTTGAATGACCTTCATCTTGTGATTGAGATGTATTTTGTACACATGGTTATATAAAGACATTTTGCAAAAAGCGATTCATTTCAATGTTGGTCGTTCAAGGTGAAGGAGTGTTGAATTCTCTGATCAATAGTCTACCGTTTGAATTGCATGCTCCTGGTTACCAATATCTAGGACCTGGAACTAAATTACAGAAACGTCTAGCTCGTGGAGATCCGGGGATAAATCCGTTAGATCGAGCTGCGAGAGATCACGATCTCGCATATTCCCAAAGTAATTCATTGAAAGATCGACATAAAGCAGATTGGGTGTTGGAAAATAAAGCGTGGGAACGAGTTAAAGCAAAAGACGCATCTTTGGGTGAAAAAACCGCTGCCTGGTTAACTACTACAGCAATGAAAGCTAAACGAAAACTGGGTATGGGTATGAAACGTGGTAAAGGTGTTGGTTCATTTAAGCGACATGTGTTACAGCCAATTATCAAAACATTAAAACGTGCTCAGAAGATTATTATACAGAATTATACTCGTCCAGCGTAGCAAAACCTGAAACCCATGATACGGAACGAAGAATACTAAATGTAGGATCTGAAACACTACCAGAAATTACTACCGAGGAAGTTGTAAATGCCTTAAAGCAAATGAAAAATGGAAAATCTCCTGGAGACGACGGAATAACAAAAGAGATGATTACAGCTGGAGGTCAAACTACTATGGAGGCAGTTAAAATCTTACTGAACAAGTGCCTATTCGGGGGTGCTATTCCAACCTCTTGGCAAAACGCGCAGGTACTTTTACTACACAAGAAAGGAGACAAACACAAACTCGAAAATTACAGACCAATAAGCCTGTTACCACATCCATACAAACTGCTTACCAAAATAATTACCAACAGACTATCAAACAAATTTGATAGTTACCAGCCTGTTGAACAAGCGGGTTTCCGCAAAGGTTATAGTACAATAGAACACCTACAGACAATAAGGACACTTATTGAAAAATGTAACGAATACAATGAACCTCTTCATTTGGCATTTGTGGATTACAATAAGGCATTCGATTCCATAGAATTCTGGGCGGTATTAGACGGAATGAACAACGCAAGGATAGATTCCAGATATAGAATGCTCCTAAAATACATATACGACAATGCAACTATGCAAATAAACGTAGCAGAAGGCCTAACAACAAACAAAATAAGATCAGAAAGAGGTGTTCGACAGGGAGACACCATATCTCCAAAATTATTTACTCTTGCATTAGAAGATGTGTTCAAGAAGTTAAATTGGGAACAACTCGGAATTAAAATTGATGGCAGGTTTTTAAGCCACCTAAGATTTGCCGATGACATAGTACTCATAAGCAACAATACAGAGGAACTAATCTACATGCTGAAGGAGCTTAAACAAGAATCTGAAAAAATCGGTTTAAAAATGAATTTAAATAAAACAAAAGTAATGACAAATCAAAATATCACAATCGACTTAGATGGAAGTGAGATCGAAAGTGTCGAAGAGTATATATACCTAGGTCACACCATCAAACTAGGCAAACAGAATCAAACAGCAGAGATAACTAGAAGAATCCGAATGACTTGGGCAGCAGTAGGCAGACTCAGTGATGTGTTGAAGAACAAAAAGATACCAATAAATCTAAAGAAAAGGGTATTCAACAGTTGTATTCTACCGGTTATGACTTATGGAATGGAGACCATGACACTTACAGAGTCGTCAGCCAACAGATTAAGAACAACACAGAGGGCCATCGAACGAGCTATGTTGGGAGTATCACTGAGAGAACATATACGAAACGAGGACATACGAAGCAGGACGAAGGTGGAAGATGTAATTGGAAGAATTGCACAAATGAAATGGAACTGGGTAGGGCACGTGGCACGGCAAAACAACGACAGATGGACGAAAAACATTGTACATTGGAGACCACGCGAACACAGTCGGAGTAGAGGAAGACCACAAAAACGATGGCTAGACGACATCAAAGCAAAAATGGGGAGAAACTGGCACCAAATAGCACAAAACAGGGAAGAGTGGAGAACTCATGGGGAGGCCTTTGTCCAGGAGTGGATGCAAACAGGCTGAAGAAGAAGAAGAAGAAAACGTGCTCCTCCGTCACCAAATCTGCGTAAATCCGCTCTACTTGCACTTGCAGCAGCAAGAACAGCCGTTAAGAATGTAGGTGGGAAGAAAAATGTACGTGTTCCAAGAATCATTCCATTTGAAGCAAAATCTGGTGGGATTTTACCTTTAATCCCCATCTTCGCAGGCCTGTCCGCTCTCGGAAGCCTCGCTGGGGGCGCAAGCGCGATAGCGAAAACTGTTATCGATTCAAAGAATGCTCAAAAGAAACTAGAAGAAGATAAACGTCACAACAATGCAATGGAACATCTAGGCAAAGGATTATACCTGCGAAAAAACGCTGAAGGTGGCTTTGGATTATATTTAAAAAAGGCAAAAAACTTCCGCTGAAGCTACCTAATAGGCCTTTAACCAATGTGGATTTAAATAGATTTGTTAAACTACTTAAAATTTCAAATTTCCGCGGCGTGTTCATGCGAGATAATTTACCACGTAGCCCTCGTAAACATGAATGTGCTATTATTAATCTCGACATTTCCACAAACCTCGGTACACATTGGGTAGCTTACAGAAAGATAAACAACGACATAGAGTACTTTGACTCATATGGTTGCTTGAAGCCACCGCGAGAACTAGTCTCCTACTTGAACGGTGGAAGAATTTTCTACAATAACGATCAATATCAAAGTTATAACCAAATAAACTGCGGACATTTGTGTTTAAAGTTTCTCTACAATGGAACCATCTAACGAATTTTTGAGACGTGCTATTCGCATTTTTATGGAAAATATAACGAGTGGTGTTTGGTATGAAATGCCCCAAGATATTCGTGGTGTACTAGAAGATTACTTACCTTGCAAGAAAGACTATGATAAACATGTATGGTGTGATGTTTGTGGATTTATGGAAAGTGAATGTGTATTTTGTGGAGTACCGTATTATGAGAAAAATATAAATAAAACACAAACATGTAACAGTATGATTAAAAAAATAAAGAAGTTTTTAAAATATTTTGGTATTTAAATTACTACACCTTTTACCTCATATCAGTCATGTCTCGATTGTTGACCTTGACAAGTACTACAAACGAGTTTTCGTTTACTCCTCAAGTGCCTCTTGTGCTTGATCCGTTTCGACAATATTATGTAGCAGTGCTGGGATTTCATACATTTAATTCAATTCCAAACATCGATGGTGAAAAGTTTTATTTCTATGAGCAAAATGATCGTACAAAGTTGCGTAATATTGAAATTCCATCGGGATGTTATGAAATTACTGATATAGAAGCGTACATTCGAAATGAATTAATGCATAAATACAATTCGGTTCGAGAGTTTACTTTAAGACCGAACAACAATACGCTTAAATGTGAAATTTTCTGTCAAGATCATACTATTACTTTCGAGAAAGACGATAGTCTTGGAAAATTATTGGGCTTCTCTTCAAATAGAGTGTTGGAACCAGGAAAAATGCATTCTTCAGATCAACCTGTAAACATTATAAAAGTATCGAGTCTACTGTTTGAATGCAACATTACCGAAGGAGCCTTCTACGAGGATAGACCTGCGCACACCATTCTACATTTTCCGATAAGTGTTGATCCAGGTTTTTCTATTGACGAACGTCCTCATAATCCAATATACATACCAGTAAGCAACAGCATACGTGACATTACCAAAATTACCGTTAGTGTAGTTGATCAAGAATTAAGACCGGTCAACTTTAGAGGAGAGAAAAGTACGCTGCATTTGGATTTTAAGGAAACGATATAGATGGGTTTAATTATAAAACAAAGCTCTACACATCAATATCCATTAGTCTCACGCAAATCTTGCAAGCGACGTGACGTGTCTGCTGCCAATAAAGCCTTTCTTATTGCCATTGGATTACAGCTAAAAGATGTCAAAACGTCAATACATTCGACGACAGGTTCAGGAGCCTCAACCACCTATTTTAGATCTTTACCAGAAACCTCTGTTCGACGATACTATTAGAAAAGAAGAATTTCGTACATATACACCTTACATCAAGTCATTTAACAATAGCGACGTTGTCGAGTTTATCATAAATCAATCAGATGCATTTTTTGCCATACACGAAACACTTTTGGAAATTAAAGGAAGTATAAAAAAAGTGGGTAATGGAACTGTTTCTCTTGCACCGAATGCTGGAGCCTTCTTGTTTGATACATGTACATATATCCAAAGTTCACATGACATGGAAATAGTTAGAGATCCAGGTGTAGTCAGCACTATTCGCAGTTTGCTGTGTTATACTCCTGAAGATTCCAAGTTTCTCAGTACTGCAGGATGGAACTATCCGAATAATCCACATTTATCGGGAGACAGCTTTAGTTTACTGATTCCGATAAAACATATTTTCAACATTTTCAACGATTACAATAAATTAACCTATGGTCGTCAAGTGTTTCGATTTGTTCGAGCACGTAATGATAGAGACAGTATTTTAGTGGAAGAACCAAATGCTACAACAGCAACAACAGTGTCTTTAACTGTTACCAGCATGGAACTGAAGGTCAAACATGTCTTTCCGAATGACGATGTAAAAATTGACTTAATGACTCCGATTAAGAATAATACACCGATAACTATACCTTTCCGTAAATGGGAACTTAATGAACTACCTTCACTTACGGCTGGATCCCGACGTGAGATATGGAGTGTAAAGACAACTTCAGCTGTTGAACGTCCACGCTATGTCATTGTAGCTTTTCAAACTTCTAAACGAGATGACATTCACGCCAATCCAACGTTATTCGATAACATTAAGGTGTCCAGCGTACGAGTGGTTATTAATGGTGAATATTGGCCTAACGAGAGAATGCAATTGGATTTTGCGAAAAATGATTATGCTATAGCTCACTACAACTATACCCAATTCTTTCCCAGTTATACTCATTCGTCAACAAAACATCCAATCTTGGATTATAATGCTTTTAAAAAATATGCTTTGTTTACTTTCGACTGCTCCAAACAGGATGATACGTCATTTAGATCGGGAACCGTTGATATTAAGTTGGAAATCGAAGCAGATGAAGGTTTTCCTGCAGGCACTCGAGCGTACTGTTTAATTGTCCACGACAGTCTACTCGAATACTTTCCTCTAACTGAAGTTATCAAAAATATCATTTAACTTGACTTATTCAATCATATCCAATTCAGTATACTATCAGCCATCATGAGGATCGCATTAGTTGACATTCAAGGATTCACCGTAGATGGGTGGTTTGTTCCCAAAGAACTTAGCATTGAAATTGGCTTTAAACATTGCCATTATATATTTAAACCTCCACAACCGTTTGCTACATTAAGTAATCAAGATAAGAAGACTGCTGTGTACTTGGAGAAAAACGTGCATGGTCTTCGGTATTCTAATGGAGATGTTAAATATTCAAAAATAAATAAAATACTGGAATCTAAGTTGTTGTATGCAGCTGACTACATCTACGTTCGCGGAGAACAACAAGCAGAATTTTTAAGATACAAATGTTATATGCTTGACGTCTGTCCCATAATTATTGATGTTTGCAAGTTTGATGATTCTCCATACTCTACTGGAGGCTTTGCTCCACATGAATACAACTGCCACGCTACTGGACTATTTTCCTGCTCCTCGATAAATGTGGATCACCTCCGTCAATGGCTGTGTAACAAAATATTACCTATATAAATTGGATTTTTTTTTTTAATAAAAGATTAAAAGTTTTATTTTAGTTTTATTTTAACAGTTTTACATATTTATTTTAATGCAAGATGATTCGCATTTGCGATTTACAAAAAATTTTATAATGATATTACTCGCTATAAAAACATTTATTATGAATATAATGCTTAAGAGTATAATTGATAATTGACTGCTGACATCATCATCATCATTATTATTAGTCTTGTACCATTTTGAATCACTTTCGGTGTTATTTGGGGATATTAGCATGATCTTGTAGAATGTTCCTCCTGACTTTGGTATTGCTTTGAAAAATACTGGAAGCCACCCATTATTCACTACTTCATGATCCATTAGAGTCCATTCAGTTCGATTGCAATCAGTTTTTACATCATTAAAACATATCGCCATGTTCTTAACATTGTTTGGTACGTTTGTATAGAGTACATTGTTAGCAATAGCTGTGAGAATGATGAATGGTGCTAGTTGAGACATCTTGTGGGTTGAATTCTTTTTAACGGGTATTGTGTTTTTGTTAGTTTTCTATCTGACAAATGGAACGCTGCAAATTGTTTTTCGATTGCGGTTCTATCTTCGTACCACTGTATATCCGCCTTCAACTTTTGTATTTTTTCCCAAAACTCTTCTAATCTACACCGTACGGTGGACATTGATGAAATGAATGTCTTTCACTCCATAGGTCAATATAAATAATATCCTTAATCACCCCCACTACCATGGTATAATAAAAAGAAATAAATGTTTTAATCCTTTATTCAAAAATACTGTTATTTAAATCACTAATTGTATCTTCATTATAATAATACAAATATTCCCTTAATGCTAAACTTAAAATACTAGTATCACAAGAAGCCTCACAAAATGAATATAAAATGTCTATTGGTTGTAAATCGTTTTTGAATGAAGTAGCAATTTTCAACGCATTACAATAGTAATCTAAAAATCTCAGTCCATCGAGGAAACGAATGCGTGGTAAAATTAACTTCTCGTTTCCTTCAATAAGATTCTTAACATCTTTTTCAAATATCTGCAAAGTAACACCAAGTTTCTTAACATTGAGCCATTTAAGTTGATCTGTAGCTTGAGTTTCAATTGCTAAAAATTCACAACATTCTGGAGGTTCATCTTCACAATAGCATTGTAGAGGCATGAGGAAAAACTGATTATATTTACGATTAAGTTCATCGATGAATCGGATCCAATCACATATACCGAACAATATCTCATTATTCTCGCTGCTTAATTTAACACCTGGTTCAAATGATTGAGCTGAACTTAATCCAACTAATACTTTTAAATTCTCAAAATTATACAAAGTATTAAGCAGCATCACTTCACTTTTAGCTTTTACTTCCACACTGTTCATGTTGTAATGCCTACGTTTCGCGAAATAAAGCTGTGAACATGAAAACTTTTAATTATATCTTCTTACCTCTCCACTCCAACGTATAAGTGGGGATATCGTAACATTCTACGCAGGACATATTTCAACGTAGGACGTGGCATAAGAAGACGAATAAAGAGTTTATTAAAAAAATGTGTCAGGTGTGGGATTCGAACCCACGCACCCTTTCGGGTATCGGAGCTTAGATCCAACGCCTTTGACCACTCGGCCAACCTGACTTATAGTATTCAATGTAGGATGTGGCATATTATATAACATTTGACGTATTAGCGCGGAACATGAAATATAACTGAGTAATTGATAGCGTCTGCTATTTATCTAACTGCCTCTCCCACGCTAAAACTATGTTGCGCAATATTTCGTAAGACTATTCATTTATGCATCACATGCCGGGCTTAATTATTAAATACAACGGATTATGCACCTGCTTCCTGCCTCCATGCGAATATATTTTATCTTACATTAAATAATCGAATTGGAATGTGCACGTGTTTCCGGCTATATATCGTGATCGCGTGAGACATTTTTAATAGCCGGCGTATCCGGGTGATGTCATTATTCTCAGTAGCATTCAACTGATCATGTAAAGTATAAATTGAAAAATAAACGAATTTTTGTTATTATGGTAATCGATAAAATATATACGAGATAACTCGTAAAATATAAATTGAAAAAATTTAGAAGTTTTACGCTAATGGTTGTAGGTTTTAATTACAAAAAAATACGAGGAAAAATTGCTCTCTTTGTCTGTCATTCGTCTTCTTCTCTTTGTCAATTCATAGAACGCAGTCACCGACCAGCGATTGTACATCGTTCTCATTGGTTACGTTGGACGTGTAGCTTCGTTATTATTGGGGGGGCGTCTTTTCGGGAGGAATGGGGGGACTGGGAACGTCTTTTCGGGGGGAATGGGGGGGACTGGGGGCGTCTTTTCGTTAATATTGTGGTACGACTCCACCATTAGTCGATGCACGTCTTTCTCATTGGCCGTTGATGCACACCATTGGCCTCCAACGTCACGAGGATGTCCGCCATTGGTTGAGGACACGTTTCTGTGGCATCATTGGTCGAGAAAAACGTTCTAACGTCACGAGGAGGGTGTTACTATGACACCATTGGTCCCTCATCGCTATACCGCCATTTCTATGTTGTTTATTCAAATTCTAAGCTGTCATTGGTCGCTGGGGGTGTTGCTATTCCCACCACTGACGCTGCTATGTTGCCATTGGTCAACGACACGTTCCGACGTCACGAGGACGTCCTCCATTGGCCAGCAGGCCATTGGGGGACGTTCCTATGCCACCATTGGTCTGCTATTCCCACCACTGACGCTGCTATGCTGTCATTGGTCGACGACATGTTCCGACGTCACGAGGAGGGCGTTACTATGCCACCATTGGCCTGATATTCCCACCACTGACGCTGCTATGCTGTCATTGGTCGACGACACGTTCCGACGTCACGAGGAGGGCGTTACTATGCCACCATTGGCCTGATATTCCCACCACTGACGCTGCTATGCTGTCATTGGTCAACGACACGTTCCGACGTCACGAGGAGGGTGTTACTATGTCACCATTGGTTCCTCATCGCTAGACCGCCATTTCTATGATGTTTATTCAAATTCTGAGCTGTCATTGGTCGCTGGGGGTGTTGCTATTCCCACCACTGACGCTGCTATGCTGCCATTGGTCGACGACACGTTCCGACGTCACGAGAACGTCCACCATTGGTCAGCAAGACATGGGGGGGACGTTCCTACGCCACCATTGGCCGAGGGGCGTGGTCTAGAGACACGAGGTACGTTCCTACGTCACCATTGGTCGAGGGGCGTGGCCTCGAGACCCTAGGCACGTTCCTACGTCACGAGGGGGCGTGGCCTTGGCCCATGAGGATACGTACGCTTGACGATCGACGTGTGACGTCACTTCCGCTCCAGAAGGAACACTATCTACCTACTTCCGGTTAGATCCACATTTTAAAGGCCTCCAATTTATTTACGGTTAATGTTTTAAGGGTCCACGTTTCAACTGCATATAGAAGAGTCGACCAGACGTAGCATTTTGATAAACGTAGTCGAATTTCGAGTTTTATTCGAGAATCACAAAGCAGTTTTTTTATTTTTTCGAAAGATTTTCTAGCCTGTTCTATTCTCGATCTTATTTCTTGATCAGGATTTAGGCTGCTATCGATCCAACATCCCAGGTACTTAAATCTATTGACCTGTTCTAAGATGTGCCCATTTATTGTGCAAGGTTGAGGTACGTTTTGGTTTTTTCGGATTGACATCACTTTGGTTTTTTTAATGTTTATTTTCATACCAAATTGCTCACAGGTCGAGTTGGTCTTGTCGATGAGTCGTTGTAGACCTGAGTCGGAATCCGCAATTAACACTGTATCATCGGCGTATCTGATACTGTTGATATTTACGCCATTCACCTTGACTCCATCCTTGGAATCCTCCAATGCTTCTTTAAATAGAAACTCGGAGTAAAGATTAAACAGCAGAGGCGACAGAACACATCCTTGTCTAACTCCCCTCCTAATTTCTACTTCTGCGGATGTGGAACCTTCGATCCTAACTCTGGCTTTTTGGTTCCAGTACAAGTTTTTTAAGAATTTGATGTCTTTTCCATCTAAACCGACTTCTTGCAAACGTTCTAATAGTAGGTCGTGTCTTACTCTATCAAATGCTTTTTCGAAGTCTATAAAGCATATAAATATATCTTTCTGTTGGTCGTAGCATTTTTGGGCGAGAACTAGTAAACTGAACAGGGCTTCTCTCGTTCCCATGCCGGCTCTGAATCCAAACTGATCGTCTCCGATGATTGTTTCGCACTTTCTATAGATACGATTATGTACGATTTTTAGTAGGACTTTTACTGCATGACTCATAAGGCTTATCAGACGGAACTCATTGCAGTGTTGTGGGTTTGGCTTTTTTGGTAGTGGGATGAATATTGACTCCAGCCAATCTTGGGGTATTTTACCTGTATCATAAATGCGATTGAATAAAAGGACAAATAATTCGATATTTTCTTCGCTGATTAATTTGAACGTTTCTGGGTATATTCCGTCTGGACCTGGGCTTTTATTTGTTTTGAGATGATTAATTGCATTTATGATTTCAGATTTCAGAATTGTTGGCCCTTCGTTGTTATTTTCCAATCTTGGTTCTTCTCGTATGTCGTGAAAAAGAATTTTAATATAGTTTTCCCATTCTTTCAGTTTATCTTCCGTTGATTCTAGCAGTTTGTCATCCGTGTTCAGCATGGTGTGAAAAGTCGTTCTCTTGGTAGTCGATGTAAATTCTTTTACCTTTTTATGTAAATTAAAAAAATCGTGCCTTTGTTGCAGTTCTTCTATTTCAACGCATTTTGTTTCCAGCCATTTTCTCTTTTGCTTCGGTTATTTTTTTTTTTCGAATTATTGATATATAATATTTATAATTTCTATATAATACTAGATGTGCATTCGATCAAATGCACATCTAGTATTATATAGAAAACTGTAAATATGGCTCATCAAAGCTCTGGGATAAGGCAATGACACAATTTCAACGGGTACTTTATTAAGAAGTAAATACGATAATCATTCTAGCACTTAACTCGATTCAATATTCTCTGCACCATCTTCATATGACGCAATGTTTTGTTATATCGATTGTTCTTGGTCAGATAATTACAAGTTGGCTGGCACTAACCATTGGACAAAGTCGTCCACCTCTCGAACAGAGAAGATGCATGTTTCCTTTATGTGAGATCGTATAACATCGACCTCGTGTCATTATATTGTTGCATTTAACCACGAATATCATGTACATAATTCAAAGGTTTTTACACCTTTTTTCATAGCTAGTTTTAACTACTTTAAAAATGTTTCACTGATGATGGTTCGACTAGACTTAATACGTTTTGAAGAATTATAATCCTTTTATATAAAATTTACATACTTTTAAAAAAATATACCATTATACACCAGAAGCCTTTACTTCCCTATAAATTTTTTTTAAGAAAGTTTTATTTTAGCAAGTGATAAATGTAATTGATTTCTATAAAATGTAAAGGAGTGGCAGCCTCAAAATTTATCTTCTGAAATTTATTTTCAAGTAAAATTATCTAAATAATTATTGTATTTTTACATAAATTATACTTCTGTTTTAAAGAAGTGACAATAACGCTTAGTCTTGAATGTGAATTTTATGTAAATGTTACGTCTTTTTGGGTTTAAAGCCTGAAATATAGTTTTTAATTTAAACTATTTAATTTATAATTTCTTAATTATGACAGAGAACAATTACTAACGAGACAGTATTTATGGTTTTGTTTAAAATATTACGATTTCAAAAAAGTATAAAAGGAGATAAATAACAAGAAGCTAATTACTTCCGGAGCTAATTTATAGGTAGGTCGTAAAAGGCACAGCATACAAATCATTTATTACAAATCAGAGGTGGATTATTATCATTCTTTATACACATGTAGGTCGCGTAGGTTAACTTGGCTTAAACGCTTTAAAAACCATAAAATTAATTTGTGTTGTCGAATATTGCGTAAAACATATTTCCTTAGTTGTATACTCCACGTTTCGTTTTTTCTGTTGCTAACAGTTTTCTTAACTTCCCTATTCCAGTAAGTATTTGTCTACTGAATTTTGATAGCCTTGATTAACCTTGATAGCCTCAATAAATGCAATCGGAAATCATATTCCGCCAATGATGATATTTCCGAGGGTTAATTTTAAGCCTCACATGCTAAAAGGTTGTCCAGTTGGAACTATAGGAGGTGCAAATCCGTCCGGCTGGTCAAACGAAATATTGTTTTTGGAATACCTACAACACTTTAAAAATCATGTGAAACCAACAGTTGAAAATCCAGTTATATTACTTTTGGATAATCACGATAGCCACGTGAATGTAAGTGTCATTAATTTCTGTAAGAAGAATGGAATTCTACCGATAACGTTTCATCCCCACACCAGCCACAAAATGCAACCGCTCGATCGAACAGTTTTTGGACCGATGAAAACTTACTATAATACCGCCTGTAGTGAGTGGATGATTATGCACCCTGGACAACCTATTACGATTTACGATATAGCCGAACTTGCAGGTAAGGCATTTCCAAAAGCATTTACTACATCTAATATCCAGAAGGGATTTGAGGTGAGCGGTCTCTATCCCGTCAATGAAAACATTTTTGAAGATAATGAGTTTCTGTCTTCGTATGTAACTGATCGTCCTTTAAACCAGCTTACTGACAGTCGCGAGCAAGTCAATGTTGAACAGGACGGGGAAAAAACTAAAACTACAGTTAATGAAATGGAAGTCTCTACTCCTTCTACCTCAAATATTCGTCAAGCAGGAACTTCAGGAAGTTCTATTACACCTGAAATGTTGCGACCCTATCCAAAGGCACCTGTTCGCAAAAAGAAGTTAGGAAGAGCAAGAGGAAAGTCACGAATACTTACCGACACTCCAGAGAAAGATGAAATAGCTACGCTTAAAAAGGGAAAGACGGTATCATTTGAGAAAGTGCAGGCAGTTACAAAGCAAATAGCGACAGAAGATATACAAAATGTGCCAAAGAGAGCTGCTAAGTATGATAGTGAATCAAGTTCAAGTGATGGAGGTACATTTGAGGACTTGGTAACTAGAGAAGAAGAATTATTAAATGACCAAAAAATATATGACTTATCTGAAAATAACGAGATTAAAAAAGGAGACTTTGTTTTAGTGAAAGTGGCAGGGAAGAAATCTTTTGTTTATTATGTTGCCGAGATACTGAACAGTGGAATTAATAATGAACTTAAATATTTACGTAGAATTCTAGATTCCAATAAGTTTATAAACGACTCAACCGAGACTTATGATTTTTTTCGCAATGATATTGTACGTAAACTTCCACAACCGCACAAAATAAGCGGAACTGCACGTCACGATGCGCACCTGAAATTTAATGTTAAATTTGGCGGATATAATGTCAAATAAGTTTTTATTTACTAAATTAATCATTAGTTAATCATAATGTTCTGATTATTTTGAGATATTCAATAAAACATTTCAAGATTTGTTCTATTTTTTTTTATAACTGACCCAAGGTACAATATAATGCTGGTCCAAGGTACAATATATGCTGGTCCAAGGTACATTACCAGTTTGTACCTTGGGTCAACATGCAAGGGCCTGCTAAAATATATTTTTTAACTAACTACTAAGCTTAAAATGTGTCAATAAAAAGAAAGCATGTAGCCAAATAGACAAAGTAACTAATGCATTGGATAAACTTTGCATTTTAGGATTTAGAAAAAAATAAAAACTAAAAATTGACCCAAGGTACAACACTCTCCCCTATATGGATCGAAAGGTCTCGTCGAGACGAACCTAAATATGTACTTCAGGTTGCGATCCGACACCGGAAGTGACCCGAAACGCGCATAAAACGTCAAGATAGAGCAAATCTGACACCGGATTCGTGATCAGCATGCAAAATTAACTGCTAAATGATATCCATGTCGACATTTGATGAACTAAAAATTGCATTCCGGTTTTGAGGTCGACTTCCAGTTTCGTTTTTATTAAAAAGTAAAAAGTAAAAGTTTACATAACTCCCGGTGCCAAGCAAAAGTTTTCAGAAAATGGAGACATTGTAACAAAAAACATTGTTTTCGACGAAATATTTCGTGATATTTAATACACTTTTTACTTGCATTTTTATTGCAGAATGTTATGTATATTCTTGCTTATATTCTTTGTATTGATCTCTTAATTTTTCTCGAAAAATAAAAATTTCATTTAAAAAACCCGATGTCGAGTTAGTCCGCTAGTATTCTATTAAATACTTCACAATATCATTCAGCTTGTACTATAATTGTTACATGCAGTATACCATAATGTTCAAAAATGTAATTATCAAGTTTTAAATGAATATTTAGCCCTAATTCCTTCGAACAAGGTATTAGATGAATTAGATATTAATTGCTGCATAGAAAATGTTTATCATATTTTATATGATGCCATTAATATGTTTGTTTCTATCAGAAGATTTAAATAATTAAACTTTCCAGTTAGGTGTTCGCGAGAAATAATTGAGCTTGTCATACAGAAAAAATAGTTTACAGGAATTTTAAGGCAATAGCCAACTCCTACGAATTTTCGAATGAAAAATTTTCGGTGTTAAGGGAAAAGCTGTAAATCATTACAAGCAGTATGAAGAACTATTTAAAGAATATTTAAGCAAATCTTTCAAGTAATCCCCGCTCTTTTTGGAGGCATGTTAGTGCTACTCGTGGGTTTAGTTATTATCCTCATGCAATGTCTAATAAAGGTGGGGATATAATAGCTCAGAATGGTGATGAAATAGTAAATCTGCTACTTGGCACTTATTTTTTAGGAACATATAATAATAGTGAGTATAATTTACCTAATTTTGAATTTAACTACAGTGTGGATTTACAGATTTTGAAACTTAGTCTGACTGATGTTTTCGAGAGGATTATGAGTTTAAAAACTACATATTCTTTATGGTCTGATGGTATACCTGCAGCACTTATTAAGAACTATATTTTATCCCTTTGTAAACTTTACAACAAATTTTTAATTTATCATTGTCTTCATTTGTATTTCCATAATATTGGAAAAATAGTTTTCTTACACCTATCTATAAATCTGGAAATCGTGAGTGTGTTAACAACTATAGAGGTATAACTATTCAATTAGCAACCTCGAAACTTCTTGATAAATTGGTATCGATAAATCTCATCTGGACTTGCAGAAATATAATTATTGATAAACAACATGTATTTTCTAACAGGAAGTCAACCGTAACAAACCTTGTCAATTACCAACAATGATTGTTCGGTGTATTTGAAAATAAAATTTAGATCAACAGCATTTACACTGATTTCTCAAAGGCCTTTGACCAGGTTCATCACAACCTTTTGGTCCACAAACTTTATGCATCTGGCTTTGGTGACCCTATTGACCAATTTCATTGTTGTTCTGGTTTCCCACAAGGATCTCATTGTGGTCCCTTGTTTTTTAACTTGTTCATTAACGATATTCCTAAGGCTATTAAAAACTCACACTTTCTGCTATTTTCTTAAAATAGAGCTAGTACAGTTATACGTATAAGCGAGGTGGAGAATATCAAGCGCTGGTTAAGAAATGGAAGAATAGAATAGAACGAATATATAAGTCGAATGACAACAAATATGTTCCTATAATGGTTAATGGGATCAATATGCTACTCGACAAACTAGAATGATGGGCACATGGATAAAATAATACAGAATTAGAGCGATCTTGATGCAACAAAAATTATTCTTTCAGTAAGTTCGCGATAAAATTGTTAAGCGTTACAGTAGGACTAACTAAATGTATTCTACCGTTTTAATTTTATATCCTATCATAAAATTGACTAATTTTTTTAACGACATGAGCACAATCATTAAAAAATGAAGCCATTAAGAAATTTGAAGATATTTATAAAGAAAATTATTATTCACCTTATCTTTACACTGACAAAGAGAAAGTATCAACTCAAACCCAAACTAAACTGTACAATCAGTGTGTCTAATGAAGCTATTGATTTTGATCTAAACTTGCTTGAACTTTTCCAATTATCTCCAAAAACAAATAGAAACGAAAATTTATGGAGATACGAAATCGACAAAAACGTAGCTAAAGCACGAGATGACAGTACCGAGGATATAATAAAGTGGTAGAAACGACACGAAACTATCTTTACAACTTCAAATGGCGAGAGACCCAGCAATTCTTGAAACCTTAGCAACATCATCCCGCATAGAAGCTATTTTTCGAGAGCCTCTTTAATGTGTTTAAGTTCGTGTCTTCAAATCGCTAAAAAAGATCGCATGAGGATCGTAGAAACAGGTTACTATTTGATTTCACTTAATTTGTGATAATCTACTTTTGAGAAAGGATTTTGATGTGACAAGTCAAAATCAATCTGAGGAAAATTTTTTTAAAAAATACTGTATTTTTGTTTTTTTTTAATAAATGTATTTTTTGTACATGTAACATACATATATTACCCATGTTAGGTATATGTGCTAAATAAATTATTTTTTAACTTTTTAAATGTCCAGTTTGATTTGGCTTGAATTATTTGTCAGAAGGACTTGAGTTTCCCTTAATTTCAAGTCAATCTTAAATCAATTTTAAACATTTAAGTCAAACTTGTGCAACACTAACTCAGATGGTATGTTTTTCACTACAATTATTATGTCAAAGAGGATACTAAGTTCTGTTAATGTATCACCCCCATATTTTAGCATCTTCATTATTTCATCGATGCGTAATGCCTTTCTGTTCATTAATTTCCTCGCCATTTGCATCTAAGACAATGGTTCATTTTGTATGTTAATTTGAGTTCTCGTTCTCTTGGTATGTGTCCTGTTTTATCGTGCTGTTTTCATTTGCACTGTAGAGATTCTTGAAATACTGTTCTTATTGTTCTGCTGTGATTTTTATGTGTTCCTGGCTCTTAGTTGATTCCATATTTTTATAATTATACCGAATATAATAATATAATATATAATTTTTATAATTCTTATTTTAAAACATGCCCACTGGTTCATTTTTAATTGTCTTGTAGAATAATAGACTCATATTGCATATACCATATTAGAAAGACAAATATAATTCTGGGCCTAGTTATAATGTAACAATATTGTTACAGAGATGCATTTATTTACTATTATGTTCTTTATATTGGGTATACCAGAACCAAAATATAAATAAATATCTACTTCGTTAAAGAAACATACAATTCATATTTTTAACCGTTCTGCGGTATTCTGTGTGTTCTCTCCAAACAAGTTATGTTTCCAATTAACCGACTTTCTAACTCACGCTTTTCAACAAAGCCAAATACAAATCAGTGGCTCCATAAATTAATAGGTACACAAAAATACATCAACAGTAATAAATATTATCGTAATAGTTCTTTATTTATCGTTCCGACAATTCATCATTTCATGTTTGATCCATTTAACTCATTACTAATGACAATTTGATTATTCAAACAAGGAATTTATTATGCGTGAGTTTTTAAGTCATAGGGAATATTCTAATTCTGATAACAAGTGCTGATTGTTTGTGATTGTCACAGAAATAAATAATACATAACGCAACTGGGATGGTGATTGTTTATTCGTACAATGGTGTGATTACCAATTATGTAACTATGATCGATCGCTTGGGTTTATATGTTCACGTTGATACACTTTAATCTTTATTATAATATAATGATGGCCAAAAAAACGCTACACTTTATATAAAGTTATTTATTTGGATTAAAAGTATTTCTTTGTAAGTTTTATCTAAAAATATATATTTGATAAAATTTTTACCCCTCTATCTTTTCTTAAACTGAAATTTTTCTTGTTTTTTTTTCGCAAAAACAGAAAATAGATAAGAAAGTCTATTTCTGTATATTTAACTTTAGTTTATTTACAATTTTTATTTACAAAGTTAAAAAGGTCGGTTTTGGGTTACGGGAAATTTCATGAAAAATTAAAGCTAATTCATCAACGGTGTTGAGAGTTTGGAGGAGGTGGTCCAATGATGGAACTTGATGATGGGATCGGCGTCGTGGAGGATCTGGACGTTCTAGAATATTGCAAAGCCGTGATTTGACCGTGAATCAGACTTCCTGCTCTCAGAAAATAGACGTGACAGTGTATATCAAATAAAAAATTATTTAGTTGCAGCTACAGAAAGGCTAGTCTGCAGAAAAATAGTTAATCAAGGATTTCTTGGAATGGGACTTAGAGCTTACCGTCTAATTTCGCCAATGGAATTTTGCCTGCTTTAGTGACGAATCTGGGTTGTGTTTGGATGGCTTTGATGGGCGCATAAAATTAAGACGTTTTCGAGGTATGAAACCTCATACAGCAAGACAACCAAGCTTTATGGTGTAATGACCTCTGAGAACTGAACCAAAGTGGCCCTCAAAGATCAACCTGGTATACGGATATTGCAAGTTAACGTGGGCAGAGCCCGCCGAGCGCACGATCTTGTCCACGTAAAAGCCTGCAAACTAGAAACAGACCTGCTCATCGTCCCGGAACCAAACAAAAAGATAACGTCATCCGGTGGTTGGGTTCAGGATAACGGGAAAACGTGGCGGTGCTCTTAGAAATAGGGTTTGGGGGCGAAGTATTGTAGGAGGAAATCATATCCTCATCAAATTGAGGGATTTCAGCCTCCTGGCATGCTACGTGTCCCCAAATATCCCTATGATAAGATACAAAGAAATTGTAGACGAAATAATGAGCGCCGCCACGAACGAAAAAGAAGTGCTGATCGCCGATGACATCAACGCGAAATCAAGGTTGTGGGGTTCCCCCATAAACGACGCAAAGGGGAAATTATGGAACGAATGGATAGCCCAGGCTGGCCTCCAAGTATTAAACAATAACAAACCAACTTTCGTAAGGGGGGCCAGCCAAACACACATCGATATTACATTCGCGAGTGAAGGGCTATCCAGGAGAGTGCACGAATGGGATGTCCTTGACGATCAGTTATTCACCTACCACCGGTATATAAAATATGAAATAAAGATGAAAGGGGGAATAAGGCGGCCGATAGGACACACAGAAATTTATTTCAACAAAACCACGTACCTGTCGGAGGTCAGAAAGATCAATGAAAAGGAGATTTCTGACCTTGGCCAACTGAGAAGAGCACTAGAAAGTGCAGTAAAGTTGGCCACCGTGAAGAAAAAGAATAATAAAAAAGCCCCCTATTGGTGGACGGATGAGATAGAAGGTCTACGAGAGAGATGCCTCGGAGCTCGAAGGAATTATACGAGAAGCCAGAGCAGCCTCGAGCTCAAAGAAATTTATAAAGATCTAAAGAAAACGTTAAACAAAAAAATAAAACAAGAGAAAAAAGAAAAGTGGCAGACCCTGATAAAAGCTTTGGACGAGGATATATGGGGCAATGCGTACAAGATAACCATGAAGACGCTTAAGATAATCGCCCCATATAGACTTGACGTAGACCAGCGGATGGAATCAGCCGAACTCCTCTTCCCTACCAAGGATCCGCAAAATTTTATAAAAATATTTCCAACAATGGTAGAGGAGTTCACGGAAGAGGAAATAAAACCGCTGGTCAAGAGATAAAGACAGGGAAAGCTCCCGGCCCTGACGGGCTGCCACCAGAGGCAATAAAAGTACTAGCAACGGAGAAACCAGGCTTGATCAGAAAAATATACAACGACCTACTGCAGAAGCAAGAGTTTCCCAGGGACTTAAAGGAAGCGAACTTGGTCCTACTGCTAAAGCCTGGGAAACCCCCCGATTCAGCGGCCTCTTATCGGCCAATATGCCTTCTAGACTGCCTTGGTAAGTTCTATGAAAGACTTATCAAGAGGCGGTGGAGCGCGTGTTGGAAGATGAGAGAATGCTATCAAACCAACAAGACGGATTCCGAAAAGGCAGATCGACAGTCGATGCCGCAAACTGGATAAGGGACGCGGCCAAGACCAGCAAGAAAAGATGGGTGGTCCTTGTTCTGCTGGACATAAAAATGCTTTTAATTCAGCAAACTGGGGCCTCATAGTAGACCGAATCGTCGAATTTGGGGCTCCAGAGTATATATCCAACATAATAAAGGACTACCTATCGGAAAGATCCGTATGTATATCCAAGAAGAAAAAGAAAGAAATGACCGCGGGAGTACCCCAGGGGTCAGTCCTGGGACCCTTACTTTGGAACATACTATATAACGGAGTACTAGAAATACACAAGAAGAGAGGAGTGAGAGCGATAGCATACGCGGACGATCTAGCTTTACTGGTCGAAGACGATACGAATTGGGGAATAAAAGATAAGGTAAATAATGCGATAAGAACTACCGCGGCGTGGATAGAGAAGAACGACTTAAAACTAGCAGTAAAAAAGTCAGGAGCAATAATATTGAGGGGACCACGAAAAAGAAACGATATAATCTTCGCATATCAAGACGCCCAAATAAGACCCCAAAGGACAGTCAGGTACTTAGGAATAACCTTGGATGACAGACACTCTTTCGGACAGCATGTGCAAGAAGCATGTCGGAAGGCGGAAGAAAGTACCTCAACACTGAACAAGTTAATTCCCAACATCGGGGACCCGGATCCCAAAAGAGGACAGTATTGCTTTAATCAATACTGTCCATAATACTATACGGGGCCCCAGTGTGGCACGAGGTCCTTCGGATGAAAAAGTACAAAGACATGCTTATTAGGGCTCAGAGGAGACCCCTGATCAGGGTGTGTAGTGCGTACAGGACTGTATCCACCATTGCTTTACAGGTGGTGGCCGATTCTGTACCGGTGCATATCTTGGCCAAAAAGAGAGCCAGAATGTACCAAAGGGGCAACGAAGCGATAGGTTCAGGGCCACAGGAAAGAGTTACAAGTCTAGAGACGTGGCAGAGGGAATGAGCAGCCGAAGTCGGGAAGGCTGACTGGACGAGATCCCTGATCCCGGACGCAGTGAGGTGGTACGGGTGTCGACATCGGCGCGTCAACTATTACTTCACACAGTTCTTGACAGGGTATGGATCGTTCAGGAAATACACCCATCGTATAGGAAAAACCAAGAACGATCTATGTCCTGAGTGCGGAGTGGTGGATGACGCGCAGCATGTCGTGTTCGTATGCCCTGCATATCACGTGGGGCGCACCGAGCTGCAGCTGGGCCTGGGATCCCCCTAGGCGAGCCTCGCGAGCTAATTATATAATAATAAAGCCATATATGATTTTTTTTTTCAAATTTTTGAGATACATCAAAAGATAAACATTCTTCTTCGCAGGGAGGCAACCTTCCAAAAATAAAATTTTCAGAAAGTTTCATTTCTTTTTCGATGATCGAAAGTAACCGGTCGCTTTGTGTTCGGAATTTTTATAGGCGAGAAGTAATAGAAGACTTAAAGTACCTTATTATTTTTATTATCAGCGACAAACGATGACAAGATATCACTTCATAGTCATATTGAATTTACAATAGAAACAGAACAAAATCAATCCATAAATTTTTTAGATATAAAAATTATCAGACTTAAAAACAAACATGACTTCTCCATATTTCATAAACCTACACATACTGACACGACTATACACAATTCATCATCCCATCCAACACAACATAAACTGGCAGCTTATCATAGTATGTTACATAGATTAACAGAAATTCCGATGTCAAAATACAACTTTGAGACAGAATTAAATATAATTAAGCAAATAGCAGTAAACAACGGATACAACGAACAAACAAATAATAAAATGTTAAATCAAAAACTACACAAGAAAGCCCTGAAATTAGTATTTCCACCACCAGAGAAAAAACCCAGTACCTTCTGCTCGATTACATATACAGGCAAAATAACAACAAAAATAGCCAAACACATAAAAAAGAAAGGAATAACACCAGCTTTCCGAACAAATAACAACCTAGGCAAATATATTAAAAATAACAAGAGCCAAAATAAAAAACACTTAAATAGTGGTGTGTACAAACTTCAATGTGGCGACTGCCCAAAAACTTACATCGGTCAAACTGGTAGAAACTTTAATAAACGAATAGCAGAACATAAAAGGGCTTTCAATAATAGAAAAACAGATTCGACATACCCACTTCACCTTCTAGATCATAATCATTCTTTTAATGACAAATTTAAAATTCTTCACATTCAAAATAAAGGCCTTAAGCTATCTTTGTTAGAATCGATGGAAATCAACAAATTAAAAAACACAGATATAATTCTGAATGACCAACTTGAGACAAACAGTTCTCCCCTCCTCAACCTATTTCATTAGAGACTATAAATTGTAAACACATGCCAAAAATAGATCACTTGAGAAAGGCAATCAGCCGAAACAGCTGTAGTGATAATAGTTAAAATAAATTTTGTGGAAGTTTGAAAACAAAGTTTTCAGTGTTTTATTGTTACATAAAATGAATTTCCATCAAGTAACGGTCGAATCCATCAAGTTTTTGTTTTCTCCCTCTGTCATCAGAAGTGGACCAAAAATATCCAGTGCAAGTCATTCAGAAGGCTTTTCGGAAAGATATTGTGCCGTTTTACTACGACTTCTTAATCCAAAGCCTTTTGTACCGTTACATAAATTGCATTTCTAACAATACCAATCTTCTATATTTTGGCGACAATTGATTCTGTAAAATCTAACTGTATTCTTTTTCTTTAAAATCCAACTCCAAAATTTCCTTCTGAAAGTTTGCTATAAAGTTCTGACACTATACTTTTAATCTGTGATTTTAGCAGTACAAATTGTTGAACTGTACGTACTTCATTAAGATTTTTCTACTTTTGGTATAGAGAAAAGATACAGAGATTTCTATTAAGCCCAGTACGCCCTTACAGTATCACTATATTTGGCAATCTCCTGCTTAATAGGTCTTACTCTAATTTTAAGATATTTTATTCTGACTTTCAAGTAATTGCCTTTCTTTTGACTCTTTTTAAAGCTTTTTAGGTAAGTCTGATCGTTATCTTGTTCCTGTGTAACTGTGATCATCTAGGAACTCTTCTTTAAGTCTTTCACAGTACTGGCATTCCCGTTCTAAATCGAACTACGTCATTTTTTGCATTGTTTTTAGGTTCCTTTCACTTTTTTGCAAAATTAACACATGTTCCTTAAACTTTTCTATTTCATTTTCCATTGCCCTTTAATGACGGTGAGCAGTGGTTGCTCCTTTAAATGAGCAAGCAACTTCAGATTTCAGAGTACATTTTCCTTTCTTTAGTGAGTTGTCGGAGATCAATTTCTAAGAGAACTCTTTTTAGTAGGACTATGTGACGGGCTTCTGGATGATAAACTAGTAAATTTTTCTAAAAAAAAAGTCTACAACATAGGAAGAAAGTTTTATTTTGTTTAAAAATAAATTAATTAAGTTATAACAAAACTAAAGTGTCTTTGTGATTGAATAGTCTGTTATTTATGTCGGATTAAAAAAAATTATAAAAAACTTCTTCATTGGAAGCCCAGAAAATGTGTACGAGTACTGATTTTGTACTTTGAAATTCGATTTTCTTCAGCTTAGTTTCTTTGGTATTTTTAAGCGCAATATCGATCGTTTTTATTATTATAATATATGTTATAAGTATCTTGAACATATGAAAAAGTTTATCGAAAAAGAGCTTTAAAAGAAAATGATAATGGTTCAAAGATTACTTATTATTTTTAACTTCATCGCCTATGCCGGTCAACTTTTACCAGTTTTATCTCAGGAAACACTGCTCGTAATTCAAATCTTTTAAAAGAAGAATATTCAAATTTTTTCAGATCGAATTCAAATCTTCTAACAGAAGCATCTTACTGATTCTTTTACATTGCCGTTTTCTGAATTTAATTTAAAATAATAGTTACTGAGATTTATAATATTTGTTTTTAAGCCAAAATTCTTTATAATTTTAAAACATTCCTAAGGCCGTCCAAGTAATTCGATTTAAATGCTATACAGTTTGTTAGATATTTAGATTAGTTAGGAGTGCTTTTTATATGTAAAAAATTTTTCAAATTTGATGCGCAAACCCCCTCTGTGGCGCAGTGGTAAGAGCGCCTGCCTTTAAACCTAAAGGTCGTGAGTTCGAATCCCACCTGGGTGGAAATTTTCGTTTATTAAAAAAAAAATTAATAAATGAAAATAATTTCTATCCTTGTGTGATCGGTACACACCGGAGGGACCGCAGACGTTCGGATACAATTAGCGTCTCTTAGCAAAGACAATGACGTCGACTTTGCTAAGTATCAAGACAATTACTCTACACATACACACACACACACACACACACACTACACCTCAAATTGTAAGATTGGCGAATGGATTTAGTGTCGCAGTCATTTAAACACAAACAATTTGATGCGCTGTTTTATTATATTATAAAAATTTGCGGGAAAATTATGAAGGTTCTAAGTGTAATCTAAGTGGTTGAAAAATAATGAATAGAAAAGGATTGTTTCACCCTTTTTTTGTATTTATTGCTATTTTGCCGCTACGGTAATAAATTAAAACATTTTTAACCAGTGGTATCTTAAAGTAAATTTAATTATCGCTATTTTATTTTATTACGACCATGCTCCAAAATAAATCGTTTTAAACTTATAAGCAAGGAAAGTAGAAAAGACACGATGTTTTAAGTAATTTTTAAATATATATTTAAATTTTTTAATTAATATTCCCGAACATTTTCTGCAAAAATCAGAATGCCACTTCTCACATCCAAATGTACTTGTTTTTTCACAGATCCACACTGGTCCAAGAACAGAAAAGACTCAACCAATTATTAAGAGAAGTAAAAAACAGATAACTACATGCAAGATTTATAGAATATTCAGCTGCTATGAGTTCGAAATGAAAAGCAATGATAAAAGATATGTTTTTAATAAAAAAGTATTGATACAATAAAAACAGAAAATAAATGACAATTTAGTAGTTCTTACAACTGTATTTACTACGAAATGACTGGAACAGAGAAAGTACTGCGGCACAAGATCAGTGATATTAGAATATTAGAGAATGTCCGCCTGAACTTTTTTACAAATGCAAAATTCTTAATAAACATTTTAATCAAGCGACTACCACCTAAAAGAAAGTGGTTATTAGCACAATGTACCGCAATGAAAACATTATATAGAATGCACGATTTATGAAGAGGTGCAGATAGTAAAATCTCAAACAGATGGTGCTCTTGATTGTTTAACATATCACAAAAAAAGCTGGAATAGTCACACTTATTTTCTAATGATTAAAGAAGTACAAGCCATGACATCAATTATAATGAAGGTTTATAAATCACAAGAAATGAATTTCAAGAAGTATTGAACTTAGCCAAAGTGAGATGAAGTCCTTACACAAATAATATTCTCTTTAAATTATTGTTAAATTGCCCACAGAAAATCACTTCTTTTTATTACCGCAACTTTTGAATAGTAATTATATTAAAAAAGTACAATTAATTAACTGAAATCTACTTTCATAACTTTTCTGAAAATAGCAAATGCTGATAAATTTAATGATCATGGATTACGAAGTTTGGTTTGTACTGTTTTAAAGGTGTTTTAAAAACTATTTAACCCCGTGTATCCAATCTTAAGAGAAAAAGGTGACCACACAATTTGGTTTCACACACAGATTTTGGACACGAGACGAGACGCTTTATTTACTATACAATGTTACACATTTTAGCTTTGTGATGTTGATGTACATGAGTTTGTTACAGTTTTAAATTATATTTAATGACACGGCTAGACAAGATGCTAGAACTGAAGCAGGTAATCTTTATAACGAATTTCCGAGTACTAGGAATATTGTGGAAAGGTAATACAGAGTATGGAAATTTCCAATATTTAAAAACCGAATGAGATTAAATTTACAAGTGACTACGAATATAATAGTAGTAGCAGCAGTTCTTAATAACATCTCCATAGAAAATAAAGAATTGATTCCTGTAGATCATAATATAAATCAACAAGAAGACAATTTAATTACGGCCATAAAAAGGGAACAAGAAAACAATTCCCCTCAATTTCAAAGAAGTTTAGATAATGCATGACATTGCATTACATTGCAAGACAACAACTGCAGAACTTTATAAAAACATTGCGTTTCTGGGTAATTTTATGTTGTTATGGGTGTTTTATGTTGTATTGAATGTCTTTTGGTTCTACTGTGAGCCATTGCACGTGTTTTGCTAAATACTTCAATTTTAAATTATCATTAAAATGAGTGATGAATATTGCCAAACTTCGACTTCCAAACGAGGTAGGTGGAAACCTTCTCAGCCAATCTCAGATGATTATTTAATAGACATATTAGAAGATTCACATGACGACAGTAACGCAAGTGATGAAAATTTATATTGTGATGAACATGATTGGACAGACGATCCTAATTTACAAGAAGAATCTGAAGATGATGATGGTGATGATGAGCCTCAAAATATTACTGAATGGTCTTCAGAGGTTCCACATCCTACAGTACCAATTTTACCAATACAACAATACCAGGATTGAAAATTAATGTGGGTGGCAGCAATCCTATTGATTACTTCAATTTATTGGCATGTGAATTTATTATATGCGAATGTATGTAAATTTATATGCCGTTGATATTCTTTCTCAACATAAATTGAGAAAAGAAGAATTGCAGCTTGGAAGGATATGACTGTAAAAAATTTAAATTTTTTTTGGTTTGTTGTTTTACATGGGAACCATAAAAATTAATCGTATTAATGATTATTGAAAAAAAAATCATTTTTAGTTTTCCAGTGTTTGGACAATATATGAGCCGAAATTGCTTTATGTTAATTTTGCGTGACTTACATTTTAACAATAATAGTCACAATAACCAGTCCAGACTTGCCAAGATATCTTCATTGTTAGATTTTTTTATTAATAAAATGGAGAATCTTTATTATCCAGAAAGAAAATTAGCCCTGGACGAATCTATGATTTTGTGGAGAGGAAGACTTAGTTTTTGTCAATTTCTCAAGGGCAAACGACAAATATGGTGTCAACCTTTATACTTTGTCAGAATGTACCGGTACGATTCGACGCATATTAGTTTATAGTGGAGCTAGTGTAGTCAAACTTATAATTTTTGTGCTCTTTTTATTAAAAATTTGCCATAGATTAATGAAGTGTAAAGTAAGTTGCTTAAATATCTAAAAATGTATGAAAAATTTTTATAGTGTTATGTATTTATGAAATATCTTATTTTTTTTAATTTTGTATGCAAAAGACTTTTACGTTAGCCTGAATTTGCATTTACTTTATAAGACATTACAAGTGAAAGGCATTACAAAACTTGATAACTTGATACAGAGAAATAAAGAATAAAGACAAGAACTTAATTTATGTTCTTGATCAATGAGAAAATAATAAAATAATAAAAAATATATCAACAGTATTGATAAGAATTAACTGATTAACTAAATCCCAAATTGCAAAAAGAAAAAAATATTTGTAGGTTATTTATTTGCATTATACGAATATTTTATATTTAAAAGTTGTTAATAATTGGTCTGACAATAGTAAAATCGATGAAATCAGGCATTTTATTTCTATCCGCAAGCGAATGTGTTGGTTGTCCAATGGAAAGTGAAGTCAAGTTATTGTCATTTATGCTTTTGACAAGCTCTCTTTCGCTGTTTGCAGTCAATCTGAATCACATTTTACTCTGAATCTGATCACATACGCTTTTCATTACAGCCACCTGCTCCAATAAAACGATGAGATAATATTTTTTAGTCGTTTAATTTGAGGTAAATTCTACGGAGTTATTGTAAACGTTTATAAGCTGAAAAAGTGCTATTTGATAATAAATCATTTTGTGTACATAAATGTATTTTTTTAACCTTTTTTTCCATAGTTTATTAGTACCTAGTCGGTCAGATAGCCAAGCGGGCTAGACGGCCGATTCTCATTCGCTTCACTGTCGAATGGTTCAGTGGATGTGGGTTCGAGCCCCAGCTCGGTGTACAGAAAAATAAAAAGGCTAACGCAGCAGTTTAAAATTCTAGATGAATCTGCGGCTTAGACTAGAATATGCTGGTGTCTGATCGGCCTATGGTGGAGCAGTACGGCAAGAGATAAGGGCTTGCGGCTCGGTGATACTCCTCCATAGATCCCTACCGGAAGGGCGTGGTGCCTAAATACCGGTATATATATATATATATATATATATATATATATATATATATATATATATATATATATATAATATATATATATATATATATATATATATATATATATATATTAGTAACCTATATGTCTTAAAGAAGAACAAGACCCGGAGTATTAAGATCCATTTAGTCAAATTATCTGGATTCGGGTTAGAAATTGGCTAATTTTTCAAAAAATCTTATAAACAAAGTAAATTTCATGAAAACTATTCAATTAATCTATCCAATGTTTTGTACACAATTTAAATGCTGTAAGACCCTCAGGTTCAGGTACATTTAGACAAATTTTAATAAAATATAAAAGAGTTCACTTAATCACTTAATAAAAGAGGTATTAACAATATTAAAAAATAGTGATACTAGTTGTTAATTTTGCAATAACAATTTTGTTTATCATCCGATTTTAATTTCACATATCACCCTTTGTTGCAGTGAGCAGAAGTATGAGAGACATGATGCAGTGTTTTAAGGTTTTGGACGCGGGAAGTGAATTAGCACTTGTAGTAAAAGGGGAAAAACCAATTATATGTTGGTTTCTAAAAACCCCCGAAATAACAGAGAATTCAAATTAACAACCACACCTTTGAGCAAGTCAAAGAATTCACATATCTTGGATCGCTAGAACTGTTCACGGTCTCCAGAAAGATTTAAAAAATGAAAATAAATAAAAGTATAAAAAATAAATAAATATATACAAGACCTTAGTAAGATCGGTTTTGATATATGGGTCTGAAACGTAGGCCTTATCCCAAAATGATAAAAGACTTGGTATTTTTGAGAGAAAAAGATTTTTCGGGCCGTAAATGAAAATGGGCTATAGCGTCGAAGATACAACTTTGAACTATACATCAATGCAGATATTGTGAAATTCGTTAAAGTGCAGAGACTTAGATATGAGCTGGATACATTGCTAATATGTCAGATCATGAATACACAAAGAGATTAACATTTTCAAAACCAGAGGGCACAAGAAGTAAAGGACGACCACCAAGGAGATGGATTGATGATGTGGAAGAAGACCTACAGATTCTACGGGTCAGAAGATGGAGGGAAGTTGCCAGGAATCGACAGGAGTGGCGACTTCTTTGTGAGCAGGCCAAGATGCACAACGGATTGTCGAGCCACTTATAATGATGACGATATATCACTTTGTATATCTTTTTTTTTCTAAAATAGTTGTCTTTTGAAGTCAACTCTCAAAATGAACAAGTTATTAAATTATGAGCAAAATAATGATTTTGAATGTTTAGTTAGAAATAGTTCCACTAAAAATTGATGAATCCTTTCTTTCAACTTCCATCCTTTCTTGATAAATTACATTTAATTGTAGCAAAACTTCGAGATAAATACACACAGAAAGAATATGACCATAAAAATAAGGTTGGTACAAAGCCGAAACCCAAATAATTCATAGAAATTTGAGTTAAAACGTCTTTACTTTATTAGGTTACTACCAATAAAAAATAAGCACCTAATTTTAAAAGGTTTAATAATAAAAATACCTACCATGCGTTATTAATCGACTATGTTAACCGTGAATCATAAATAAGCAAAACGAAAACAATATAACAACTTATATAACGAGAAAAATAATATAGATTATCGCAAGAATTACTGAAGTCATAAATTACACAACTTTCGAGTTTTATGAAATGCATGACCTTCAAAGTTACGAATATAATGCGAATGCATTATATTTTATTTGCCATGATATCATTCTACCAGCCAAAATTTCTGGCACCATTTGGAAATTTAAATCGGAACATAATTTATGATTCCGATTTAGTTTAATAGAAAAAAAAAATATATACAAACGGTTCTTAAAATAGATACACCAGAATTCTAATCATAACTGACATGAAACATTTGACCGCATAGCAAAATTATATGTTATTCAAAAGAAAACTATACTTTTCTCAGAAATTTATAAATATTTCATTCACGCGAGATTTCTTCGCATCCTATGTAGCGGTTTACTTCGTGTAACCAATACATATCGATAATATTGCTATTTATTTCTAGGTTTGCGACATGATATATATACCAGTTGTTACTGATTAAAAAGTGGTTTGCTAATTTTTATAAGACTTTACAGAGATATACCACATACAAAATGATATCTTAATAACAGTAATAGCTACTATTAGAATTGCCGGCCGTGTACAATTATCTGCTGCAAATAATTATATTTAAATATTGGTGTTTAAATTGTCAATAGCATATGTGTAGGTGCAAAAATAATAAAAAAGAGTACAGTAGGCGGTACTGTAGGCTAGCGCGAAGCTTTGAATTAATCAACAAAATTGCTGTGTTTCCTATTCTCTTTAGAATTTCATAATATTTTTAATCAAATTTCTATTCAGCAGCAGTAATCAAAATAACAAATTATGGTCAGCTTTTACATTTTGCACACCTAACGGCCATCCCTCGTTAGGTACACAAATGAACTCTTCCGCTGTACCTGTAAAAAATATGAAAATATTTAATTAATAACTCTTTTTATTGTATTTTAATACTACAGTCATCAGATATGAAAATGCTACTGAACAATCATATGAACAAGCTGAATTTTGCAAGATGCAACAAAGTTTACTACTTTTACACCCGGACTTTCCCCTAAAACCACCCACAGAGATGGAGGAAAACGGAAACAATCGATTTACCAAGAATATGTACGGCAAAGCACAAAATGTTTCAAATAAAACATGTGGCTAATATAATTTTGAACAAAAACGTGTATTACCTTTTTTGCGTAGAATCAACCGTTCTCTCAGAAACAACGACTAAAGCGATCAAATATTTTGAATATCAGTTACGCGAAATCAATGCTCATTAAAATTTGTATCAGCTCAACGGTAAAAATTCAATATCTTTTGATTCGAGTGATCTATCGACAAAAATCAAAATACCTTTTAAAGGTAAAGAATGCAGATTTTGTATGCAATTTTTGTATTTAGCCACAAATGAACTTAATTTTAATAAAGGTGTTAAATAAATAAACGTGGCGCGATTTTTGCCATTATTTATGATTCTCATGAGATCAATCCAATGTACCCCTTTCATTGACCGGTCACTATAAAGTTTTTATATATTATTAGCTAGTGTCACAGCCACCTTTACTTCCAAGCCATGAAGTAGAAATTTGGCAACAACGCGTGGTAGTCCGACCGTGGTTTGTTTTGTTTAACATTTCATATAGGAAGGCTTGTAAAGTTTGTTGAATTTAGTGTTTTTTAACCTTATTCGAATGTTTTATTTGTAAATTGTGTTTAAATCAATTAGAAAATATTAATATAAGTGAACTTTCATTAAGTTTAGAAGATTCTTAACGACAATTTAAAAGGCAAGTATAAATATAACCTACAAAACAAACTGAAAATAATAATACTTTTACTTCTTGTTACAAAATATGTAAACTACAAACAACAATAATAATACTTTTGTTTTTTGTTACAGATGCCCTGGCATTGTTGTGTACCTGGTAGCAAAACCAGGTACACAATTATGCCAGTACTTTAAAAACGAAACAGGCAGAAAGAACGTTTTCGTTTTCCCAAAGATCACCAACGAAGGTATACTGGGTTATGCTCTATTCATAGAGAAGGCTATACAATTACCAAATCTTTCGTAGTATGTGCCAAACATTTTCATGAAGATGATATGCAGCGGACTGAACAATGAGAAGATAAAGATGGAAATGTACACATTGAAAAGTTAATATTTCCCAAATTAAAAGGCAATGCAGTTCCTAATATATTTTCTGAAGTACCATTATATGTAACTGGTTATCTTGCTAAAGAAAGAAGGAATCCCGAAGACAGAAGACACTTTTTGCATAAGAAGAGGGAATAAGAGATAACAGAATTCTTAGACAATGATTTAATAGATTCATTTGAATCATTTTTAAGAGTCTTAGACAATAATATCCCATTGAAAAACTGGACAAGTAAAATTACAAGTGACTGTGTATATTTCTATGTATTAAACAATCAGTTGGGACACGAGATTTGTGTAATAAGTACTGTAATAGTTAGCAGTAATTTTAGTGTAATCGTCAATGTAGGTAAGAATAAATTAAGTAGTAATGATTTGAAATGGATTTTACAATACATATAGTAAATTAACAAGATGGTAACAATTAGAGAACTTACTTTCTCGATATAGATCTGCTTTTAAGATAAGTGGTAACAAATTTGAGCATTACATTCAAAAATCTTTTGAGAATATAGGCTAGTTTAAATCGACATACAAGTTATAAATGGTATGTTACATTCAACACATTTTTCATGTATACCTCTTTTAACTTGGTCTATATGACAAAAACCTATTCATATATAAAATTGCTACTTTCGTATACCTAAGTATGAAAATTCAACAAAAGTTATAAGTAATAGTAAAATATTTAATTTTCAATTAGATTAATTTAGAACCATATTTATATTGTGTCTGATCTCTTAGGATGAATTTTTTAATCATAATAGTTACACTAAGTTTTTGCTTAACAAATTTTATATCTTTTGTATTTTTAATAATCTTTTTAAATGCCGTGTTAATGTATTGTGTTATTTATATGCCTAAGTACTTAACATTTAAAATTTCTAGAGATTCTTGACTGCATTTGATTGTAAGATTAACTGTTTGACACTGTATTTTAAGTGCAATAAATTTTACTCTAATGATTATTTTATTGATAATATAACCTTAATAATAATAAAACTTTATATAGATTTATTAGGTATATAAAAGGTTTTATTAATTTAATTTCCCTAAAAATATTCCTGTAATGAATTAAAGTTTTCAAAATATCAGTTTCCTAAAATTCAAATAAATTAGTTTAATTTTGTGGTAGACCTTACATCTGATTATCGGACTACCGACGTCACAGACTGCGGTGTTGCCTTTTTTGCTTCATGGCTTGGAAGTAAAGGTGGCTGTGCTAGTGTTCAAAACCTATAGCATAAAATTTTAATTTTGAGTTTTGGCAACAGATGTGAGGCACTTGAAATATGCTTAAAAAACGCTGAATTAAAACTCTCACATTACAAACGATCTCAAACGTTTAAATCTGCACTTTTTTAATTACACTAGAAAGTTTTTTAAAAGAACCTAACTTCTGCTATAAACACACTTAAAATCGTCTTCTTGGAGGCATTTCCTGTGACGCGTACGTCTATAATGTAAGAGTTTATATTCTGCGTTTTTGGTCATATTTCAAATGCCTCATTTTGGTTGCCAAAAATCAAAATAGAATTTTTATGTTAAAGGTTTTGACGACTGGTCTCCAATAATGAAAATCTCATTACGGCCGCTCAATAAAAGTAATAAATTTTATTGATCTCACGAGAATTGGAAAAAAATCGTTTTTTTTACCGTCGAATTGATACAAATTTTATTTGACATTGATTTCGCACGCGGAATGTTTTATTAAAAACATTTTTGACTACGGTGTACAGATTCTTGGTAAATCGATTTTTTTGCGTTTTTAACACCCTACGGGGGAGTTTAGGAGGAAGCCCGGGGGTTAAAGTGATAAACTTTTTTGATCTTGTTCGTATGATTTTTCTTCTTTTCTTCTAACCCCGGAAACACGATGAGTGATCAAGTTCGTTCGATTACTTCCCAAAAATTTCTTTCGCGCGTTTTGTGGAAGTGAAAGGAACAGGTCGTTTGTCGTGCATTTATTATTCAATTTATTATCATGTTTAATTTAAATCATTTTATCATCTTTCAAATTTTTATTTTAAATAATTTTATCATCTGTCTTATTTTCTTAAATCATTTTATTTTATTTTAAATTATTTCGTTATCTTTTGCATCTTTTTTTATTAATTTTATTACATTATTATTTTTATTACATTATTATGTTATCTCTATTTAAATCAATTCGGATTGTGGATGGCTCAAAATTCCTTTCAAATTTATCCACTTAACGAGTCCTAGGCCTCCTTAGTAACAGATAAGGGTATACAATTGGTATTAATAATATAAAATATCTATAACCTCTAAAAATGCTAAGCAGTACCGCCACATGTGTGGGTAATTATTTATTTGCATATTAGATAGAGGTATAAAATAATAAACGGTTCCATTTATAAGTTTTCTTTCCGTGTGTGGATTGATCCAGCGGGCTACACCATTATTTTTGCGGTTGGTGTCTTTTAACTGGAAATTTCGTTGTTTTAAAAATATATTTATTACATATGTTATCATCTGGTCAATATATTTTCTAAAGATTCCCCCATATCTCTTCTAAACAAAGCAACCGGTGATACTTTACTTATTTGTGTGCACCTACAGAGTGATCTTGTCTTCCTCCCCTTTTAGTTTCGTTTGTAATGCTACAGTGCTCATACTTTCCGTAGGTTGCTGCACTTTTCTTCACTAGCAGATGGATAAATAAAATACTCGCGATCATTTGTATGGTCACCGTTGTTCTGTATGCACATGAAACTATTATCCTGCATTTTTGATGTTTTATGCTTTTATCTTTATGGTAACATTTGTTGCCATAATACCGATGCTGCTTAGATTACAATGAAGTGGACCACCTCCTTAAAATTCTTCTTTTAGCGGTACCTGATACTACCGCATAATATTCTGTTCCTTCCTGTACATAATTCTTGCGAGCCTCGCAGTGCTCTCCTCTACTTTAACGTGCTCACTAAATTTTTTTATCCCCCTCCCGTATCAAGGACTACTTCCAAGTACTTTTTTTGTGGGAGGTAAGAACCTTCCTTCCTCAAAAAACTATATATGTAGTAATTGGCCCTTGGGCTCTTTAGAATCATAGCCTTAATCTACTTGGTGGCCAGCAAGGTCTCTGCTCTCCATTCACGTCTTCACTTAGTTTTCGGGACTCGGTTCCCTCTATGCATTATTTACCAGGTTTCGTTTGACTCAAGCAGTACCATCAAGTCATCCGCATATGCTATTGCCTGTATATCAATGCCAGTCTTCAAAACCTTATTGAAATGAACATTCTAAAGCAATGCTCTCAGGTCGGAGCCCTAAGGCAGTGGTTTTCACAGAGATATCCCCCATTATCTTAACCTCTATATATGTCTCTATGTATCAGTGGGGAACTACCTCACAGATAGAAATATCAACCAGGTTACGTGAGCTGATAGCTAGAGTCGGCAAGGATAGACCACATATTCTGCATTATGCAGATGAGCTGGCCATCCTATACCACGACAAATTTGAATAACACACTCAGAGATATAATACAAGAAGCTCTGACTGGAGTTACACAATGGACTTTAAATTTTGAAGAAAAAAATACGTTCATGATCATAAAATTCACCAGAAGGGAGATTTAAAGGGATTAGGTCCTTTAAGCTTAAATTACATAAATCTAAATCGGATGAATGAAGTAAACTTAAGATAATCTGAAGTGGACTCGAGACTTACTTGAATTCAACAGATATTACGAAAAACCAAGAGAGCGGTGACTACTTAAATAGTAGGCCACACGCACTCATGACAAAATGTGAGGTTTAAAACAGACATAATTAGATTTATAACATTGTGGTAAATAAGTAGTAAAGAAAATTTTATCCTCAAACTAAGCAAGGTGGAAGGACTTGCTTTCCTTGGAATTGCAAAGGATGTGAGAGGTACAACTACAGCAACTATGAAGGCCCCACTATAGGTTCCTCCTCTGTACATCGTTATAATCGGAGGAGAGAATGAAAAATTACAGACTACGAAAAACTGAATAAAACAGAATGACTTCCGACCATATAGTGAATACATACAAGCCTAACGTACCTTTCGAATAGACTTCTCTAATTATATATCTTTTATACTTTTAAAACATGTATTAAAGGTGTGTTGGTCTAATAGTTATTACACTGAATAAAAAGAAGTAAAATGAACTTGATGTAATGCAGCAATAATACGATTTGCTAAGAGCTTTGATTTTTATAGATTTTTTACCAAATATATTTTTTAAATTGTAATTTAAATATTTGTGCAATATGTATAAGCAATATTTTTATTTTCAATTATTTTCGACCTATATTTCTAAAAAAAATACAATTAAAGCTACAAGAATCACAAATGAGACATTATCAGACACTTCCGACTTCTTTTCTTTCTTCTTGGCATTGATACTGAACTCCATTTCGTTTCACATTATGTATTGTTCACTTCACTTCATTCTAGCTATCTATTAAGGTTCTAAATGCAGGACTGTATTTATAATAGAATCATTTGAAGAATTTTTTTTAAATAATGTGTGAATACCTGAATAAATGATGTACTATACTTAGTGTATAATGCGAGAGGGAAATTTTTACATTTAGGGGAGTATATAGCGTAAAGTGACATAGATGACTTAGATATGTGCAATACAATGTATCAGCAGATATTTTTATATGTTTTTTAATGACAGATAATATACATATTCTAGCTGTTAAATACGTTACAAAAATAGGAAAAATTACCATTTCATTTAGATAAATATACAAGTTTTGGAACCACATTGACCTTTATTTATTTGTTAAATGAAGTTAAACTACTATGTATGATAAATTTTAAACTTTAAAACAGTTTTAATTACAGAAAAACCATGTGCAACTTGGTCATGGTCGTTGTCATGGTCATTGGATAAGATAAATTGAGACTTTAAAGACAAACTTTTTTTAAACTTGTGTTGCATACCTAATAAAACTGTGGTCTTTTGGTCATTTACTTTATTTAGATTAATAAAAAGAATATGATTAATCACAAAATAAATTTTTGTACAGGGTCACTAACGGCGCCAAAAGCATAAAATATTACAGGTAAGAATGCCTTTTAATTTAGTTCTGTGAAGAGATTCTTTAGGGAAAGTATTGGAGATCGCTGAATATATTATATGGGTTATTGGTCACGGCTTTTTATTAATCTATCATTATGTGAAATTCCGCTCGCATGATATTCGTGAATTTTAGCATAGCAAGGCGGTTTATATAAAAGGATATTTGGAAATTTCAGTTCTGCATAATAGAGGTAATTAAGTTATTACCTATATCTTTGGAATTTATCTATAATTTAGCGAATTATTAGATATTAAGATAACTTTCATTAAAAGGTATAGTTTGGCTAATACGGAATCAAATAATCAAAATACACGTTTTCTCTTTTATTTACCATGAGCTGGAATAAATGTTATCTCCCCTAGTAACTTTTTTATTTTTAGCACGTAAGCAAAACACTCAAACAGGTCAATTTTTAAAATAATCATTTGACAGTCATAACTTTGATTTTTTTAAATAGGAAAGTACATCATCACGCACCTTATTCAAAAGCTTTTGAAACACTGATTTCAAAAATATGCTTTGGTTTGAAAACTTACAGAATCTAAATTATGCGAGAAAGAGTTTCAATGTATTATACAATACCTACGGACCTCTGATCTGGTAAAAAAACTTACCCAATGATCTTATTTCGTTGCATAGCAACCAAAATGTTTTTTGACAGATATCATAAATAAATATTATTACTAAATTTATTGTTGTTTCTACTTTAAAAGAATTTTGTTTATTGTGAATTTTAAAGTACAACCTCGTAATTTACAAAAAAAAAAATGCGAAATGATCAGAATTTATGGCGAAGCTCGCTGAAATTACCGGAAGAAAAGAAAGAAAACGTCTATCCGAAGATAAACAGATTTCTGCGTTAAGTGAGTATGTTGTGAATCCCTCTACTTTTACTAAAACTGTTGCTTACGTTTGTGAAGTAGATCAGAAAACAATTTTAAAGATTCTGAAAAGAAATAAATTTCATCCTTAAAAAAAATGGTTCAAGGATAAACAGAGGATGGCCCAGATAGATGGATGGAATATTGCGAAACTACGACAAATAATATTGCACAGAATCCTAATTATCTTTAACACTTTTGTTTTACTGACCAAGCGACATTTTTTTTTAATGGTTACGTTCATCGTCAAAATGTTAGATACTGATTTGATGAAAATAAAAACTAAATGTTTGAGCAAGTATATTAGGTAACTCAATTGTAGGCGCAATATTTATTTACGGTAATTTAAACGGTGAAACACACCTAAATACGTTGTAGACCGAGATAATGCTGGCAATTAATTATATAAGTACAGATCATCCGCAAGGGTTCCCACAAAACGTCATATTTCAGCAATAAGGAGCTAAGCCCCAAATATGCCAACAGGTTGCGAAATTATCTAGATAATGTTTTTCCGGCAAGATGGATTGACCAACGGGGATATACCGAGTGGCCCTCAAGATCTCCTGACTTAAATCCACAAGATTTTTTCTATGGGAATACTTAAAATCCAAAGTTTATTGGACACAATTAGATACAATCTACCAAGTACGCCAAATAATTTGTTTATTCAATATTAGTTGTCACTTGCAGTTCGTTACGTATCTTGAATCAATAATTTAGTTTAGTAATAATTTAGAATGTGAGAAATATTTTTTACTTTTATTTAAAACAAAATCTCTTCTACTATTTAAAAAAGATTAAGTCAAACGAACAAAAATTCATTAAATTGTTGCAAGTTACGTATTGAAGTTATTTCTCGCATAATTTAAATTCTGTAAATTTTCGAACCAAAATATACATTTTTGAAATCAGTATTTAAAAAGCTTTTAAATGAGGTATAACATGATGCAGTTTTCTATTTAAAAAAATCAAAGCTACGATTTTCACCTGAAGAGGAATCGCGTTAAGTTCTAAACATGTGCTAAAAATAAATGAGTTAATAAAGGGAGGGGTAATACTTACAAAGCGGTCCTTAAGTAATTGTATAAAAAGAAGATCCTATACTTTAAAATATTACGATTTTAGCCAACTAGCTTTAATAAAATGTGGATATTAAGAAATTTATAGGATTTAAGTGTTAGGTTAAACTAAAAAATTTAATTTTCGTTATAACTTTCATGTTTATATGTGTAAAAATTTATAACTGGGGGCAGTATGAGAAATTATAATTTGATGCCTACTTTGATGTACCTGCTAGGGGATTCCACATATGTGGGGTAAATTTGGGCGGAAATAAATATTTTTTTTGCTCTTTAAGTTAGCACTATTTATATCAAAAATGTTTAATATGTTTATTCTTATAAACACAGCTCAAAGACGGTTATGTATCATCACAAAATACTTTGTTACGGATGCTAAATATTTTATTTGAATCCAATTTTGATGTCATCATTAGACAACCCCAATCTACGTTAACCAATAGAAAAATATTAGCGTATACTATTTTTTCTTCAATAGTTCGGAAACTATTAACTTCAGTTACAACGTATTTCATACCAAAATTCAGAAGTATTAATGTTTTTCTCTATTTTTTTCGTCACTGAAGTGATTGCCAATTAGAATTATTCAGCTGATTTTTAAAATGCGATTATCTCGAAAACTGTTGAGTTTTTAAATTACTAATGGGAACATCTTCTTTTTTTTAATAATCTTTCTTTAATATTTTTTGACGCAAATAGCGTTAACTTCAAGAACAAAAAGTAAACGCAAATATATGCCACATATGTGGCTTCGTCAAAGTAAGCATCAAATTATAATTTCTTATACCCAAAAAGCCCTAGTTATAAATTTTATATATAAATGTCCACAAACACAAAAGTTATAGAGAAAAAGATCATTTTTAATTTCAACTTTAATACTTTGTGTCTTTCTTAATAACATTTAAATAAAGCAAGTTGGCTTAGTCGTACTATTTTAAGGTATAGAATTTACTGTTTATTTTTGTACAATTACTTAGGTACCACCCTATATATTAATTTAAACATTTTATTTTGCCATTTTTACAAATTATCTATACTCTATATCTCAAACCTTAATCTATACAATATATTTTTGTTACGAGTTCTCCTAAAATAATTTAAATATCTGGTATGTTATTATAAAACACGATTATTGTCATATATCTGTAGAGCAGGGAGGGCAAGTTACTTTCAACAGCACTTAGGCCACAATTGACCCATTGTGTATCCTATCAGGGCGCTGTCGCCCTCAGCTCATTGTCCATCCTGCCATTTCTAGGAAGGTGGAGAAATCACCAGGAGACATCTTCCTTATGTAGGCAGGTGTGGGGCAGGATTCGCCGAACGCGTACTCTCGTATTAACGATAATTCCGGAGATTCACATAGGACATGCTCTACAGTTTCGTCTTCTCGTTCACACTTCCTACATAGAGGTGTTTCTGCTAGCCCCAGTATGTGTACGTGTTTGCTTAATGACAATGACCAGTTAAAAAAGCCAACTGTTAAGCGTAGGTTTTTCCTGGTCATTCCCAAGTACTTCTAAGATGCTGTCTCTTCAAGGTTACTTAGTGTTACCTTGGCAAGTCTACATCATTGCCCTTCTTCCCATTATTGTATGGTTTGCGCATGGAAGTGTCATTTTACAATTTCCGCGATTATTGTAGTTGACCAACCAAAAAGATCCACAGGTCCTAAGAGTCTTAAGCCTGCCGCCTTCCTAGCCAATTGGTCAGCAATTCGGTTTCCTTTATTCCTATCATGTCTTTTAACGCACCTCAGGATGATGGTATTACCATCCGAAGCTGAGTAAGTGACTCGTAACCATTACTAACCCTGATGTGACACGTGGTCTATTCAAGGTTAGTAGCGCTTGTTTGCTATCTGTGCAGATTATTATGGTTTTCTCTGCTATACCTTTTTGGGTTAATTTTTTTGCGGCCATGGAGATACCAGATAGTTCTGTCTGAATTACGCTGGCACTTTTCCCACTTTATTCTTAGGTTTAGTGATCTCGAGTATATCCCGCATCCTGAGCCTTCTTCCATTTTGGAGCCATCGATGTATATGTAATAGGCATTTGCAACGTTTGTCCCACTATACTGTTTTGTTTCGATTTTGTAGGGTTTATTCAAGACAAACTTTGGTTCAATTGAGTCGTAGCCTGCCTGTAGCAGTGGTAGCGCATCCAGCTCTACCCGTCAGAAACGAGTTTTGATTGTCCCATTCCTACATTAAGGTTTATGGTTTAGTTTGTTATTCACTGTTGTCTGTAACACTTTCGGTGTCCAATCAACAGCTCCGTAAGTTACCATTGGCCTAATGACGGCAGTATAGACTCAGGCGATCACCCTGGGGGAAAGGCTCCAAATGCGTCTGACTGTTCGCCGACACTGCTCATAGGCAATATATGCTCTTTTAACTCTACCATCTAAGTGTGAGTTCCATGTACTTTCTGTCAAGGATAATACCAAGGTACTTCACCTCGTCAGAAAAATTTAGAATCCTTAGGGGTATTAAGCGCGAATTAAGGGTTGTCACTCCCGAAGGTACTTTTTAAAAAGGCCCTTTTAAAGGTATGACTAACAGAGTAATAGCACTTTATTTAATATAAATACAAGTGACTTTGAAATAAAAATTTACAGTATTTATATGAAATTAATTGATGACGACCTGTCTGCAATATGTGTCGAAACTGCTGATCGGCTGGATTATTGAAATGCAATACCGCTGACAATTGGGGTTATTGTACCGTAATTTGCGTGATTCATCTTTTCCTGGTAAAGAGGGCCGTCTCTGTTTATCTTAGGATTTATAGATAGTGAGTATTCCCTGCACCATGTTTCTGTTATTCGAAGAATAATTAATCACTCACATAGTGTGTTCTTAAACTTACCGCTTTGCAAGACAGCAATATTGTCTGCTTAAGCTATTGTATAGAACCCATTGCTTCTGAGTTAATCATCCAGTGTATCTAGAACTATGTTCCAGAGGAGTGGTGATAGCACTTCTCCCTGTAAACAGCCCTTAGTAACTATGCCTCTAACAGAAACGTCTTCTACATTGATGCTTATTACTCTGTTAGAGAGCATACCGAATATTCATTCGCTTACGGCCAGGGGAACATTCTTGACGTTGAGCTGTTTGGTGATGGTTGGGAATATGGTTTTATCAAACGCTCCCTCAAAGTCTATGAATATACCTAAGGTGGATTCTTTATTGCCCAGCAATCTATCAATTCTTTCCATTGCATGATGCAGTGTAGAATCGATAGATCTTCTCGAAGTATATGTATGCTGATTTGGGTGAAGTGGGTTATGGAGCACAACTTCATCCCCTATGTACCTCTCGCATAGACTTTCCATCATTTTCAACAGAAAAAAAAAATAACATTTTCATGTGTGGACTAATTGGTCGGAAAGCCTTTGGTAGGGTTTAGTCACTCCTACCAGGTTATGGTATGAAGACCGCACGTACCTTCGATTATTGTCCTTTTAATAAATCTAATTTGTTATAATGACTTTTTTACCATAATTTATTTTTTCTTCATTAATTCTAACGTGGCATATTATTTCAACTATTGCTCCAATCAACAATCACCTGGACCTGAAAGTCAATTGGTATCGATATAAAAATTCTTTTCTATTTTTTAGGGTAGATTTATTGGTTCCACTACATTGGAATTGTATTAAAGAGCTTATAACTATTATCCAATATTTTCTTTTATAATACCGTATGTATGTAGTTCGGATGGTGACTGCGAAACATATAGTTTCATTCGCCTATTTATAATACTGCCCTCATACATTCATCATGTGTTTCAAAATTTGAAAGGAAAATTTAGTTCTAGAATATTGCTTTAGACACTCTAAATTTAACCATGATTCATGTATTTATCGTATAAAAAAATCATCAGAAAGACAATAAATATATTTTAACGCACTGATTAGAAAGTATTCTCTAAACAATTGTGGAACGAAATGGGGTATTAGTATTAGGTATGTGCTAAGTGGAACCTTCAGGTTTGTTGGAAAATTTGGTTTACTTCAATGAATCGTTTTTCGGTTATTTTATTGTGGTTTAATCATGCTTACAGTTTATGAATCGCAATATTACCTTTAAGCTTAAGCCGTCCCTTACCAATAAAATTCATCTATCCCTCGTTTCGTAACGAAACCCATTATTCATCAGTATGTAACAAGAAAATTAATTTTAATGATCCTGTTCGGTTAGTGCTACAAGTATGACATAAATCGTATCGGATTTCAGGATATAATCAAATAATCAGTAGAAATGACTCACTTCGGTTTAGCGTTTTGATCTTTCGACTATGACACCCCTACCCTCTTTTGGAATCCATATATTTAAGACGGCATCCGCTCGTGTGAGGTGCAATGGCACGGTACTAATTCAATTTTTGGGAAAAATAATGGATACTTTGACAATTTATTTTATTAGGCTTGAATAATATTTGCTACTATATACAAACAAATAGCGTTACGTATACACTGGAAAAAAAACTTTACAACTTATATACTTCATTGAATTATTGTTGTTTATATCGAAAAGTTTTATGTGAATCGACAAAATCCATAGATACAATGTAGATAATCAATACATTTTCTTATACAAAAATACTCTTCATTACAAGAATCATGCAAACATTGCATTCTTCATTATTTTACGACTTACACAAAAATTGCAAAATTGTATTACACTGTTTTATCGGTGCACCAAAACCTAGGGACAGTGTTTTCTCTGTTATTTACCAACAAAATGTCTTGAAATTTGGACACGTTATTCGAAATTATGTTGCCTTTAAAATGATGGTTTTACTTTTTTGTATTTTTTTTAAACTTCTGTTAAAAAATTGGAATATACTGTTTAACGTTCTATTATAACCAAACTTTTTACGCCCATCACTTAAAAGAGTTTTTTTTTCTGTAATCGTTGATTTTTATTTCACTTTTCCTTGTCCAGTAATAATCAAGAAAAATACTAAAATTTAATAGTGAAACGTGTTACTCATCATTGGCGTTTAGTTTCATCATTATCGCCTTCGTGACGTAAATCTCATGAACGTACGCTCAGTTAGTTCGTGTTAAAACTAATTTGAATGGAGAATAATGCATTTTTTGTCATTAAACTACCCGTCGGCCAGCGCCACTGAGTAAAGATGGTCTGACGTAAGCAGTGTAGAAAAGTAAGTGATACGCCCATTTCCAATCGCAGTGTGCTTCAACTGCTAAAACAGCCTTAAACTAATGCTTTTCAAATGAAGCTCACTAAACTATTTTGTAAATTACATAATGAATAATAATCATTTGTTGAGTTCAGCAGAGTACTTTTCATGACTCTTGATATTTTTTTGTATCAGTTTTTTGTAAAGCTTTTGTAAAGATTTTTTAGTAATTTACTAATGTTTGTATTTTGATAACGATTTCCGAAGTGGGTATTGAAACGTCAATAAACGTACTAAAACCTTTAATTGTGGCTTATTCCCATTTAAATAGTAATTACTTAAATAATATAAAAGAAAGAAATTAAAAACTTGTTGCTAATCTAGAATCAGAAGAGATTCCTTTACACTTTGCTTTAGAAGCCGTAGCAATCAAAGTTCAATGTCCAACTCAACTATTTGTATGCAATAATTATGTCCCATCAAATATGGGTTTTGTCGCAAAAGACCTAAAACATTTAATTGAGCAAATTCCAAAACCCAGACTTATTCTAGGTATCTTTAACTCTCACAACATTTCCTGGGAATGTTATTCCACAGACAAAAGAGGAGAACAAATAGAAAAATTTCTTAATGGAACTGATTTTGTACTACTAAATAATACAGAAGAAAAAACTCGGTTTAACTCCGTTACCGGCAATTATTCTGCTATTGATCTTACTATATGTGAAAGTTCCTTAACTGCTAGTTTAAACTGGGAAGTATTAACCCATACTTACGATAGTGACCACTGGCCAATAAAAATAAGAAATAATAATTCCACAAAAACAATTATAAATTTTTCAGAAACATGGAATAGCTTACCAACAACATTTGAAGATTACCTACCTAATTTTGGAATAATCGAAGATAACATTAATGTTGTTACAGACAAATTTACCTCAATGTTAACAAAGGTAGCCACAAACATTATAGGCAAAACAGCAAAATCAAAACATCAACATTCAGTACCGTGGTGGAACATACAATGTGAAGAGGCACTTAAACAAAGTAAGCATGCATTTAATGTATTAAAAAAACATCATACACCGGAAAACATAACAGCTTTTAAAAAATATAGAGCCTACGCAAGGTATGTAATTAAGAAAAGTAAACGTAAATCATTGCAAAATTATGTTTCCAATGACCGAAAATGCTCCTGCATCAGAGATCTGGAATAAGATCCGTAGGATTAAAAGCATTTCATACAGCAAAACAATTAACTCTCTTGACATTGAGGGAAACTTAATTACAAACAACAGTCAAATAGCCAACGCTTTAGCGAACTCATTTTAGACATATTCAAGTGATTTCGTACATGACCCATTATTTGTCGAAAACAAAAAGAAAATAGAAAAAGGGGTCAAAATTACATATTCCATCAGTCCGCTAAATGTTGTAATACGTATGCAAGAACTAAACGAAGCACTACAAGGACTTAAAAACTCTAGCCCTGGACCAGATGAAATTCCAAATTGTTTTTTAATTAATCTTCCTTTAGCTACTAAACATATACTCTTAGATATATTCAATTTTTTATTTTCGACTAAACAAATTTCCTAAATCTTGGAGTAACGCTACAATAATTCCTCTGTTGAAACCTAACAGAAACAAGTCAAACCCGGAATCTTATAGACCAATATCCTTAACATCTTCCTTATGTAAATTATTAGAGAAATTTTTAAATAGACGGTTACAATTTTTTAGAATCAAAAAATCTAATTTTAAATAAAGTTAATCAGCAAAGCGACTTTAGGAAGAATAGAAACACAACTGACAATTTAGTGTCGCTAGAATAGGCATTTAATGAGGCATTTGCAACTAATCGACAAGTTATAGCTATCTTCTTTGATATAATTAAAGCTTATGATACTATATGGAAATATGACGTTATTGTTAAATTACAGCATTGGTTCATAGATGGATATTTTCTAGCATTCGTCAAAACTTTTGTAGATGACAGAAATTTCCGAGTTAAATCAAATCAGAAACTTGCAGAATACTGTACAGAAGAAAATGGCATAACCCAAGGATCTACACAAGCGCAATACTCTTTTTAGTTGCAATTAACCATATCGAGAACAGTATCCGAAACCCTGTTGAAGCAATCCTATATGCAGATGACCTCGTTATCTATATTTCTCATAAGAATCTTAATATGGCATCAAACATTATTCGACTTTCTATTAATTCCCTACAAGAATGGTCTAAAAGAACAGGACTGAAATTTTCTACGGTTAAAACCAGAGTAATGTGCTTTTCTCGAAAACATCAAATTGTTGCAACTCTTCCAAAATTAACACTGTATGATCAACTTTTAGAAAACGTTGAGGAACTTAGATTTCTAGATATGATTTTTGATTCAAAACTTACTTGAAACAAACACATCGAATTAGTTAAGAAAATCATGTTTACAGATTATTATCATGATACAGATAAATATTCTTAAAGTACTAGCAAATCATAACTGGGGCGCAGACACAACACAGCTACTAAATATTTACAAATTCTTAATCCAAGTTATAAATGATCATTGTATAATCAGCTATCACGCAACATTAATAGATATTGTACAAAATACCGCACTACTACTAGTTTTAGGAGCCTACAGAATCAGTCCAGTTGAAAGTATTTATGTCGAAGCAAATGAATCTCCACTTTCTATTAGAAGATTACGTCTCAGTTTACAATACGCAAGCGAGCTATCAACTAATCAAAAAAACCCAGCTTACCTATATGCTTTCTCCACACATTACCATTCTAATTACAATCAAAATCCTAATCTTCGACCATCATTTTGCAAAACAATTAGCAACTTCACATTTCCGGGTATTATGCATACCAATATTGATTATGCTCTCCCTTGGACTATACAAATTCCATATTGTAACACAGATCTATCAACTTATACTAAGTACAACACCCCTTCATCTCTTTTTCTCCAAGACTTCTACAATATTAAAAATAAATATTCATTCTGTCAACTAGTTTATACCGATGCACCAAAAACACCCGAATTGAAAACAGTAGAATCACCTATTGTCACAGAGGATTCTGTGCTCAAGTTTCCACTACCTAAGGACTACTCAATAAATTCTACTCAACTCTTTGCGATATCCAATGCAGTACAACAAACTCTTAATCGACCTGAAAACATTACAGTAATATTCAAATATATCCGAATCATCCGATTTTAGAACAGGTTAAAAAAGACCTTGTGACTTTACAAAATAATCGTAGACAACTACATATTATGAGGATCCCATCTCATGTGGGGATACCAGGAAATGAGATAGCTGATCAAATGGCCAAAGAAGCTTGCATGAAAAAAATGTATCAATAAGTACACAAAAAACGTATGGTTACGATGATAGCAACTCTTACCAAATAAAAAATTGCGGCGAGTAAACCCAGATCTATCAGCGAAAACACCAATTTTAGTAAAGGGACCAGGTGGTACTACATCGTATCCAAAGAGGACATACCAGACTGACGCACTAACACCTACTAAGGAAAGAACGTCCTAGAATATGCTACGCCTCTGACACCAATTTAACTGTAGGCCATATAAAGTGCGCATTAGACAGTGCAGATTGTGACATAAATGTGCAGATTGTGACAGTGCAGATTGTGAGCTGCGACATAAATAAAATACCATAATTAATTAATTTATTTATTTTAATAAAAGTAATGTGCATTTTATTTCTTTATAACTGTAATAATATCTAAATATAATACAACTAGTACCTAATTTTTGTACATTTTACCGTTATTATACTTGTATACAATGATTTATTTGCTATTATAGGAATGATAAGATACAGCTTTTATAAAATCTAACCTACGTATTTGTTGGGATCGTAGTTTCTTCTTCTTCAAGTGCCCTGTCCGTTGCGAACGTTGGCTATTAACATGGCAATTTTGATCTTGTTTGCGGCGCTTCTGAATAGTTCGACCGACGTGAGCCCGAACCACTTCCGCAGATTTTGGAGCCACGAGTGTCTTCTCCTGCCTGGCCCTCGCTTACTGTCTATTTTTCCCTGGACAATCAATTGTAGCAGACGGTACTTATCGTGTCTCAATATGTGGCCTAGATATTCAAGCTTTCTTTGTTTAATTGTATTCACGATTTCTTTCTCCTTTCCGATTCTTTGGAGTACCTCTATGTTGGTGACATGTTCGGTCCAGGATATACGAAGAATGCGTCGGTACACCCACATTTCGAATGCTTCTAGTTTTCTCGTTAGCGTCTCCGTCAGCGTCCAGGCCTCCACGCCATACAGCAAGATCGGAAAAATGTAGCATTTAACTATACGTAGTTTTAGGGGAAGAGACAAATTCTTGCTTATGAGGAGCTTTTTCATATTACTAAATGCTGCTGTAGCTCGTTCTATTCTCGCCTTAATTTCTATGGTCTGTTCCCATTTTGCATTTACGTTGGTGCCAAGGTACACATAAGATTCTACATGGTCAATTAATATGTTACTTATCCGTAATTGTCGAGCAGGTTGTTGCTTTTTGCTTATCAGCATCCACTTTGTCTTCTTGAAGTTGAGGCTCAGGCCGTATTCCTCACTAACTGAATAAAGTCTTTCCATTACTTGTTGTAATTCGTCTATGGTACTGGCAAGGATCACCGTGTCGTCGGCGTATCTTATATTGTTCGTTAACTCGCCGTTTATTTTAATGCCCTCATTTGCATTTTCCATACATTTGTTAAATATTTCCTCGGAATACATATTGAATAGGAGTGGGGATAATATACACCCCTGACGGACACCCCTTTTGATCTGCACGCTTTCAGTGAGTTCGTTGCCAATTTTTGCTCTTGCTGTTTGATCGTAGTTTATCCATCATTTTCTCCAAAAATGCCAATTTAGCCTTAACAGTAGTATCTTTGATTTTTGCTGGTATATGTAAACTATTTATTTTGACATAAGTGTCTACTTGAAATTCTTTTAACTTTTCAATAAAAATAAAAATAGAAGGATGTGTTGAATAAAAAGAAGAATTAAATCTCGAATGAAAGGATTCACAGGCATTTTTGGTCCTCGCAATAGACAGATTCTGATTAGACCATATGTGTGGTGGAAATAGAGCGCTATCGAAAATGTAATTTTCCAGTAAATAATCTGCATATATATCAAGTGTTGCGTTTATAGGTTTATATGACATTAAATCATAAAGAAAGCATTCTTCAACTTCTGCTGGATTTAAATAAGTTAAACCAATGTATGCCTTAACCATTTTCGTGAGCGGGAAAACCCGCTTGTCCTGCTTGGGTGCAAATGTCCATCGCCGCTAATTACCTACCTACCTGCTTTACGCCGCGGTGTCGAAATTTTCTATAATAAAATTTGACCCTTCGATTACCCCAGGTACAAAGACAATTTGGTGTCGAAAGTTCGCCCGCCGCTGCGCTGTAACTGTATTCGAACAAAGATGAAATTTTGGCATAAATTAGTAACACTTATTTGACAGTTGCGGTGTTGATACTTTTTGTACTTTATTATTTTAAATTTTAAAGTGAATACCTCTTGTTTTATATTTTTAATCATTTAATAAAATCTGTTCTTTTTAGAACAAAATTAGTGTGTTTTATTTTAAAAATGTCACATAAGAATTTAAATAGTCGTTGTAAAGAGATAGTAATACTTTTGTAATAATTATGTAACCTATTTGATCTAAAATGAGAGACGATTTTTTTATACTTTGGCAACTATGTCAACTTCGATCTCTGACGTAGATAATGACGTGCAACGATATGTAGATTAGATGAAGTATATTATAGTCTATATTTTACCCTCGAAAAAAGATAAAAGAGGGAATCTAATCGTTATGAAAAGGAGACCAAAAAAGTGGCCTCTGATGGCGGACATATCCGGAAATGCAAAGGCGCTAAATTTAAATTTTCCAACACTTATTAACAATAGCTATAAAATATTTTTCAGACGAGAAAGTTTTAATTAAATATTAACTATAATAGTCTAAAAAGTGACACAATTGGTAAAAGATTTCAATATAAATAAAATTTCATGTGACAGTTGGGACAAACAATAACATAACCTAACTAAATTTGACTTCTTAAACAAGGAAAGAGACTGTCTATCCTTGTCTAAAGTGGCCTCTCAAGATGGCACTTCCTGTCTATCAATATGTTTACCCCCACTACCTTTACATTCCCTCTTTTGTCTTATTGCTCGATGATTTTACCACCGCTAATACCTTCTATGGTTGATGCGAGTTATTCCCAATAAAATAAAAATGTATCGAGATTTTTCCTAAGTGGAATAAATATTATGTACGCCATTTACAAAGCGAGAAAATATATAAGATTTAGTGTTGTTATTTTTATTAAATATACGCATTTGCATAGTTTAGTCAGCGGGGGTTATTTACTGCGTAAATTGTTCATGCCAGAAATAAAATTTATAATATGAAATAGCTACGCTTCGAAAATAAATATTAAAGAGACGTATAATAATAAATTTGAAAATGTTATATATATATATATATATATATATATATATATATATATATATATATATATATATTATATATAATTATATAACAACAAAAAAGTATTGGAATTACAACAACCAATTGCAGACAGGAAAAATTGTTACCCGTTAGAAAAATCTGTAAATATTTATAATAGATTTCCATATTTCTGATATGGTTAGACATTACTAAATGTCTTAAGCAAGAACACACAAAAAATTCGACTACACAAACACATGAAAAATCAAGCTGTTTTAGTGCAAATACCACATATAGAATGTATTAGTTGCGCGGAGATAACTTTTCAATTGACCTTTAGTCAATTTTACCATAATATACAATACAATTATTCAAGTTACGACGTATCTAATTTAATTTAGACAATCTTTGATACATTTTACTTTTTGCATTCGGACTTTCATTTCAATTTTTTCAAATTTTTTTGCATAGAATTCAGCTAATCAGTTTGTGTCATCATAGACAGAATAAGAATATACTACCGTGTAAAAAATGTTTAGAAAATCTGCCAGTTTAAATACTATACGAAATAGTAACCCTTATTAAACAAGGTAAAATTACTACAAGAAAACTACAATTGTACTATTTAAATGTAATGTTACTTTTTTTTTTGGAAGGTTAAAATCAAGTTTATTGACGTTTCAACTTTCACTTCGGAAATCGTTCTCAAAATACAAAATATTAATAAATTAAACAAATTTTGTTTTTTGTTACCTGGTGAAAAAATTCTTCTAATAATTTAATTTTATCTGACTCATTTATATTGACAATTCAGACATATACTATACATTAAAAAGTAGACGACTTTAAAATGATATTGCCAATATTGCAAATAAATCAGAATTTGGTGTTTAAGTAAACTAAATGTAAGACCAAATACTTACCATGTCGGGATAGTATTATGAGGTTTTTTTCCTGGTTTTTTCCTTATGATTAACTATGGAATCACTAACAGGAAAATTTTACTGTCATCTTGGCATATGTTTGTCTTTTTAAAGACAAATTACTATGCTATGATTTTTTCTGATTGATATTCTCGAGTTAAAGTTGATTTTATGTAATCGAATAAACTATCTTACAATAAAGTCATCCCAGGAACGCAACTCAGCAATATTGTCAATAACATTTTAAAGCCGTCTACTTTAAAATGTATAGTATATATGTTATTGTCAATATGTCTTAGTTGTCAATATAAATGAGTAAGATAAAATTAAATTATTATCATAGTACTAACTATATGTTTTTCTCACAAAAATATCCACAAAGCCACATGGCAATCACCAGACGGTCAAACAAAAAACCAAACTGACCATGTACTAATTAATAGTCGTCATTTCTCGAACGTACTAGATATAAGAGCATGTAGAGGTGCTAATATAGACTTTGACCACTACCTTGTAAGAACAAAACTCAGGGCTCGTATATTAAATAAGAGGCGCCAGAGCACAAAATCTACGAAATATAATAATGATGTGCTAAAATCTGAAGACGCTAGAAATAACTACAGGAAAATTTTAATTGAAGAACTGACAAGAATCGACGAAAATTTAAGTATAGAGGAAAACTGGACAAAATGCAAGGAAGCTATCCATACAGATCAGTGAATAAAGGCGTTTTTAAACGTAACCAGGCTAAAATAAACGAAGATGGGTTTGACGAAGAAAGTAGATCCATTAAACAACAGAAAAATGAAGCATATAAGAGACTTCAGCAGCGCAGAACTAGATCAAACCTGGAAGACTATTAAAATCTTAGACGAGAAGAAAAAAGGACGTTTAGAAGAAAAAGAAAGAGCCATACGAAAATGCTCTAAACGAGATTGTTAACCACCACAATAGAAAAGACTCGCTAAAATTCTACCAGAAGATAAAAAGCTGCAGAAAAGAATTCAAAGCCAGAATAACAGCATATAAAGACAGAGATGGTTCCATAATTAGTGACAAAGAACAGATACTAAACAGGTAAACGAATAATTTTGAAGAACTGCTTAGCGACAGTCGTGAAGAAGACCAAATAGAAATTACTTTGCCTTAAATGGATGAAGACACTCAAGAACCGCCCCCCACCGAAGAAGAAATTAGAGAAGCCATTTCAAGAATGAAAAATAACAAAGCCCCTGGTTTGAACAATCTTCCTGCCGAACTCTTTAAAAATAGTGGTGACACCCTTTTTAAACACATGCATAAATTAGTAACCGAAATCTGGCAACGGAAGGAAACGCCCGCAGACTGTAAATTAGGTGTAATGCACCCTCTTCACAAAACGAGAGATATAATGGTGTGATAATTATAGAGGCATCATCCTACTTTAACGTGCATATAAAGTAATTGTCCAACGTATTGTACAGAAGATTGATCACCTATGCTGAACAAATAGTTGGGAACTACCAGTGCAGTTTCCGATCCAATAAATCAACAAGGGATCAAATCTTCAGTCAGGTGGATTCTTGACTAAACGCTTGAGTTCGGAGTCGACACCCACCACATATTCGTGGATTTCAAAGCCACATACGACTCAGTCAACATGACAAAAACTTCTACAGGCTATGGTGGAATTATAAATGCCGCTTTATCTTGTTCAACTAACGGAACTTACACTCACAGGCATAGAGAGTGTAGTCAGAATCCACAACGACTTTTCAAGACCCTTCCATTGTAAAAATGGACTGAGATAGGGAGATGGACTGTCGTGTCTCTTATTTAACCTTGCACTAGAAAAAGTAACTCGAGAGTGCCATATTAATACGAATGGCACCATCTTTATTAAATCTGTACCAGTGGTCGGATATGCAGATGACATGGACATTATTGCTAGGTTCACAGAATCTCTGATCGAAGCATTTCGATCTTTAGGGCGTCTGCACTGGGAATGGGATGAAAAATAAACGCACAGAAAATCAAGTATATGTATTGTGCTAGATCAGGCAACCAGATAACTAGACTATTCATTGATGATCTGGAGCTGACACCTTCGTCTACCTGGGCTCGATGCTGACCAAAGACAACAATGTCAGCGAAGAAATTACAAGAAGAATATTGCTTGCCAATAAGTGCTATTATGGCTTAAGGAAACAGATGGCCCCAAAACTACCCAGAAAAATTAAAGTTACCATATATAAAACACTAATAAGGCCAGTGTTAACATACGGTTCAGAAACGTGGCCACACAAAAAACGACCAAGAATTGCCTAAACATTTCGAGAGAAAAATTCTAAGGAAAATATTTGGAGGAGTCCAAGAACAGGGTTTGTGGCGTAGGCGCTACAACTTTGAGTTATACAGAAGTTTTGGGAAACCTGACGTTGTAAAATGTATTAAATTAGCACGGCTTCGATGAATAGGACATGTAATTAGGCGAGATAAAGATGCAACGATCAGAAAAATTTTCGACCGAAGAGGACCAGTGGGAAGACGAGCCAGAGGAAGACCAGAACTTAGGTATCAAGATAACATAGAGGATGATCTAAAATCCATCGTAGTTAAAGTATGGAGAAGAGTTGCCAGAGACAGGGGCGAATGGAAGATTGTTCTGAAGAAGGCTTTGGCTTATAACGAGCTGTAATGCCACTGATGATGAAAGATTAAATTATTAGAATTTTTCACCAAGTAAGAAAAAACAAAATTTGTTTAATTTATTAATGTTTGTATTTTTGACAACGATTTCCGAAGTGGAAATTCAAACGTAAAACAAAATTTTACTAATACAAATAAAAACATAAATAATAACCAAAAAAAATAGTAACATTATAATAATCCACTATTACCCCATAAAAATCAAACATACAAAACAAAACATAACATCCCTTCCACTACATCCAATCCTTTAATAATCCAAACCATCTCTAAAAATATCATCACCTATCATAAACAAACACAAAACAATTAATAACAACAATTAATAAAATTACAATAACTACACTAAATACCAAAAACCATCACAAAATCTTTAAACACCATATAAAATCACACCCCACCCACCAAACACTTCTCACCACAAACCCTTCTTCTACAACTACTACCAAAACCCATACCACTACCAATCATCAACCAAATACCCCCAATTAAACCAAAAATAACCAAAAAACACCATCCCCCAAACACCCTACCCTACATAATACCCCACAAAAACATAACAACAAACCACCAATCTACCCACACAACATCCCAAAAACAAATCATACCCACATCCAAAAAAATTAAATACCTAATCCACCTAAACACCTCAATTCCCCCCCCAACCCCCTTTCCCCTCCCCCAAACCAAATATACATACCATTGAAATCACTTCCATATATCCAATATACCAACACCAACTATTACAACCAAACATCCATACACATTACAATCCCATTTTGCAACACACACACTATAACATCCATACAACCCCCAAAATAATTATCAAACCGCTTTTAATACAACTTGAAGGCACACCAAAGTTCCAGTTGCCATTCTCCACGACACACACCTAATAACCTCCCTCAAAAATAACCTTCCAGACTGAATCCAGTAGCACAAATAAACCCATCTTACTTACAACTTCCCATTCACAAAAAATCTCTATCTCACCCCGACGTAGACTCTGAAGTGAATTATGCTTCAACACCTACCCCCTAATATGTCAAAAATTATAAAATAACATATTAAACCTGAATATGGGTAAGATTTGGTTTGAATTAGTTAAATAATGATTATTTTATACTTTTGAATAGAGTTCCATCATATTTCAACCCTTAAAAAGCAACCTTGTTAGAGAATAATGTAAAAAAATTACTGATTCTAAAAAAATGATTTCGCCTTTGATCGATTTGGATAAAAATTTGGATTTAAGCTCAATTTACCCACTGCTCTATAGTTTATGTCATGTCGACGAACCCTGATTGTTCTTATGGGTGAAAACTACCCGTAATTGTCAAAAATTAGAAAATAACATATTAAACCTGAATATAGGTAAAATTTGGTTGAATTAATTAAATAATGATAGTTTTGTGCTTTTGAATAAAGTTCCATCATATTTCAACCCTTAAAAAGCGACCCTTATTAGAGATTAATATAAAAAAATTAGTAATGCGAAGAAAATGATTTCACCTTGGAACGATTTGCATAAAAATTTGGAATTAAGCTCAACTCACCCTCTGCTTTATAGTTTATGTCATGCTGATGAACCCTGATTGTTCATAGGGGTAAAAATTACCCCTAATTTTCAAAAATTGTAAAATAATATTATAAATCTTAAGATGAGTGAAATTTGGTTTGGATTAGTTAAATAGTGATTTTTTTATACTTTAAAATACAAATTCATACATTTTCAACCGTTAAAAATCAATTGTTATGAGTGCTATAGGTGAAAACAATTTTTTGCCAAAATTTTGCAACTTTTCAACTTTTGAAAATCACCCTTTACAAACATTGCAATTTTTATAAACTAATTTATAAGATATAAATTGAAAAAAGTAGAATTAAATACAAAAAAAATTATCAACATAAAAAGGCACCATATATTCTTATACATTTACATAAATAGTTGAAAATATTTACATTTATGGGTAAAACAATTATAATATTAATTTAATTCGTCATCAATTATATCTTCATCGTGACCTATGTCATCCTCATCTTCAATTATTGGTGGACTATTATTGCACCCTTCACCTGAGCACCCAGAACAAGTAGAGTTACAGTATAAACCAACTTTTCTGCACCCACATGAAACACCGCATCCTTTTTTGCATTGCCAAAAAATAATTTTCAAAAGTTCATCGAGTGCAGGTCATTTGTTCATGTAATACAAATAATGTCTGTTCATGTAATAATACGGGTAATAACAAACCATCTTTGGAATACCATCCCCAATCTGTTGCTCTAATATTTTCATTGCCAAGCCATAGACATATGAGCAGATGTTTTATTCTGTTGTATGGGATTTCAAAATAAGAACGCTTAAAATTTCGAATGTATAACGCCCCACTAGCTAATATACCGGTTTTGTAGATTATTATCCTCCGAAATGTACTGTACTATACTAATGGAATTTTCCGGAAAAAAATTCACTGGTTTTTTTAACATATTTCCTTTAATTTTTAACGATAGAATGTTTCTTCAAAAACCATTTGTAGAGGTTTTTAAGAGCTACAAGGATCTGTGAATTAAATCTTTTTGGAACCTTGGTTTTTAAATGGGGTGAGTTTAAAGGGCTCGAAAAAGATGGTGCTTGATCGTAAATCGATGCTTTAAACGGCTATATCTCGCCAAATATTCATTGTACCACAAATCTAAATGAAGGATAATTTTAGTCATTAAAAAAGCTACAATTTGGTAATTTGTATTTTTTTCATATATTCAGTATTTTCGGGCATATTTAAAAAAAGAAGGGTAAAAAATATGAAATTGTAAATCGTTTCTCGCTTTAAGCTGTACTTTTTCTAACACAAAGCATTTTAAATGGGTCAAACTTCTTGGACGTATTAACAATACATGTACAAAGGGAATTTCAGAAGGGTGAAGATCGATTTTAATTATGAGGGTGGTTAGGGGGTTGTTTTCATCGATTTTTTCGTAAAAAATGAGGTATTGACCTTATTTTCATCATAACTCACTCAATTTTTGAGCTAAAGTCTTTTGTATGATAGGTCTATTATGCTCTTTAAAAAAGGTTTTGTGAGTTTTCTTCCAAAAATGCATCATTTTCCCGATATTTGATTTTGAATCTTTCAAATTTGGCATTTGAAGAAATCCGCTGAACATTGATAGGCCGTATTTCGGTTCCTATTATATCGCAAAAGCATTTTAAAAAATGAATTGTATTTGTCTTTTTAAAAGCTACAAATTGTTCTCTACAATTTTTTTGATAAAATGCACCATTTTCGAGTTATTCGCGAAAAATCGATTAAAAACGTGGATTTTTTCGTCTAAAAGTTATTACTTTCAATCGCGAATAACTTGAAAAATATCATTTTATAAAAAAATGTATAGCTCATTTTTTGTTTATAATCACTTTTTTAATCGAAACCTGTAGTTAAAACGTAAAAAAAATTTTCACCCCGGAGATGGGGTGGCAACCACCCCCTAGGCTTTGGCGCACTTTGGTTCGATATAGATTTTGATCCTTAGGCTATTACCTACCTTCTGTTAAATTTCAAGTCAATCCACAGAGCACGAAAAAATTGCGAGGTGAAATGCTTCATTTCCTGGACTATAACTGGTTTGACAGCATAAATCGTAGATTTATGTGTAGCTTTCAATTTTTATGAGTTCAGAATCCAGCAGCACGCTGAATTATGGGATTTTTATAATATAATTATTTGACAATCTTTTGTTGGCCAACCACCTACAGCAGAATTGAGCCGAAATACATTATATTCCTATGTTCCGAATTTATTTCGTTCAATCTGTAGGTAGTTTATGTACTGGAGAAGGGTAAATCAGAAGGTATTACAGAAAATTGTATTTTCTTTTGTATCTTCTAATTCACCAAAAAAATTCTTCTTGGTACAAAAACCAATTATTTTTGGAATTTGTTTAAAAAATTTTTTTAAATAATTTTTATCCAAAAATTTTCCCCGGAAAATTTTGAACTAGGAAATGCTTCTTGGTGCAAAAACCAGTTATTTTTGGACGTTTTTTAAAAAAATTGTTTTAAACAATTTTGGTTCAAAATTTTCCCCGGAAGCCTTTTAATTTGTTTAAAGGGTACATTCCTGAACAGGAATTCGTTAAAAAACCGAATCAGAAACATTTTTCCTAAACGACTAAATTTAAATCATTGAGTTTTATATTGGCTCACATGACCTCATATGTACTACTTAAAAATCAAGGGTCGCGTGCTAGATATCTCACCTCTGCGCCCAGCCGATATGTACGGCACTGCAAAAAAGTATGATATTACCAAAAATTGGATCAAAATTTTTCGAAAATTAAAGACTGTTCCTGCTACGGGTACCAATATTTTTGTATTTTTGCATTAGGTCGCAGGTCATTATTTTTGTATTACCTACCTAAGTTATACACGCCCTACAAAAATGTGGTAGGCTACCTTCCTTGAGTGGTAAGTAATTATTATATTTTGTAGTATGATTCGATGAAATCGGTTTTTTTTTTGCTTTTTTCCGGTTTTTTGCTTAAAACTCGAAAACTGTTAACTTTTAGTAAATGGTCTGTTTACAGAAATTAAAGTACTTAAAGTTCTGTACAAATGTCACTATTTTGGTTATTGTACAGACGAACCCTACGGTCTAAAGTGCAAGTTGAAAATTGGCAATTGGTATTGGTGTGACTGCAAAACCCACTTTTTAGATTTGTATTAACGATACAAAATATGTCATCGACGGAGATTTTTGTTACACCGGGTAAAATGGCGCCAAGGTCAGACATATGCAGCAGTTATATATCATATGTCAAATCAAACTACAAATCAAGTACTATTGTCGTTTTTAATGGCTACCCTGACGAGGCTTGTGGTAGCACCAAGCGTTTAGAACAATTGAGAAAAGCACAAAGAAAACAATCTGCTGCAATATCATTTACAGAAATGATGGTGCCCAATGTGTCGCAGGATAGTTTTCTTGCAATCCCAAAAAACAAGAGCCGGTTTATATCTATGTTAATGGAGAAACTTCATGATGTAAAAATTTATTCGAAGCAAGCTATGGAAGATGCTGATATCCTAATTATCACAACAGCTCTTGAGATGGCCCCGTCAAATGAACATGTGACAGTGGTGGGGGAAGATAACGACCTACTGGTCATTTTGATTGGCCTTTGTAGCCCTGATATAAAAAATGTTTTTTTTTTTGAAGCCAGGAATAGGAAAGCTTTCGCAAAGCCTCTACAACCCTTATCTGGCTGCTGAGAAAATCCTATTGGATTATATTTTATTCCTGAATGCGATGAGTAGTTGTGGTACTACTTCTGCATTGTTTAATCAAGGGAAACTGAAATTTCTTAAGTCCTGCAGAAAAACAAAGATTTGCAATTGCAAAACTAAACGATTTAAGATATAAACAATACGTATCTTCATCATTCAAAAATAAGACCAACATTTCCTCATTGCCCCCAACTGAAGCTGCTGCACGAAAACATTTACTGAGAGTTTACTATCAGGTGCAGCAGTGGATATCCGGTCAAGCCACACCTAACGAGCAACAAAAAGACCCAAGTGAATGGGGATGGCAAAAAACTAGTAGTGGTCTTGTGATAGTACCAACTACTTTGGGCCCTGCACCAAACTCATTACTCCGGTACATTTCATGTAAATGTGAAAAGGGCTGTCAACGCAATTGTGGATGCAGGAAGGCGGGACTCCATTGTTCCCCAATATGCGCATCATGCGAAGGACTGTGTAACAATGTTCAGCCCCCAGAAGACAGCTCTGACATAGACGTAGAAGAAACTGAGGAAAGAGATAGAGGTATGTTGGATCTGACAAGTTATTTTGTAGTCATTCATCTCTCCTTGATATATGATATGTGTCTCTCCTCTTTTTATTTTGCAAGAGAACGACTCCCGACGCTGACGATGGAGCAATCAGACGCTAAGCCAGGATCCGATGCCATCGAAGAACCTCAGTACGATGCGGAAGGTATGTTTAATCTCACAATCTATTTTTCAATCTTCATATCTTCTTGATAAATGACTTAACTTTAAACTTTTATTTTCCAGAACAACCAGATCCAGGACTCATCGTTATCGAAGAACCTTAGCCAGGGCCTTCCAAAAGACAACGGCTCATATAAATTTTGCATATTATAATTTATAATCATAATAATATATGATCATAAGTAACGAGATTTTAAGGCTGTTTTCGCAGTTATAGCATACTGCGATTTGAAGTGGGCGTATCACTTACTTTTCTAATATGTACTTGCTTATGTCAGACCGTACGTGCCGTACCGAATTTAAAAGTTTGGATGTTTATTCAGTGGCGCCGGCCGACGGGTTGTTTAATGATAATAAATGCATTATTCTCCATTCAAATTAGTTTTGTCGGAATACTTTTTTTTTTATTAATTATCGTCGATAATGTTTTAAAAAGAATTAATCACATTTTTAATTTATATGTCTTAGCTAAACATAGTATTAAATAAAAATTTGTGAAACGTGACTGCAAAAAACACCATGGTGTTTATTTATAATAAATTTAAAAGAACATACGAATATTATTATCAAAAAAATTACAATTTGTTGTCACAAACAAATAAACAATTTCGCAGTTATAGCTTGAAAATTATTTCAATAAATTATTTATTTGTTAGAGAAAACTGATATTAGCGTAGTAAAAATTAAACAAAAAATATTTTTATTTATCTATAAAAAATTGGTACCTGCGAAACCATCATAATAGTAAATGTATTTATTTGGCAAGTATTTCGAGGCGACGCACTGCGAGGAAAAAGTTCTCTGAATGGAATATACATTATTTTAATATATTTATAGGTTGCAGTTACATAAGAAAAGTATCCAATTGATGAATAAAATACAAATCGTGGATAGTTATTTCATCATCATCAGTGGCATTACAGCTCGTCATGAGCCAAAGGCTTCTTCAGAACAATCTTCCATTCGCCCCTGCCTCTGGCAACTTTCTCCATGCTTTAACTCCGATGGATTTTAGATCATCCTCTATGTTATCTTGATACCTAAGTTTTGGTCTTCCTCTGGATCGTTTTCCCACTGGTCCTCTTCGGTCGAAAATTTTTCTGATCGTTTCATCTTCATCTCGCCTAATTACATGTCCTATCCATCAAAGGCGTACTAATTTAATAAATTTTACAACGTCAGGTACTACACCTGAAGAAGCATCATAGTTTACTTTATACGATCTTTTTGACCAAGCACCATCAGCTATAACGGTTATTAACCCATTTCCGTCGGAATCTACTTCACCAATTTCTTTGGCTAAAGCTAATTCCTCCCGTCCAGCCTCTTCTAAGGAATCACAAAGTGTTTGGCTGATGATATCTGCAACTATTTCCGTATGTTTTGCATACTGTTTGTAGGACATCACAGGTATATTTAATGCAGCGTGCTGCTGCTGTATGTCTGAATAACCAGAACCATTCAAGTTCAGTGAATTGTTACCAGAATCCTATGTTGCTATCTCCTTTTCAATATTCCTCATTTAACATTTAAAAGTCAATGTACTTATCAATCCGTCCATTTTTTCTTTGATAATCTCCATATTAGAAAAGTTGCATGAAAATGGAGAATGATTATTCAAACCTTGAATAGATTTAATGAAAAAGTTTATGTCCACTATTCTTCTGTCTTCTACCGAAAAAGATGGTTTTTGCGGAGAGGCAATCTCAACTGACTGAGAATGACAGCTATTACTAGAAATAACGATAAAACTTAAAGTATTTTCTGCAAATGATATTATTTGTTATTATTATTATTTAAGAGTAAAACATTGGTAATATTTTGACCATAAACAAATAATATGTAAGGTCATGAACCCTCTATTTACTTACTTTACGGTAAGTAAATAAAAAAAAAGTAAAAAGGGTTACTTACGAATCGACACTACAACTAGGTAAAGTAGATGTTTCTGCTAATTCTTGATGGATTGAACCATGATACTATGAATAACAAGATAGGCTCTTCCCGTATCACAAAATCGGTCGTGTTCGCGCATGCTGTCATTGGAGAGTAGAATTTGAATTCTTGTTAAAGTTAAATGGGATTTGTATGCATTCTGTAATGAAATTACTAGACGAAAATAAGTTAAGAGGTTCAATAATTACAATAATTGTACACATAAGGATATCTCCAAACTATTTATTAAAGATTATTTGTTGACACATACAAAAAACTGACATTTCGAATGTCAGATATATATATATATATATATATATATATATATATATATATATATATATATATATATATATATATGTATATATATGTATATATATTATATATATATATATATATATATATATATATATATATATATATATATATATATATATATATATATATATATATATATATAAAGTTAAATAAAAGCTTTTAAAAACGGTTGTAATATAAATAATAAATACTTACTGCAGTGCAATTGCTCTCGTTTTCCTTGACATAGGACGTTTACTGGGACTCATTTTTTATCTTGTCTCTTATAACTTATATCACTAACCTAATGTAATACTTAAAAATACGCGTAAACTAAAGAACTTTTAACTTATACCACTAAACTAATAATATATTACTTAACATACGCGTAAACTAAATAATTTCAATGTTTTCAAAATAAATAAGAATACTGTAAACTGTAAAAACTAAGCAAGTTGATAAAGAAAATACAAGAATGAAAGAACTAAAATGGATTAATTCAAGCGAACTAACTGACCGTACCCATAGAAAATAAAAATAAGACCGTACCGTACGTTCATGAGATATGACGTCACTATCGATCAAGCTCAGCGACAATGATGAGGAACACGTTTCACTATTAGATTTCAGTATTTTTTAGCAATTTTCTTCAAAGTTTGAATACGCTTTTCTCGATTATTACTGGACACAGAAAGGTGAAAAAAGAATCAACGATTACAGAAAAAAAAACTCTTTCAACTGATGGGCGTGAAAAGTTTGGTTATAATAGAACGTTAAACAGTATAATCCAATTTTTCAACGGAAAATTCAAAAAAATAAAAAAAGTAAAACCATCAGTTTAAAGGCAACATAATTTCGTATAACATGTCCAAATTTCGAGACATTTCGTCGGTAAATAACAGAGAAAAAATTTTGGTGCACCGATAAAACAGCCTTAAGTTTTATTTTGTTACAAGTTTTACCTACCTACTGAATTAGCATAATTTTTGCCTTTTTCTTTTTAATTACTTGTGCGGAAAACCAGGTGACATTTTATCAAATGGCAGCATTTATAAAAATTAAATATTGAAATGTAAAAAGTGGGTTTTGCATAAACTGCTAAAAATTTACAATTTTCAACTCGCACTAGAAACCGAACCATTTGTCTGAAAAAAAAAAACTAAATACTGGTATTTTTAGAAAATTTCAAGTACTTTAATTTCTGTAAACAGACCATTTACCAAAAGTTGATAGTTTTCGAGTTTTAAGCAAAAAACCAAAAAAAGAAAAAAAAACGGTTTATTCTGTTTTTTTTAATGTTGCGTCACAAAATTTTGTCCGCAAACCCCAGATTTGGATTAAGCACCCCAAAAAACAAATGGAATGAAAAAATCAGAACTACCCAAAACTTTCGTAGCAAAAATACAATTTAACTGAACTAGTATTAATTTAATATGATTCATGCTGGGTCAAATGACCCCTTAAAATGTCCCATGTGCTTGTAGTCTATTTTCTCGAAACTTTTTCGACTTCCAAGTTTATAGTTTACTATCTTCAGGAATACCATAGTTTAATAAAGTAAAGTAAATATTGAAGTTTTTCCTAGTAAAATCATAAACTTTTTAATAGTAGGTATATTAAAATGAACCAAAGTCATTATATAATAATTATATATTTATTATATAAGAACTATCCACTCGCTTGACTCTCTGACAAAAATTGACGCCAATATAGCCGAATAACGAAATTTGAAAAAAAAATCCAAGGGTACCCCTTTGATGATTTTTTCTAAATTTTTATTAAAAAAGATTTTTTTTATATTTTGGTACATGCACTCGGTCCAGCTTATTACATAAATGTGTCTTAGTGTGATCCGCTAACCTCAATTTGCCGGAATATACTGCCGGAAGTCAAAGTAAAAACAAAGATCCTACTTCAAGTAAGACTTAAAATTCAAAAACTTTCTCCATATAAAATTATGAAATAAACTGATTTAACCTTGACAAAAAATTTTGATTATCACCTAAGATCTTAAAGGATTATAAAACTAATTATTGACCTTCTGACAAACAAGGTGTCGTCATAGTTATAAATAATTCACCTGGATCTATCAAACATCAATCAGATCCGAGAGCTTTACAACTCCAACGACGCGACGGTAGGCTTAATAATCCTATTATAAATCATTTAGTTGATAGTAATAAATTTAAGTGTTATATTGCAGTAAACTCCTTTGCGCAGAACACGTTCTTCTGTGAGAGATAATTATAATCGCTTAACACACCAATTTCTACAACGTACGTGCATGAATATTTATTTAAAATTAATTTTTATAGGTTTTCTTTACTGTTGCCGTTACTTCTTCATCTCTTTAACTTTTTAGACTCTCAAGTACACAATGCAATTTACATTAGTAATATAAGTAAGAGCATTATATTCGTATGATGCGAGAATATTTGCCAATATATAAGCTGAACAATTTCAAATCAATATTGATCATCTCTAGGATATGTAATATTTATTTATTGTACAAGACGGTAAAATTGTACTTTATCTTCGAGAGCTTTTTTTAGCGTCGAGACGCTAATTATGCTCGAGAAGATAATGCGCTTTTATCGTCGTGTGCAATACAACATTTTTTTCTATAGCAAGACTTCAAGTTCAGATGAAAATAGAATTTCAAAGAAAATTGTAATTTTTAGCACAAAAATCGCAATTGTGTTGCTCCGTCTATATTTTGGGAGTGTACACCTGTTATTAATAAGATCCGCTATTTTGTTCTAGTCAAATTATTGTAATGTGCACATAATGTTAAGAAAAGTGTGGTTAAAATATTACTTGAGAGCTAAATATACACCAAACGAATACTTTAGTTTCATATTCTTTTTTTGATTTGAATTTTTCTTTAGACAGTTTTTTAGAATTCCTTTTAGAAATCATATTTTCCTTTTAGTTGATAATGATGTTTTTATTACTTGAGAAATGATTTTAACGCAAATCTGTGTATTTTCTAGAAATCCTCAACAGATCTTAATGGACTACCTAAGCTCTGCCGTCACAATGAGTGAAGTTTTTAGAAACCTTTCCAAACAAATCTGTTTTACATGTATTTCTCCCATAAGAAGTTGGAAATGTTGATTTTTTTAATATTTAAAACAATAAATAAGGACTTTTGATTCTGAACATTTATTCTATTCGATTGGTTTTATTATTTGTTGTACGTGAATTTGTGAGATAAGAATATCAAAGTATTATTATATTTACTGCCAAATTTCGTATTTTAAGGTAATATAAATTAAAACTTTGATTATTTTTTCTTTATTTCAAGGTACTTTATTGTTATTTTTATCAGGTTATTTTAAAATTATCAATAAATTATTATTGGAATTAATAAATTAATTTGGAATTTATTGTCTGAGGTGGTACACTTAAATATTCCTCCTTTCCTAAGTACCCCTCAGTTTATAGAGGCACAGGTGTATGAAACAGAAACCCTAGCAAAATCTAGAATTCATGTTGAGAGGGCGATCCGAAGAATAAAGTGTTACTATATTATATTGCAGCAAATTCCAAATTTGTACATGGCTCAAATAACGGTGATATTTCAGTTATGTGCTGCTTTAATGAATTTTCAATACTCTCTTAGAAGAAGTTGAGGAGTATTACTCATAAAGTACTTTATTGATGTTATTAAGAGATGTTATTGAGATTCAACGTAAACCCTTGTAAATACTTAATGAAACACTATTTTTTGTTTAAAAGTTTATTAATGTTATAAAATTTATGTATAAAAATAAATTTATTTTCTGACAACTGAGATCGATAGAAATTAAAGTAAGAAACAAAAAAAAATTTAACAGCAGTAATGCCTAAAATTTGTTGTTAAATAAACAAAATGTACAATGGACCAGCCAGTTGATTCTGTTAATCAAAATTTACATTTAATAATATAGAAAAAATAATCAAGTTTTGCTATTAAAATTTGTCTTAATAAATAGAAAATGGAACTAAACAAAAATATACAAAAACATATGTCTTGTGACAATGAGACCTTACTCAATGCTATTTATTTATTTGTCAACGAGCAATTGCCCAATCTGAATACAATATTATAATACTATACAATATGTACAATTTTAAAACTGAATTAAATCATCAAATTTACAAATAACATAGATAAAAAGAAATAAACAAAAAACAATTTAAAATCGATTAAACTAAATTACACAGCTAGTGGCATCAAAGAATCATGTGCAAGATATTAATTGCACTTGAATTTGGTATATTAAATTTTCGAAACGGCTATGACAATTTGATAGAAAGGTTTCCACAGAATGTTATGTTACAACTAAAAGTCCTTATTTGCTACTTTAACTAGGAGAAAACGAATATTGTGGTTTAGTGAGTCTTTGGTCTTTTACAGGATAAAATCAATGACACCTAATAAGAATACAATATTAATTTTAATATTTTTCGACTTCATAAATAAATTCAATGATTTATTAATTTACATTAAAATAACCCTGATAAAAACAACAACAAAACACCTTGAAATAAAGAAAAAAAAATAACTAAAGTTTTAATGAAACACTAGCGGACCAACTCGACATCGAGTTTTTTAAATAAAATTTTTATTTTGCGAGAAAAATTAAGAGATTAATACAAACAATATAAGCAAGAATATACATAACATTCATCAATAATAATGCAAGTAAAAAGTGTATTAAATATCACGAAATATTTCGTCGAAAACAATGTTTTTTGTTACAATGTCTCCGTTTTCTGAAAACTTTTGCTTGGCACCGGGAGTTATGTAAACTTTTACTTTTTACTTTTTAATAAAAACGAAACCGGAAATCGACCTCAAAACCGGAATGCAATTTTTAGTTCATCAAATGTCGACATTGATATCATTTAGCAGTTAATTTTGCATGCTGATCACGAATCCGGTGTAAGATTTGCTCTATCTTGACGTTTTATGCGCGTTTCGGGTCACTTCCGGTGTCGGATCGCAACCGGAAGTACATATTTAGATTCGTCTCGACGAGACCTTTCGATCCATATATACATTGGGGTCAAAACTTAAAGTAAATTTAACTTCCGGTCATCTCAAAACCGGAAGTGAATTTTTGTACCAAAAGTATATCTTGACAATCTCATACGTAATACTAATAATATTCCGAAAAAATATTTTAATTATCTAATATGGTTTTTGAGTAAAGTGGTAGACAAGAAAAGGGCTTAGCGTTTTAGTATATAAGATAATATAACCTTAAAATATGTAATTTGACAGTAAATATTTTAATACTTTGATATTCTTACCTCACAAATTCGCGAACAACAAATAAAACCAATCGCACAGAATTAATGTTCAGAACCAAATGTCCTTATTTATTCTTTTAAATATTAAAAAAATTAACATTAACTTCTTACGGAAAACATACACCTAAAACAGATTTGTTTGGAAAGGTCTTCCAAGCCCCGCCCATTGTGACGTCAGACTTAGGTAGTCCATTGTATTTGGGACAATTATATCTTTTACGGTAAAAAAGTTCCGAATTTTGTATTTGTCGTTCTTCCGTTTCATATGAAATTTTAAATCTTTAAGATAAATTACGACATAAATGACGTAATTGTCCAATATGGCGAAAAAAAACATTACGAACTGATAAGTTATTGCAGCATAAATCATCTGAGTTTTTAGAAGTATGACCACAAATTAGCCTTCAAATACAAGTTTGCTTATCATGGTAACTAGGTTAACTTTATATTATTAACTATGTTAACTTAATCGCTAAAAGATTATTGTTGTTGTTTGTTTGGGTTTATACGATCTAAAAGATTAATAAGAAAACTAGTTATATGTAACTAATTTTAATAGTTTCACAAAAATTTATTTTATGTATTTAACTTGGTAAAAATCTAGTCATTCTAACTATTGACAAAATCTATCAGGGATTCTACAGTGTTCACTGCCTTCCCTCGCTCAACTGTTTCCATCTCTCTCTGTTCTTTCATTCTTCATCGTTTAGGCCTCTCTTACTCATGTCGTCATCTACTTCGTTCCTCCAGGATCTTCGGGACATCCTCTTTTCCTCCTTTCTATGGGGCTCCATTCGGTTATTTTTTTTATCCATCTGCTGTCGCCATCTGTTCTTCTTACATGTCCATATCACTTTAGTCTTTTTTGTTCTATATATGTTAGTAAGTCTGTTTCTATTGATGTTCTTTGATTTATTTCGTCATTAATTCTCCTATCCATTCTTGTTACTCTGAAGCCTCTTCGCAGACATTCTATCTCTGTTGCTACTATCTTACTGCTGTTTTTCTTGTTTATAATCCAATTTTCAGCCCCATATGTCACAATACTTCGCACTAATGATTTATAAATCTGTGTTTTTCTCTTTATATTTAGGTGTCTATCCCACCATACTGAGTTAAGTTGTCGGAGTGGTGTTCTTGTTTGTCCTAATTTTTGTGTAACATCTTCCTCTGTTGTTGTCTTTTGCGTGATTATAAACCCAAAGTATTTAAATTTATCCTTTCCTTTGTTTGATACGTTGTAATCAATCTCTAGATATTCTATATCTTCTTCACTTGTAGATAGGTACTCTGTTTTCGCGAGGTTAATATCTAGGCTAGCCTTGGTATATTCTTCTTGTAGTTTCTTCGTGGTCGTCTTGGTCTTGTTCAATCACTACTTGATCGTCTGTAAAGCTTAACGTATATAGATATTCGTTCCGTACTGGTACTCCCATGCCTTCGCATTTTCTTTTCCATGCAGTCAAGGCTTTCTCTAAGTATGTTTTGAATAGGTTTGGAGATGTGGAACAACCCTGCAGAAGCCCTTTTCTTGTGGTGAAGTCACCTATGATTCTTGTTCCCACTTTAATGTACAGGTTATTTTCTTTATACAGATCTTTTGTAGCTTCTATGAGTTCCGTCTGTATTTCTAATCTGTACATTGCGTCCCATAGTTTTGACCTTGGTACAGAGTCTTACGCCTTTCTCAGGTCCACAAATGCCAAATGTATACCTCTATTTTTTGCTTTTTTCTTTTCCAACATTTGTTCCAGTGTGTATATATGTGGTCTATGCATGATCTTCCTGCCGTGAAGCCTGCCTGATCCTCCCCGATTTTGCCTTATATCGCTTGCCCTATCTTTTCTCGCAGTATCTTCCCATATATTGAGGTATTATAGTAATAGATAAGAGTTATAAAGAAATTTGTGTACATGTTCTTGAAGCATGTATGTTTTTATTAAAAATATAATTTACAAAAAACAATGTATTGTGAAATATACTTTTTATTTTATATTTCCGTTTCCAGATCGGAAGCAGTCACAATCACAATATATTTTTTTAATATCTATAGAAAAACACGTTGTTTTGTTGTAATACTTTTAATAATTTACTCGCATCAGCTTAACTCACACTGTCAATTAGTACATGTAAATTAATATTTTAAAGTATATCTTCTCTTCTTGTTGTAGTGCCTATCCATTTCGGATGTTGGCGACCATCATGGCAATCTGTATTTTGCAAACTGCGGCTCTGAAAAGATTTGTGGTTGTTATGTTGAACCACGTACGTAAATTTTTCAGCCAGGAAATCCTTCGCCTTCCTGGTCCTCGTTTTTCTTCTACATTTCCTTGTTTTCTTTTTAAAGAATTTCCAATCTTCGAAAATTTTGAATAACGCTGGGCCCAAAACGGTTTCTTAATAGTGTTCTGAAGCTAGTTTCTTCTGGCTTCTTAAAGTAATTACTATTTAAATAGGAATAAGCCACAATTAAAGGTTAAAGTACGTTTATTGACGTTTTAGTTTCCTCTTCGGAAATCGTTCTCAAAATAAAACGTTCTGGTTAGTAACGTGGTCGGTACAGGATATCTTCAGGATTCGATGATAAAGCCAAATTTCGAAAGCCTCAATTTTCTTGCAGGTAGCGTCTGTGAGAGTCCACAACTTAACTCCGTACAACAGTATAGAAAAGTTAAAACATCGTAGTAACCTGATTTTTAGAGGTACCGATAAATCATGGCATTTGAATAGCTTAGCCATTTTTTGAAACGCAGATCTTGTTTTCTCTATCCTACATTTTATTTCTAGGGAATGGTCCCAATTTTCATTGACGTTTGTACCAAGGTGGGTATATGTTTTTACTTTTTCTATTGGTGAACCATTCACACTGATTCCTTTAATTTGCTGTTCCTTATTAGAGATAATCATACATTTTGGTTTCTTAATGTTCAGTGAAAGTCCATATCTCTGACTCACTTCTGTGATTCTATTCATTAACTCCTGAAAGGCTTAATAACTGAATGTTTTCTTGAAAAAAAGAAGAAAAAGAAGAATAAAGCTTAAAAGGTTTCCTCAGAGTATATGTTGAACAACAAGGATGATAGTATACATCCTTGTTGGAACCCACGTTTGATTTTGATATGATCGAATTCTCCTAAACATTTAGAACATTCAAAACACAAGAACAAATCATTTTATATCATTTGATCGTCTTGCATTTGAATATGTCCAAGACATTAATTCTTCCGCTCATTTTTAAAATTGTCGTTAGTACAATGATATGCAAGCTGCAATAGACGTTCATTTAGTCAGATATATAAAGGCCAATAGACTCGGATGGGCAGGACAAGTGATACGCAGTAACGACAATCGCCTTATAAACAATGTGTTCTGGGAAAAGCCAGATGGAAGAAGGTCTGTAGGGCGGCCTAGAAAAAGGTGGAAAGATGCAGTCAGAGAAAATCTTGAGAAAATGAGAGTGCGACAATGGGAATTACTGGCACAGGACCGACAAACATGGAAGGTAATAGTAAACGCGGCAAAGACTCACGAAGAGTTAGAGCGCCATTGATGATGATGATGATGATGAATAGACGTTCATAGCAAGCCAAATGCAATGTGTAACATTAAAAAAGAAGCGGAATGGTTGCAGTAATGCAAACAAGTTCAGTTATTATCTATGATAAATGTTGTATGGCTCATAAACATTTAGTCGAAGCATTAAATGGAAGTATGCATTTTTGGTTATTAAAAGTATTATCGGAAATATTATTGAAGCAACCATTTTGACAACGATTTTAATGAGAAATCGTCGTGTTGCCACGTATTCCAATGATACCCTCATTTACCACAATTTCATTCAAAAGGCTCCAATTTCCTGTTCGATTAGCATTCGCGATGATCATCAACAAATCTTAATGACAGACAACGTCCGTTTGCGGCTTGGATTTAAAGAATCTATGTTTCTTACATGGTCAATTATATGTTGCATACTCACGTGTTGGTAAACCATCAAATTTATTTATATTACCAAAAAACCAATTAACGAAAAATATTGTGCACCAATTAGAGATTAATATTAGGTATAATTGAAAATAAAAATATTTGTAGTAAAAATCAAACTTTTTGTACCTTCTTTGTGAACCTTAATTCATATAAAAGTTAACCATAACAAATTTTATATATAAACTTTTTCGTGGATAAGTTTAATTGCTAATATCAATTTTATTTTTGACACTAACCTATGACATCTCGTAGCTATGAAATTAGTGATATTTACTTAACTCTGTTAAATAAATTGAACATAATACCTATTAGTCGTATAATAACCAAGCCACAACAAAGCTTGGCTGGGTCAGCTAGCTAATATATAAGTTTTAACCTAGTAATGCACGAGAAAGAACAAAGGAATGTGTTGATAAGTCCTTATGAATGAGACAACTTTTATTTGGGTCAAACGTCAAGACCACCGAATGTTAGAACAAATCAAATGAAATAAAAGCCGGAACGTCAAATACAAAATGTTATAATTTGTAGTTTATTTCCCACAAAGTATTTCTGTTTACATTAATAACAATGTCGATGCAATTTATTGTAATTTTAGTATATTATAGTTATGTTCACACATTTTCTGTTCTTATCATTATCGATTTTTTTGTTTTATAACTACTATATTTAATTGCTGTATTTCATATTCAGTATCAATAAACGACTTTTTGATCGTTAATTATTGTCACAATGGCTATTACTATCGCAGTTGCCGTCACAGTTAAAGAGTTAAATCTTACGTTTTATGGAATGAGATAAATACAGTATAGTACCTCGTATTTCTATTGAACGGAAGTAGCGGCAAAGTGTTACATATATGAGGTTAAACGGTTTCCTTTGTATTATTATTTCATATTTATTTTAAAACTCGTTGTTACTCACTGTAGAAATAATCCAATTTTGTCAGTGTTTGATTATTTTTGTTGTCCATTCAAAGGTATGCTTTGTTGTATTCTTTGTTTTCTTGTTTGGCATTGTTTCTTCCTATTTTTTATTTCTCTGCTTCCTAATTTAGGCAAGATAATACATAAATCTACTATTTAGTTAATAACTTTTGTACCAAATACTACAGTTACTTTAAACTCTATCAAGATATCCTGCTTGTTTAATGAAAGCCGTTTGATATATGTGATTAAAATTTTCTTATACGCAGTGTAAGAATTTCTTCTGGTGCAATCCTTATTTTAGTTGTGTCGCTAAGCTTTTTACAATTTCACAAGTTTCTTACATGTATGACAGTTTCGTTCTCTTTTTGCATTACTTGCATCATGGTTTATTCACCGTATCTATTTTAAAGAGATTTTTCGTCATTTAATCGTGTACATTCACCACATCTGTGACTATAATTTTATCTCTTGTCTGTTAGGATATATTAGACTTGATTTTTTTAGTAATTTTCATCACATTGGTTTGCCCCATTATGTTTGTATACTATTGTGATTTTTAAAGTCTTGGTGCGCCAAGCAATTAAATAGCTAATTAATTAATTAATTAATTTATTAAAATTATTTTAATGATATAATTATGACTCTATCACACTTTTTAATTCTCTTATCTCAGGGTTAAATTCGTGCTTCAATATCTATGCTTCACATGTGAAAGGTAAGGTCCAAAGAATACCGGAATAATAAAAAACACATATGACATAACACTATATATTGAAATAAAAATAATGAAATAAAATTCACACTCAAATGTTTTCAATAAACAATATCTCATATAATGATTCTTAAAATTTTGTTCTACGTACGTGAACCTTCAAAATTAATGGTATAAACAATATTAGTTAAAATCTCAAAATCCCAATTATTATTCTAAATCTCCTAATCAAAAATTTATATCTCTTCTAAAGTAATTGTAAAAATTGTGTTATCAATAAAAGAAAAACTGCAGAAAAACAAAACGAGCTCTCTCTGATGATGAGTGGTCCAAATCCTTGTTCCTGGTAGCCTATATTATCTATTCTTAGCAGCTCCCTAGGTAATCAGCAAACTTACAACAAATTGTTGCAAGTAAATCGTCCTTAATGATCTTCTTCAAAAGCACGAATCATTCAAATTATGATAGCCTTTCTCCTCTCGATAAACTGAATCTCTCGTTGGCCTGAACAGTGGCTCTTGGAATATAAGTAGAAAAATATGACTTACAATATTTTGCTGCTTCAGCTTCTGTCAGATACACTAACTCCACAAAAACTCCACTAACATTCAATACTACTGCTTGCTGCCTCTCGGGAACCACCAGAGAACAATGACTGTTCGTCTTACACACTTGGAAAACCAACTGACTATCTTTTTTCTGTTCAAAAACTAACTAACGTCGCATTCTCAAACCAACTATACCACCTTTTTCAATCTCATCCAATCAAAAACACGTCATACATTTCTTCATTTCGATAACACAATCAAATTTTTACCTACTATTATAAAATTTCCGAACATTATTTAAAAATTAATCTGTTTTTTACCAATTCTTAAAAACTAACAAAACATATCTTTCTAAAATCTATTCTATTGTCCTAATTACTGCACAACATTTATTTGGAAAAACCGGGTCACTCAAATATAATTTAACAAAGAAAATAATTTATGCATATCTTACGTTTTTTGTTCAATACAGGTAATCCAAAAATTTAAAGACTTTCCTTCTTCGAAATGTTTGTTGCTTATTATTCTACTTATCTGAATTATTTTAATTTTTTTTGGAACTTTGAAATATTTTAAGCAAACCAATATTTTTCTTGATTTTATATATCATAACAATACATATTCCTCGGCAGTTTTGGCAAATTTTTTTCGTTACATTTTTTATGTATCGTGCGATATATGTGATCAGTTCCACTGTGTATTTCTTCTTTTGGTAGATATGTATTAAATAATTTGTTAATTAGCTTGATAAACACGATACACAATCTTCTACACGATATTTTTAAGTTTAATAGGAATATATATAGAGTCAGGTGTTTTTTCATTTTTTGTTACTTTCTTAGGCTTTATCTGTAGTAATGTCTTCTAATGTTTTAATTAAATATTTTCTTTTTCGATCCTATCTTTTTTTAAAACACCTTTATAGGCTGCTACTTTGGTAAAGATTATCTGTTTGTTTATCCGTTTAGATTTTTTTTCTCACATCTCCTTATTTACTTTTGCTACTTCTTTTTAACTGTTTTATGCAACTACATTCTAATGGAAACTTATAAATGTATGAAGAAATATATTTTTTAGAAGGTTGTCATTATATACGATTTTACCCGTAATAATATAAAATATGCAATTCATTTGATTCAATAATTGGTGTATTCATAAACATATAATATACATACAATAATTCGTTACTTAATATTTATAAAACTACATTTTTTTCTTTATTAGACCCCATTGAAGAAGCTATGGGAGCGCCAGTGTGGGGCGTTTAGTTCAAGTATAGCAATATATACAAGTAAAATATGTCCTTCTAGGTGGGTATCATACAAGACCGTACAAAGTAAATCAATTAAAGTTGATTTTACTTGTTTGACATGCACCATTTATAACAACAGCATATTGTTATTCAAATGTCATATGTACGACTTAAAGGCTTGTGGAATCTACTTAATAATCTAAAAATTCATGCGGCATCGGCATCACCTCTCTTGTGTTAAACAGCTGAAAGGAAGCTTTTTGAAAAGAATGAGATCGTTTCGATGAAATAGAGGACGGTCGAGTAGAAGTTAACAGGAATCAGAATTAGTTAGAATAGTGGTAATTACTTGGAACCACAGGCTCCGGAGAACATTTTGTTAATGAGCAATTTGAATATTTGATTTTAAATGTAGTAACTAGTAGATTCTGTGTGAAAGAAATATTCAGGCCAATTCGTCAACTTTTCTTTCAATTAAACAATTTGGTTGACAGGTATCGCTACTTGGTATCGATTTCGTTTATAAAAAATTAATGTTTGATATTTTAATTGGGAGGCCATGTGTTCACCTTTTTCTTTAAATGTTAATAATACACAGTTAAATTCCGTAAAACTTTGACTAAGTCTTTTCGTTTAGTTAATTATAATATGTATAATGTTCATTATTTTTAAAACCGAACATATTACAATATTAGCGCTACATATATCAACAATCAAGAAATTAGGATAAAAAAACTGAGATATGTGAAAGTTGCCATGTTTCTAAAAGATTCTAAAAAAGTTTCTGAAAGATTTATAACATTGTCAATGTATATTGTCATTATTAACTTTTTTATAAAAAGATACGAGAAGAAATAAATAAGGAAAAGACTAATACAGAAAATAAAAAACCAATTATAAAAGAGGCGACAAAAACATATACCTAAGTTAAGAAATAAAGAAATGGCACATATTTGAGAAAAAAGTAAACAAAACTAAAAACAATGAAGAAAACAGACGACAATAATGATATAAACAACATACGGAACAACAAGAACTTGTTACTGGATGCAGCTAAGAAAGTAGGCGTGGCAAGAAAAAAAAACAACAAAGAAACTGAAAGCATGGTGGTCTGAAGAAATAAAAAAACATGTAAAAGTAAAGAAACATGCGTGGAAACAATATCTGAAAGACAAAACCAATAAGAAGTACTATAAACATAAAAATAGAAAAAGATAAACATATTGGTAACAGCAGCAAGGAGAAGTTGGGACAATTGAGAAAAGTTCGGAGAGAAAATGAAAAAAGATAGCAAAAGTTAACCAAAAGCTATTCTGCAGAACACTGAAGGCGATAAGAATAATTTGAAATATACAGCTTTAAAAATAAAAAAGGACAATTAATAACAGAAACAAAAGAATATAATGGAAGATAACACAGAAACTCAATAAAGAAGTTAGAACTAAAAGAAGCAATAAAAACGTTGACGTATGAAAAAGCTCCTGAAGTGGGAGAATTTTTGAACAACAAAAACTATAAAAAACATTGAGAAAAATAGAGAACAAATATTACTAAAAATAATTGATAAAATATGGAAAACTGAAGATAAATCAGATGACTAGAAAGTGTCACGATTAGTACCCATATACAAAAACTGGGATAGGAGATAATGTAATAACTATAGAAGATTGACGTTGCTATGTACATATATGAAACTTTTGGAAAATTTAATAAACAAAGGATTAAGAACAATGACAGAATACACATTAGACGAAGCACAAAGTGCTTCGATCTAACTTAAAGCTTATATGTTTAACTTAAAACAGATAACAAAAAGCGCCACCAAAGAAAAATAAAATATACGTAGCATTCCTTGACATAGAAAAAGTCTTCGATAAAGTAGAACTATGGAAAATATTAAGAGAAAAAGAAATGGACAACAATCAAGGGTACCTACTAACGGAATGACAAAAGGGCAAGATGCAGGCTATAGAGATGGTGTGTTTCAGAAGACTTACAAGCGTTACAAAAATGGATAGAATAAGGAACACAGATATAAGGAACAAAATTAAAATATAATCTACATTGGCTGGTTTAATCTACGGCTGATTTGGTGGGGTTATTTACACCAGATGATGGATACCGTACCGGTTAGAAGGGTGTGGGAAGCATAAATAAGAAGAGGAAGACCAAGATATATCTGGTACATAAACTTTTTTATAACTAGTATATTTCAAATTTTGTTGTAAATGAAGTAAAAACTCTATTTAACATAGCAATAAGCAAACATGATTGAATAATACTTCCCGTACATATGTAAAAGTGAATTACAAGTGGCAGATACTGGCAAATTGAAAAATTATGTACAGTTTTTGAAGAGGTTATTGCAAGTATAAAAATTACTTATATACGGTTTCCTAGAGACACTGGCTAATGGAAAAATTCTTTACAATTTTTCTGAGATCCTTTTCAGAGAACTATTTTTGCTTAATATCTTACCATTTTTAACTTCCTGAAAACAATGGTAGACTGAAATTGTTGGAAATGTGATGTTCTACAATTTTTATTTAACAATTTTTTTAGTGCGTTTAATATTTTCCGAGTTAAAGGGAAAATAGTAGAAGGGGAGAACATAATTATCGAATTATATTAATTTTGGCCTGCCTTATATTTTTTTTTTGCTGAAATCAATATTTAATATCCTAAGCCGACGTAGCCTCGATGGTGACGTCATCAGCAGTCAGCCATAAACAGGAACGAACCTATGACTTTAAATATTGAATAAAGCAAAAAAATGAAAGAAACCAAAATTACCTAAAATATAACTCTCTTTATTTTTGCGTATGATCATTTATGTCCTACAGTTAATAATAAACGAGATAATTCGATAATTACGCTTCCTCTACGTTCCAACATTTTCTTCCTTAACTTGGAAAATATCGATCGCACAAAAAATTTACAAAAAAGAAATTGCATTGCATTTGCAACAATTTCAGTCCGTACAATTTTTGGCGAAAAGTTAAAAATGGCTAGAGATATTGCGCTAAAACGATTCTCATTTAAAATCAAAATGGCGGCTGACGCAATGTCGCAATGCAGTCGCGATTTTAAATTTACGTTACTATTGACCCCCTTCTAAAGATTAGGGTAATGAAATTTAGAGAAGCTTGCCACGTAAAGTAAAATGCTATCCTGATTGCACTAAACTCAATAGAAATCTTGCAGACAGTTTTCTTGTACTTGTTTTATAAAAGAGTTAGTGTACCTAATATTTACTGTTGAATGGCAAGATTTTGAAAAATAATTGTAAGATTATATAAAGTTTAAATCTAATTTTGCTGTTAAGATAAGTATGCCCCTTTTTGTGTTGTGGCATTTTTGATTTATAAAATTTATAATAAAAATACTAAGTTATAAATGAAATATGATATAATGTGTAATCCAAAAAAAATATAATAAATGTAAATAGAAAGTAGTACTAATAAGCATATTTTAATATCCACCACAAGATAAATAATAATAAATCACGAATCTCGAAATCCGAATCTGTCTTTCTAACAATTGCAAAGCAAAACAGACGTTAATGAAGATGTAATTAGAGAAATGGGGAATCTAAAATTGTATTCCCCAACATATCTCCTCAACTAAGCAAAAATTCTTGTAGCCCAGTCTGGTTATTCAAAAATCATCGATTTCACGGCAAAATGTTTCGCAGATATCTGAAGCTTGTAAGACATAGGTGGGGGATACTAGATGACGAATAAATGAAAAGATACTCATATTCTTACCTTGCGTTTTTTTAAACAATAATTTATGGTCACAATTTGATTTTTTTTCTATGTTTTTTTCCTTATATTTTAAATAAACAATATTTATATCATTTTTTTATTTCCAGAATATCTTCATTTGCAACATATTTGCAAAAAAGCAGTTTTTTGCACTAATTTATAAATTCTATTAATTTTTTTACTAATGAAATAAATTTTATTAATACATTAAAACATTGAGGAATTACCGTCCTTTGAATTTATGCGAAATTTCCCCCCGATCAGTCAAACAGTTTAAAAGTTATTTAATTTGTTTATCCCTGAGACTAATTATTTAAACTATTGAACTTGCCCTATGAATAACGCTAGACACATTTCGCAAATTTCATAGAAATATATAAGACTTAAACTACCTCAGAAGTTAAATGCATATTGCGTTTTCATTAAAATTATTTACAAAACAAACGTTTGAAAAAGGGGTATGTTTTTTATAAGCGATTGTAATAACTTCTATATTTTTTAAGCTACAGGTTTGTACGTACAACCATTGGATAGCTGGTAAAAAAGTCACATTAAAAATTCAAAAACCTTCTATAACCAATACGAACGAAGTTATCGACTATTTTTAAAAAAATCATATCTCCATTGTTTATAAACATTATAAAGTAAAATTTGCACACATTTTAGATGACTTTATATATTGAAAATTCATCCAATTTTTTGAAACTTACAGCCCTTTGAAACGAAGGCACTTTTGAAAGATCGACATAGGAAAGTGGAGGGATAACAGTTTCAGCTCCGTTTTTTTTTTTCGACATCGGAACTTCAAATTGAAACACGTAGGAAAAAATTTTCAACAATTTTCCATTACAGCTGGAAGCCTCTTTTTTATTCTAGGGTGCCTCTGTAATCATCGAAGCGCCTATTTACAGATGCTGTGAACGTGAAAACAATCTTTCCTGTCGTAGTAGAAGCAACGTTAAAATGGCTTCGATATGAGCGCAATAGCGACATCTGATAATAAATCACGAAACTCGAAATCCGAAGATTTCTAATTGTCGAAACCAAATTCAGATTTTTGCTTTAATCTGTGCCTTTTAAGAATTACAAGGCAAAACAGAGGTTGATAAAGATGTAATTAGAGAAATTGGGAATCTAAAATTGCATTCCACAACATACTAATAATTTTTAAAACTAAGATTGAAAAAATAGTTTACTTCAACAAACTTACTTCATGTTTTTGTTTGTTACGTTCTAACATTCTAAAATACCAATTTATTTACTTAATAAATAAGGTGCATAAATTGTTTATATTTAAAAGATTACAAATTATTGCTTGCTTTAGATGTTGCTAATAGAAAAATGTTTAATAAAATAGACATAACGATTATAAATTTAATACTCCAATGTACTTAAAATAATATTAGTGCTAAGCTTTCTGTAGATTTTTATATTCGTTTTAAAATAAACAGCTTTATGACTAGTTAAAATAATAATAATAATAATAAGATCGTATGGCATTTTTGTCAGGGAGATTCCTTTGGATTGTTCCAATGCCAATTGCATATTTAAATATGTTTCAAGTAGCTAGTGTCCATGTACACTAACCAAGAGGGACCGAGGGCTTTACGTTCCCCCCGAAGTACGGTAAACGACTCAGTATCATTTTTAGAAATTCAAATGTCTATTAATGTTCTGTTATAAGGGCAATATGAGGGTTTTGTTGCTTCCTAATTATTATATTGTTCTAAAGCTATTTTCTTTAGAAAAACCAGGAAAAATAACCTCATAATACTATCCCGACATTGTAAGTATATTTATTATAATTTATTTAAAAAATGTTAAGTATTTTTTATAAATGTGTCATTTTTATTTGCAAATGGTTGTATATTTAATAAAAATTTTAATAGTTCACTACAAGGAGAATTCATGGTACTATAAATGGATAGTATACAAATATACAGAGTGGCCCAAAAGTCTGGAAACGGCTAATTATTTCGTAAATTACTAGACATAATTATACAAAATTAGATAATGGATACGGATCCATTGTATTGCAGTTGCCAGATTTCAGTCTTATATACTAGTAACTTTGGTTTTTCAAACGCATCACCCTGTATATTCAGTCATTATTGGAATCTCCTATTAAATACAAGTTCAACCATATGTAACACTTATGATTTTATGTAGTCTGGAAGGTCTTAAATACATAAAACAGAAGTCTGGCAACGACTAAATTGTTTCAATACATTTTTTAATACTAACTATTTTCAAATACATTAAAACGTAACAATTGATAGTTTAGAATATTTTTTAACATAATAGTTACGTTATTAAGTGTTCAAAATGTGCTCCATTTGTGAGTTGACAGCACTCTAATCGATGGTAGAATGCGTCTACCACATTTCTCCATGATTGTCTAGAAATTATTCGAGATTCATCGATAATTCATTGCCTTAGCTATGCAAGACTTGCCGGTTAAGTTTTGTAAACTGAATTTTTCAAGTATCTCTAATAAAAATAATCTTTAGGTTTGAGATCGGGTGAACGTGGAGGCCATTCAATTCTACCTTGTCTACCAATTTATCGTCCGGGAAATAACTCATCTAAATAACGCCGAACATTTACACCAACTATCTGATGTTAAATTTCTTTCGATAAAAAATGGCCCAATTAAATAAGTACCTACTATAACTGACCATACATTTAATTTTTGTGGTCTTTGAGTATGGTTTTCACGCATTCAGTGTGAATTTCACATGAGTTCAGCTATTCAATACGAGTTCATCCATATGTTCACTTGATTTTATGTAGTCTGAAAGATCTTAAATACATAAAACAGTGCAAAATATGTAGATTTTAATAAATTTAAATATTTAAATGGAGAATGCTGTGATTTTGACATTTGTTCACCATTTAAATTATGAACTAAAATTGACAGTAGTTGTGGTTCAAAAAGTTCTGCAATTTAAATTGCTTCTCTAAAATGCCGTTCTCTAAACCGTTCTCCTATTCATAAGACGACGGTACAAAAAACTGTAAGGCGATTTGAGGAATCTGGAGAAGTAAAAGATAGATACCGATCAGGTTGACCGAAACGAGTTATCAATGACAACAAAACTTCAGATATAAGCAAAGTTTTGTTGAAGATCCGCATACACCCCCAAGCAGGGTTGCACAAGTACATGATGTAGGTCATTCTTCAGTCTTACGTTTATTACGTAAAAATAAATTTAAATCATACAAAATTAACTTATTGCAAGAATTAAGTGAAGATGACTTTGGTCGTAGATTAGAGTTTACTGAGGTAATGATGGATAAAATTGAAAATTATTAAAATTTCGTTAACAGAATATGTTTTTCCGATGAAGCAACTTTTACACTGCATGGAAGTGTAAATCGACACAATTTAAGGTACTGGTGTGACGTAAATTCACACTGAAGATTGAATGCGTGAAAACCATACTCAAAGACCACAAAAATTAAATGTATGGTCAGATATAGTAATTACTTATTCAATTGGGTCATTTTTTGTAGAAAGAAATTTAACGTCAGATAGTTGGTGTAAATGTTAAATAAATTGGTAGACAAGGTAGAATTGAATGGCCTCCACGTTCACCCGATTTCAATCCTAAAGATTATTTTTATTAGGGATACTTAAACAATTAAGTTTACAAAACTTAACCAGCAAGTCTTGCAGAGCTAAGGCAACGAATTATTAATGAATCTCGAATAATTTCTAGACAATCATGGAGAAATGTGGTAGACGCCATTCTACCATCGATTAGAGGTGCTGTCAACTCACAAATGGAGCACATTTTGAACACTTAATAACGTAACTATTATGTTAAAAAATATTCTAAACTATCAATTGTTACGTTTTAATGTATTTGAAAATAGTTAGTATTAAAAAATGTATTGAAACAATTTAGGCGTTGCCAGAATTCGGTTTTATGTATTTATGACCTTCCAGATTACATAAAATCATAAGTGTTACATATGGTTGAACTCGTATTGAATAGGAGATTCCAATAATGACTGAATATACAATGTGATGTATTTGAAAAACCAGCAACATTGTAAATATCAAATATGGAATCTCCATATCCCAAAATAGGTGTACCTCATATTTTGTACAATTATGATTAGCATTTTACGAGATAATTAGCCGTTTCCAGACTTTTGGGCCAATAACGAAATATACGAACAATACACTGAACCAACACTAGCACAATACACTAGACTGCAGAGATTACGATGGGCAGGGCATGTGGCCCGCATGCATGAGAACAGAATCCCCAGAAAATTACTAAACGCAAGAATGCAAGGAAAAAGACCTGTTGGAAGACCAAAAAAGAGATGGGAAGACGAGGTAGATGAGGATGCCAAAAATCTCCTAAAAACACGTTCATGGAAAAGAACAGCAGTAAATAGAGATGTTTGGAGAGGTCTAATGAAGGAGGCCAAGGCCCGGCTTGGGCTGTAGTGCCATTGGATGGATGGATGGACTTTTGGGCCACTCTGTATAATGGATATAAGTATATTTGTTTTATGAATTTTCAGTACTCCATAAAAATGAGGGATCTTACTGTAATGAGGTGTAATTAATCTTCTTTGATAACTTGTTAAACATTCTTGAATAAAGTTCTATATATTCTGTTTTCCAAAGGCTTTGTTGGATCCTTTGTTAATTTTGTATAAGGTCCGGTTATTATTAGATTTTTGTCATTTTTTAAGGTTCTTATATCCTTTAGTTTCTCTTTGCTTATGTTTTGTTCAATTTTAATAGACATTTCCAATTCTTCTTCAAGTTTACATTATACTCTGTATTCTTCCTTTTCGTGGGTTTGTAAACATTGAGATATTTTCTTCACTGAGCTTATTATGCCAAATTTTGGAATAGACGGATGAGTAAGAGCAAAGTTTAGACCCTTTGACAGTATTAAATACTCCGTTGCATTTAAATGTCTCTTTGATATATTGACAACTGTCGCTTATATGTCATTATTTCTATTGAGATTATCTAAAGTGTGTATACTGTTTTGTTCTAAAATAATATTAAATTTATTTAAATGTATATTTCTTTCTTTCTTATATGTATTTTCATATACGATGAAAATCTTCAATACTTACAATATCTTGTTCAACAAAAAATAAATTATATCTACGAAATTGCATCCTTTCGCGGATCATGGACAAACTGGCTCTATGTAGAATGTTTTCCAACCTACTTCAATATGCTGGACGTAACTTCAAGCCCTTTAGTCTTAACTTATTGTTTCTACATCACGTAAAAATTTGATTAAATTTTTACAATGTAACAGTTTCTTGCAAAGAATTTCCAATTTCCGCAAATTTTGAATAACGCTGGGACCATAACGGTTTCTTAATATTGTTCTGAAGGTATTTTCTTGTGGCATTTTAAAGTAATTGCCATTTAAATGGGAATAAGCCACAATTAAAGGTTAGAATAAGTTTATTGACGTTTCAATTTCCACTTCGGAAATCGTTCTTAAAATACTAATTTTTGACTGTAATAAATTTAAAGTCACTACTTTTTGTAGTGTATTAAATTTAAATCACGAAAAATTAAATTTCAATACATAGCTCACATATATATATATATATATATATATATATATATATATATATATATATATATATATATATAAAAACTATTATCCGTCTAATTTTACTGTAGCCTTCAAACCTTTCATACTCCCAAGTTTAAGTACAGTGTGTAATCCGAAAAACAATAGGGAAAGAGGATTTGGGGAAGCGTAAGTCTCTTAAAAGAGCTTTTTAAAGCTCTTTTCGATCACTCGAAACGAGAAAGAACGGAAGACAGTTTCCTGCATCCTTCCTTACCACTTACCTATCGAAAAGAGCAGGCAGTAACAAATGTCTTTTATACGGATTGTATATTCTCTACTTGTCGAAATAGATTTTGAAAAAAAAAATTAAACAAGAAATGTACATTGTTATTACTGAAAAGTACTTTTTTATTTTTCAGATAAGATAAAAACAAAATAAAAATATACACATTATAAACATATGAGTAGAGAGCAGCTATAAACAATCAGGTTAAGCCAAAAATTATATAATTTGGAAATATACAAAATTTAGTCCTTATTTGATACATTATAGTATGGTCAGAGATTTAATCTCCGAAAATGAAACGAACAAGCTGACTTAAGAAAGTCAATTTTGACACCCCAAAAAAGATGCAAAAAAGATTGCCTGAAAAAATCGATTTCCCAAAAATCTGTACACCGCAAAAAAAATGTTTTAAACATAAATGTACCGGAAATAATTTAAATAAAAATTTCTATTAGCACATTTTGTGTGGAATGAACCGTTTTCTCGAAAACAACGCTTGAAGGTACGTGCATGAAAAAAATTCAATATCTTTTAAACAGAGTAACCTATTAATAAAACTCAAAATGCATTTTAAAGGTGAAAAATGCAGCTTCTGTAAGCATATTTGTATTTTATTGCAAATAATTTTAGTCTCTATAAAGCTGTTAAATAAATAAACGTTGCACGATATTTGCCATCTTTTACTGTTTAAAATTATTATTATTATTTTATCAATACAATTTATCACTTTGACTGGTTGAACAAATATAAAGCATTTGAGTCTATTTCAGTATATTCTTCGGCTTTATTTGTAATCGTCAATCCAAGTTATTCGAATTGATTCAGTTTTTGAAAACAATATCCCTACTTTCGCTACTTATTCTGAGGTTATCTTCGGGCTCTTCTTTATTTGCTCTCCTTGTAAAGGGTTTTATTTCATTTTCGTTTATACATAGTCAAAACTTTTTTAATATTGTTCCCATGTTTTTTTTTAATATTTCTGTACTATGTTATACTATCTGTCTCTCACATTTTTTTAGCGTAGGATAGCTTCTAGGATAATGTTAAATAAAGTCGTGGACAGTGGATCTCCTTGTCTTAATCCATTCCTTACCGTGTAAGTGTCCGATAACCTTCCTTCCAGAATCACTTTATTTATTGTTTCTTTTAAGGACATTTAAACTAACTTAATAACTTAATAAAGTTTAGTAGATATTTTTAACAGATCCATCGCTTTGTTTATTTTTTCTCTATCGATTGAGTCGTATGCCTGCTTAAAGTCTATAAACAGAATGTGCAAACCTACATTTTGTTCGTAGCTATATTTGTTGTGTAGCTATATTAGTTGTGCAATATTTGTTTCATCGTAAATATCTGATCAATTGTAGACATTCCTCTTCTAAATACTTCCTGATATTCACCTAATATTTCATATTTTGTTAGTCGGTTTTTTATTAAAAAGCACATCTTATATGCCACATCCAATAAAGCAATACCTCTATAACTTTGGCATAAATTTTTATCTTCCTTTTTGTGGATCAGGCATATGGATGCATTTCTCCAGCCTTGTTGTAGTTTCACACTTTTCCAAATTTATTCTATTAGGTTGGTAATTCGTTATAGCAATTGTTGTCCACCTTACTTGAATATTTCTGCCAGTTGTATAGATATTATAGATGTTTTTTAATATTTAATTTAATCAGTATTTCAATAATTAAGTGTGGTAATTGATGTCATTTATTTCTGTAAAATAAAATAATATCTGTGAGATAACTAAATTGTATTCATGGTTTTTAAAAGAATTCGTCCAATCTGAGCGTTAAGTGATCCCTGCGTAAAACACTCTTCAAATTAATGATCCGAAATCGGAGACATGCATCCGCCGGAGAATTCTTAAAAAGGCACGTTTAGAGGTTTCGGCAAGCCGATTCCAAGCTTGACGATTTACATGTAAAAATCAACGGAATATTAGTTGATGAGCAAACAAACATATATTTATTTCCATATGAATTTAATTACCAAATACGGCAAATGTAAATTTGCCTATTATTCACTTGGATCGGTGATTGGTCGTAAATTTTACCTTGCGAGCACGGGATGAAATGTTATTTCGGGATGGATAAGTACTTAAGTTGTGAAGTGAAGTTATATTAAGTGCACGAACTAGCTTTTCTTTGTGTGATTTATTTTTATTTTCTAAAGTAATACTGTGATACGTTACGTCTGCCGTTAATTTAAAGGCTAAAGGGTTTTTTGATATATTAGAAGTTTTTTTTTTAAATTAAAGTGTAAACAAATTCAAACAATTCAAATAAATTAACCTAAAAAATGCAAGCTATGGGAGAAACTGTAAGTATTGATAAATCTGATATTGTAAATTATTTGAAATGGGTTTTATACTGCGAAGACAAATTAAAATAAGGGCGTCCTTGCTAAAATGTCACGACTTATAAATATTAGTGCAGGGGGGTAAGGGAAGTAATAGATCATTTTCAGATAATTGGTACAGCAAGTACTCATGGCTTACCGGAGTGAAATAAAAAACAAAATTTTCTGTTGGCCTTGCATTATACTTTCGACAAATAGTTCGACAAAACGTCAAAATCCGTGGTGTGAATCTGGTTACGATAATTTAAAGGAATTATTTAGGACTTTATATAAACATGATATTTCGAAAGATCATACACACAGCCAGATTAAATTAGATTTATTTGGAAAACGAAATATCTATGTTTCATTAGATAATGCCCAACGTGAAAATTATATTAAACTAACGAAATTGTAAAAAATAATCACGCAGTTTTACGTTGTTTAATTGATATTGTATTTTTTTTAAAATAGGTAAAAGAAATAATAAACAAGACTTACTCACAATCAGTTTAATTTAACTATACTAGACGACCGGTTTTGCCTTCTACAATATGCAAAGCATCTTTAGGTCTGTCGATACAAAGTTAAATAAATGCTGAAATAATAAACCATATTATTATAATAACATAATAATAATAATATGGGTTTTATTATTTCAGCATTTAATTAACTTTGTATCGACAGACCTGAAGATGCTTTGCATATTATATAATAATATAATAATATATAATACGGATTTTATTATTTCCTAAATACTAATGTTTTAGAACGGTTTGTTTCGAAAAAAATGCCAATTTATGATATCTCGATCCGTGAAGCAATCGGTTTGAAAACTTTATTAAATGATTACGTTTTTAACATACTTTTAAATATTTTTAAGAAAGGGTTTAACCAAACCGATTTGATATTCAATGTTGTTTCAAAATCAATAAACTGGCAACATTCATTCCAATAATATAATAACAAAACTGGTGCAAAATCTCAGAAATTTTCGTAATGATAGTAATTTCCACTATACATACGCAGTGACGTTTTGGACTCGCTTGATATTTTCGAACCCCCTAAAAAAAGACAAAGGCGTGACACAGAAACAGATCTCAAAAAACGAGTATATTTTGAAATTTTGGATACTATTATTATGCAAATGGATACTCGTTTTTCGAATTTTTTAAGATTTGCAAATTTTTGACCTCTTTGACGATTCAAAATAAAAGATTACGCCAAAGAATTTCCAAGATATTTATTAGACAAGTTAATTAAAAATTATCCATTATTCTTTAATAAAATAAAATTAGCAAATGAATTAAAGTTTTATATGCTGATCCAAATATTTTCGGAAGGTGGGATAAATAACAAGATATGTATAATTTTATATGTTACAATTCATTACAACAAGCTGTTACCGAAATTAATAAATTATTGTCATTAATTCCCTCATTACCACCAACGTCTGCCTCTAATGAACGAGATTTATCTTGTCTCAAACGAATCAAAACGTATTGTCGAAACACCATGAAAAAAGAGAGAATGTCAAACTGTCTCAAATGTTAATAGAAAAAAAAACTTTTAAAATCTCTCCAAAACTCTAATAAATTTTACGATGATGTTACAACCCATTTTGCTACTTCCAAACAACGTAGATTAGAGTTAATTTATAAACATGTTTAGGTTCTAAATTTATAGGAAAAAAAAAACAAAAAAAAAAACAAAAAATCTCCTATGATGATTGAAGTCTTTATTAGACGGTATACCTATCTAAGGAAATAAAAAATACCTTGCCGACCTTGTCTCTCAAGCCACGAACCGCCACTGATTTCTGCTGTTATACCGTTTTCTTCTAGACTCTCGTTATTCTTCAACTGCTCTATTATTTCCTGTATCTCCTCATCTAATGGTTCGTTTATTTCTGCCTTATTAATGCTTTGCTCCAGTGTGGATTGTGGTTGTATTTAATTAGTATTTTTATCTGGGTTCAGCAGAAAAATTTTATACGAAATCCAAAATCCAAAATTTTATAGAAAAGCTGCACTCTTTATCTTTAAAACGAATTTTCATATTTGTCTATAGAACACTTTTTTACCGTCGAATTGAATCAAATTTTATTTATAATTGATTTCGCGCGCGTAACTAACATTCAAAATCGCCGGTCGCTTCAAGCGTTGTTTCTGAGAGAACGGTTCACTCTACAGAAATTGTTTATTAAACAATTTTGTTTAAAATTACTTCAGCTACGTTTCTTGCTTTAAATTATTTGTTTTTAACTTTTTACTTTAAACTTTTTGAATCTTTTTGTTCAAATAATTTTTAGAGGTTCAGTGGCAATTTTGTGTCTGACGATTTGATTATAACAGTCTTCTTCTTTAAGTTCCATCTTCTATCGAAGGTTGGAAATCATCATGGCTATGCGGACTCTGTTGACTGCCGCTCTAAAAAGTTCTGCACTACTGCATTCAAACCATTCCCTTAAGTTCTTAAGCCAGGATATTCTTCGTCTGCCCACATTTCGCTTTCCTCTTTTAATAGTTAATATTATTTCCGCCTCATTTCCTATCCTTCTAGTTACTTCCACGTTTTACATTCTTTGAATCCATGATATTCGTAGGATTCTTCTGTAACATCAAAATTCAAAGGCGGCCAACTTATTCAGATGGACTTGTTTTAGTGTCCACGCTTTCAAGTCAGAAAGAAGAGTAGGGAACACGTAACATCGAAGCATTCCCAGGCGTAGTTCTAACCTTATATCTTGACAACAAAGAAATTATAATAGTACGAACAAGTAAAACTAATTTCGATATGGCATTTGAGTGTAAGTGTCTTTAACTAAACTAAAACTAAAGTTGACCAAACCTCCCATACGAATTTTTATTTGTTTATAGCTTCAAACGAGACACAATTGATAAATTTAAATATCACTTTACCCTTGCCTGAACAATCAACTCACAAGGGTATCAACTAACAGGGTAATAGAGAGCGTACTTTTTAACGCACCCCTTTAAAGTGTACAATTATGTTGTAACTGCACCACCTCAACAATCTTAACTTGAATTCAAAAGGGTAGTTGCTACAATTTATTTAAATAGCTCTGCGACAATCCCTGAAGAGCAGTTCTAATCACTGCATTCGTATGAAGGGGAGCAAGAACTTGTTCATGTTTACAACTTCACTGTGGCAGGTACCTATTCATATCATTTCAGTGCTATAAGAATATTTTTTAAATGTAATCAGCTTTTTAAAACATTATTCAGAAAGAAGTTTTACACAAGTATAATCATACAGTTTAAAATATAAGTATATAAAAGAAGAATATAATTAAAACGAGCTAGAGAAGAACAGAAATAATTTACGTAAAAATAGAAATGTAAAAATACATATTTACACATACGAAAAACCAAATAACGTAACAATAATGACGTTTAGTAGATGCAGTACAAGAATTCGAATGCGAGTTACAAGAAATTTAACTCAAATATGAATGTTCAAAAGAATTACTGAAAACATGGTAGAATTTTTTATCCCCTATGTATATCATGAAAATTTCATGGGATTTTTCTTGAACATTTGAGAATTGAATTTTGGATTTTCAAACAAATATAAGCATAATCTAAATGTTTATTTATACTGAAAGATGCCGTTTAGAGACCAAATTGCTATTCATTTTTATCCCACATGAATTTTGATCTGAATTTAACAACCCAAAAAGATGGAAAGAAAATCCAAGGTCCAACACTATTAAGTATCAGATAATTAGACGACCAGGTTTCCCAACAAAATATCCTTAAGGTTAAGGGAATTCTCATCATCACGAACTATATAACTGTTTTCTTACTTTCTGGATTATCTCTTATTATCAAGATGATGAAACATTTTCCACAATGGTTTCTTATGGCAATTTTAGTCCAGAACCACGAGAAGTAGATCATCCATTTATGTGTCATTAACAAAATCCTAAGTAAAGTATGTAGTAGAACAAAACAAGCATAAACAATTCTAAACAGACAAGCTTCTAAAACAAGCATAATTCACTTAACGTGTTAAACTGTTTGTTCGAGCTGTTAGACCGTTGTCTTCTAAGATTAGTTCTCGACGTTTCGCCAACACTAGAGGTTGGCATCTTCTGGAGATGTTAATGATTCGCTTGTAAGCAGAAACTGACGGGTCAGTTTCTGCTTACAAGCGAAGCATTAACATCTCCAAAAGATATCAATCCCTAGTGGTGGCGAAACGTCAAGAACTGAGTCAGTTTCTGCTTACAAGCGAAGCATTAACATCTCCAAAAGACATCAATCCCTAGTGGTGGCGAAACGTCAAGAACTGAGTCAGTTTCTGCTTACAAACGAAGCATTAACATCTCCAGAAGATGCCAACCCCTAGTGTTGGCGAAACGTCGAGAACTAATGTCAGAAGACAACGGCCTAACAGCCCGAACAAACAGTTTAACAAGTTAGACAATGGCCGTGAAAGCCTAACGCAGTTTATCATAATTTACTTGTAAGCTTTTTGTATTTTATTTTTGATATTTAAAAAAAAATTAACAAAAAATTAATTAACTAATCAATGTATGTATATTGTAAGAGGTAAATTCTTCTAGATACATATCAATACATGTCCATGACCAAGGAAACTTCTTTACTTTTTTATTTATCTTTATAGTCTTTTGTTTTGAATATCATTTATTTTACAGTACATTTTAAAATTTAATATTTACCAGGTCATTAAGAGAAATAATAATTAAATTTTTATTAAAATATATGTTTTTAAAGTATAATGTTTTCTATGGACATATCTGTTTCTGTAAAATCTAACTTAAGATCTGTCCATTTTGTTATAATACTGAGCTTCTCATGTAATAAAATATAAACATAGCTAGTAGGTGATCATTTTGTATTATATTTATTTCTCTAACAATCATCACTTCTCTGTCTCAACATTTCTCTAACAATATTTCAATAATTTTTACTGAAGTCCATAAGGTAAGTATGATTGTTTCTGCTTATTTGTGTATAATGGTTTGGAAAAAGTTTAAACTATATATTTAATATTTATATGTAAATAACGTAATCGTAGTATTTATTTATTACAAATAGATTCTTCAACCAAATCCTACAAAGACAGAAGTTACTGATTTCAATTTAACTAGCTGTGAAGTAAACCACAGACTAAACACAGAAAGCGAAGAACTTATTCTATAACATAACTCAAACCCAAAAGATCTGGATGTATTACTATATCGTACTCAACTTTTAAGCAAAACCCACATAAAACAGCAGCTAAACTAAAAACTCGCAACAACATCATTCATAAACTTGCAAACACTCCTTGGGGAGTCAATGCACACAATCAGGACAAGCGCTCTTGCATTATTTTATTTAACAGCCAAATACAGGGCTTCAGTTTATATAAAGGGAACCGTAAGAGTACGCCAACTCAATGGCTTTGGATTTTAAAGAACATTACACCACCCAAAACACGGCCGTTAACTGCCCTTAAATATCAATACGAGAAATGTCAAAAATACTGCCACTGCCAATAAATACCGACATTGATCGGCTAAACCAGGGCCAACTCGGGATGAGATTTGTAAACCCACCAACAAGAACAGCTAAAAATTGTCCAAACAATTTCACAATCCATGAGCTTTGGATAGACGAATGGAACGAAGAAGTGAACAACGCGCATCTAATACAAAATCACACAGTCAAACCCAACGGTTTCTCTCTTCCGCGCCGAGAATGGTGTAATCTGAACCGAATAAAAGTACATCATGGAGAATGCAATAAATCACTTAACCAATGAGGCATTGCAGACAACCCACTTTGTGATAAGTGCAATGCTGCTGAACAAACCACATCACCCAAAAATGTCCAGCAACACGTTTCAAAGGTAGTTCAAATGAAATCCACTAACTTCCGAGACAATAAAATTGCTCCACGATAACACTATCCGGCTTTAACGATTTACCCTATTTTGTTGTTGTTATTTGTTTGTGTTTAAATGACTGCGGACACTAAATCCATTCGCCAATCTTACAATTTGAGGTGTAGTGTGTGTGTGTGTGTGTGTAGAGTAATTGTCTTGATACTTAGCAAAGTCGACGTCATTGTCTTTGCTAAGAGACGCTAATTGTATCCGAACGTCTGCGGTCCCTCCGGTACCCTATTTTATTATAATGTATTGTAATTTTTTTTATATATAGTAAAGCAATATGTAAAAAGTTTGGGAGCAAAAAAGGTATATCGATAAAAGGCAACCGTGTATATACGTATTTCTGACTATTGGTCGTATTCAGTACGGTGTAGCCAAGTTAGAAAAGGACCATGTTAACTTAGGAAAGGATCATTTTAATTTAATTTTTTACGCTCATTAACATTTTCTTTTTGTTTTGAACGTTTCAACGTTTGGCATTCCTTTCCTCAGGTAGTTGTAGCTTCCTTCGTGGTTGTTGCTAGTTGTTGCCCTGAAAACCATCAGGGAAACCATTCTAACTCTAATGCCACAAATTGGTCATATTTCTCCTATAGTGATCCTTTCCCAAGTTAAATACTCCTTTTCTAACTTAGCTGCACCGTACTGAAGACGATAAGTAGTTAAGAAATACGTGGCCTTCCATCGATTTTTTTGCTTTCTGTTTTTGCGAGACATGCCAATACATTTTACAAGTATTATTCTCTTGCAGCCTCCTCCTTTCGTTTTAAATATATATATATATTTATATATATATATATATATATATATAAGGTATATCGATAAAAGGCAACCGTATATATACGTATTTCTGACTATTGGTCGTATTCAGTACGGTGCCTTATTATTGCTTTGCTCCAGTGTGGATTGTGGTTGTATTTAATTAGTATTTTTATCTGGGTTCAGCAGAAAAATTTTATACGAAATCCAAAATCCAAAATTTTATTCAAAAGCTGCACTCTTTATCTTTAAAACGAATTTTCATATTTGTTTATAGAACACTTTTTTACCGTCGAATTGAATCAAATTTTATTTATAATTGATTTCGCGCGCGTAACTAACATTCAAAATCGCCGGTCGCTTCAAGCGTTGTTTCTGAGAGAACGGTTCACTCTACAGAAATTGTTTATTAAACAATTTTGTTTAAAATTACTTTAGCTACGTTTCTTGCTTTAAATTATTTGTTTTTAACTTTTTACTTTAAACTTTTTGAATCTTTTTGTTCAAATAATTTTTAGAGGTTCAGTGGCAATTTTGTGTCTGACGATTTGATTATAACAGTCTTCTTCTTTAAGTTCCATCTTCTATCGAAGGTTGGAAATCATCATGGCTATGCGGACTCTGTTGACTGCCGCTCTAAAAAGTTCTGCACTACTGCATTCAAACCATTCCCTTAAGTTCTTAAGCCAGGATATTCTTCGTCTGCCCACATTTCGCTTTCCTCTTTTAATAGTTAATATTATTTCCGCCTCATTTCCTATCCTTCTAGTTACTTCCACGTTTTACATTCTTTGAATCCATGATATTCGTAGGATTCTTCTGTAACATCAAAATTCAAAGGCGGCCAACTTATTCAGATGGACTTGTTTTAGTGTCCACGCTTTCAAGTCAGAAAGAAGAGTAGGGAACACGTAACATCGAAGCATTTCCAGGCGTAGTTCTAACCTTATATCTTGACAACAAAGAAATTATAATAGTACGAACAAGTAAAACTAATTTCGATATGGCATTTGAGTGTAAGTGTCTTTAACTAAACTAAAACTAAAGTTGACCAAACCTCCCATACGAATTTTTATTTGTTTATAGCTTCAAACGAGACACAATTGATAAATTTAAATATCACTTTAACCCTTGCCTGAACAATCAACTCACAAGGGTATCAACTAACAGGGTAATAGAGAGCGTACTTTTTAACGCACCCCTTTAAAGTGTACAATTATGTTGTAAACTGCACACACCTCAACAATCTTAACTTGAATTCAAAAGGGTAGTTGCTACAATATATTTAAATAGCTCTGCGACAATCCCTGAAGAGCAGTTCTAATCACTGCATTCGTATGAAGGGGAGCAAGAACTTGTTCATGTTTACAACTTCACTGTGGCAGGTACCTATTCATATCATTTCAGTGCTATAAGAATATTTTTTAAATGTAATCAGCTTTTTAAAACATTATTCAGAAAGAAGTTTTACACAAGTATAATCATACAGTTTAAAATATAAGTATATAAAAGAAGAATAATAATTAAAACGAGCTAGAGAAGAACAGAAATAATTTACGTAAAAATAGAAATGTAAAAATACATATTTACACATACGAAAAACCAAATAACGTAACAATAATGACGTTTAGTAGATGCAGTACAAGAATTCGAATGCGAGTTACAAGAAATTTAACTCAAATATGAATGTTCAAAAGAATTACTGAAAACATGGTAGAATTTTTTATCCCCTATGTATATCATAAAAATTTCATGGGATTTTTCTTGAACATTTGAGAATTGAATTTTGGATTTTCAAACAAATATAAGCATAATCTAAATGTTTATTTATACTGAAAGATGCCGTTTAGAGACCAAATTGCTATTCATTTTTATCCCACATGAATTTTGATCTGAATTTAACAACCCAAAAAGATGGAAAGAAAATCCAAGGTCCAACACTATTAAGTATCAGATAATTAGACGACCAGGTTTCCCAACAAAATATCCTTAAGGTTAAGGGAATTCTCATCATCACGAACTATATAACTGTTTTCTTACTTTCTGGATTATCTCTTATTATCAAGATGATGAAACATTTTCCACAATGGTTTCTTATGGCAATTTTAGTCCAGAACCACGAGAAGTAGATCATCCATTTATGTGTCATTAACAAAATCCTAAGTAAAGTATGTAGTAGAACAAAACAAGCATAAACAATTCTAAACAGACAAGCTTCTAAAACAAGCATAATTCACTTAACGTGTTAAACTGTTTGTTCGAGCTGTTAGACCGTTGTCTTCTAAGATTAGTTCTCGACGTTTCGCCAACACTAGAGGTTGGCATCTTCTGGAGATGTTAATGATTCGCTTGTAAGCAGAAACTGACGGGTCAGTTTCTGCTTACAAGCGAAGCATTAACATCTCCAAAAGATATCAATCCCTAGTGGTGGCGAAACGTCAAGAACTGAGTCAGTTTCTGCTTACAAGCGAAGCATTAACATCTCCAAAAGACATCAATCCCTAGTGGTGGCGAAACGTCAAGAACTGAGTCAGTTTCTGCTTACAAACGAAGCATTAACATCTCCAGAAGATGCCAACCCCTAGTGTTGGCGAAACGTCGAGAACTAATGTCAGAAGACAACGGCCTAACAGCCCGAACAAACAGTTTAAACAAGTTAGACAATGGCCGTGAAAGCCTAACGCAGTTTATCATAATTTACTTGTAAGCTTTTTGTATTTTATTTTTGATATTTAAAAAAAAATTAACAAAAAATTAATTAACTAATCAATGTATGTATATTGTAAGAGGTAAATTCTTCTAGATACATATCAATACATGTCCATGACCAAGGAAACTTCTTTACTTTTTTATTATCTTTATAGTCTTTTGTTTTGAATATCATTTATTTTACAGTACATTTTAAAATTTAATATTTACCAGGTCATTAAGAGAAATAATAATTAAATTTTTATTAAAATATATGTTTTTAAAGTATAATGTTTTCTATGGACATATCTGTTTCTGTAAAATCTAACTTAAGATCTGTCCATTTTGTTATAATACTGAGCTTCTCATGTAATAAAATATAAACATAGCTAGTAGGTGATCATTTTGTATTATTTTATTTCTCTAACAATCATCACTTCTCTGTCTCAACATTTCTCTAACAATATTTCAATAATTTTTACTGAAGTCCATAAGGTAAGTATGATTGTTTCTGCTTATTTGTGTATAATGGTTTGGAAAAAGTTTAAACTATATATTTAATATTTATATGTAAATAACGTAATCGTAGTATTTATTTATTACAAATAGATTCTTCAACCAAATCCTACAAAGACAGAAGTTACTGATTTCAATTTAACTAGCTGTGAAGTAAACCACAGACTAAACACAGAAAGCGAAGAACTTATTCTATAACATAACTCAAACCCAAAAGATCTGGATGTATTACTATATCGTACTCAACTTTTAAGCAAAACCCACATAAAACAGCAGCTAAACTAAAAACTCGCAACAACATCATTCATAAACTTGCAAACACTCCTTGGGGAGTCAATGCATACAATCAGGACAAGCGCTCTTGCATTATTTTATTTAACAGCCAAATACAGGGCTTCAGTTTATATAAAGGGAACCGTAAGAGTACGCCAACTCAATGGCTTTGGATTTTAAAGAACATTACACCACCCAAAACACGGCCGTTAACTGCCCTTAAATATCAATACGAGAAATGTCAAAAATACTGCCACTGCCAATAAATACCGACATTGATCGGCTAAACCAGGGCCAACTCGGGATGAGATTTGTAAACCCACCAACAAGAACAGCTAAAAATTGTCCAAACAATTTCACAATCCATGAGCTTTGGATAGACGAATGGAACGAAGAAGTGAACAACGCGCATCTAATACAAAATCACACAGTCAAACCCAACGGTTTCTCTCTTCCGCGCCGAGAATGGTGTAATCTGAACCGAATAAAGTACATCATGGAGAATGCAATAAATCACTTAACCAATGAGGCATTGCAGACAACCCACTTTGTGATAAGTGCAATGCTGCTGAACAAACCACATCACCCAAAAATGTCCAGCAACACGTTTCAAAGGTAGTTCAAATGAAATCCACTAACTTCCGAGACAATAAAATTGCTCCACGATAACACTATCCGGCTTTAACGATTTACCCTATTTTGTTGTTGTTATTTGTTTGTGTTTAAATGACTGCGGACACTAAATCCATTCGCCAATCTTACAATTTGAGGTGTAGTGTGTGTGTGTGTGTGTGTGTGTGTAGAGTAATTGTCTTGATACTTAGCAAAGTCGACGTCATTGTCTTTGCTAAGAGACGCTAATTGTATCCGAACGTCTGCGGTCCCTCCGGTACCCTATTTTATTATAATGTATTGTAATTTTTTTTATATATAGTAAAGCAATATGTAAAAAGTTTGGGAGCAAAAAAGGTATATCGATAAAAGGCAACCGTGTATATACGTATTTCTGACTATTGGTCGTATTCAGTACGGTGTAGCCAAGTTAGAAAAGGACCATGTTAACTTAGGAAAGGATCATTTTAATTTAATTTTTTACGCTCATTAACATTTTCTTTTTGTTTTGAACGTTTCAACGTTTGGCATTCCTTTCCTCAGGTAGTTGTAGCTTCCTTCGTGGTTGTTGCTAGTTGTTGCCCTGAAAACCATCAGGGAAACCATTCTAACTCTAATGCCACAAATTGGTCATATTTCTCCTATAGTGATCCTTTCCCAAGTTAAATACTCCTTTTCTAACTTAGCTGCACCGTACTGAAGACGATAAGTAGTAAGAAATACGTGGCCTTCCATCGATTTTTTTGCTTTCTGTTTTGCGAGACATGCCAATACATTTTACAAGTATTATTCTCTTGCAGCCTCCTCCTTTCGTTTTAAATATATATATATATATATATATATATATATATATATATATATATAAGGTATATCGATAAAAGGCAACCGTATATATACGTATTTCTGACTATTGGTCGTATTCAGTACGGTGTAGCCAAGTTAGAAAAGGACCATGTTAACTTAGGAAAGGATCATTTTACTTTAATTTTATATATATATATATATATAATATATATATATATATATATATATATAAATATATTGTTATGATATGTAAAATCGAGAAAAATATTGGTTTGTTTAAAATATTTCAAAGTTCAAAAACATTAAAATAATTTAGATAAGTAGGATAATAACCAACAAACATTTCGAAGAAGGAAAGTCTTTAAATTTTTGGATTACCTGTATTAAACAAAATGTAAGCTATGCATAAATTATTTTCTTTGTTATAATATACTTGAGTGACCCGCATAATTTTAAGTGAAATCCAAAGACAATTGAACCGGGTTTTCCAAATACATTAATGCAGTGATTAAGGACAATAGAATAGATTTTAGAAAGAGGTTTTTGTTAGTTTTTAAGAATTGTAGAAAAATATTATTTGTAAATAAGTTTTAGGAAATTTTATAATTATAGGTAAAAATTTGTTTGTTATCGAAATGAAAAAATGGGAGAATTGTGACGAGCTTTGATTGGCGGAGATTAAAAAAGGTGGGATAGGTATGTAGGAATGAAAGTTTAGCTAGATTTTTGAGAGAGAAAAGATGATCAGTTGGTTTCCAAGGGTGCAAGGCGAACGGCCGTTGTTTCTCGGGTAGTTTCCCAGAGGTAGGAAGCAGTAGCAGTGAAAGTTTGTGAGTTTTCGTGTAGTTAGTGTATCTGACAGAAGCTGATCCAGTAAAAGATTGTAAGTCATATTTTTCTACTTATATTCCAAGAGTCACTATTCAGGCCAACGAGAGATTCAGTTTATCGTAAAGAAAAGATATTCCAAGAGTCATTTTTCACTCAGGCCAACGAGAGATTCAGTTTATTGAGAGAAGAAGAAGCTAGCATAATTTGAACGATTCGTGCATTTGAAGGAGATCATTAAGGACGATAAACTTGCAATAATATGTTGTAAGATTGCTGATTACCTAGGGAGCGCCTGAGAGTAGATAATATAGTCTACAAGGAACAAGGATTTGGACCACTCATCATCAGAGAGAGATATTTTTGTTTTCTGCAGTTTTTCTTTTATTGATAACACAATTTTTACACTTAATTTAGAAAGGATATAAATATTTTGATTAGGAGAGTTAGAATAATTTGGGATTTTGAGATTTCAATTAATATTGTTTGTACCATTAATTTTGAAGGTTCACGTACGTAGAACAAAATTTTGAGAATCATTATATGAGATTTTGTTTATTGAAAACATTTGAGTGTGAATTATTTCATTATTTTTATTTCAATATATAGTGTTATATCATATGTGTTTTTTATTATTCCGGTATTCTTTGGACCTTACCTTTCACATGTAATAGCATAGATATTGAAGCACGAATTTAACCCTGAGATAAGAAAATTAAAAAGTGTGATAGAGTCATAATCATATCATTTAAATAATTTTAATTAATTAATTAATTAATTAGCTAATTAATTGCTTGGCGCACCAAGACTTGAAATATCACAATAATATATATATATATATATATATATATATATATATAATATATATTATATATATATATATATATATATATATTTATATATATATATATATATTTATATATATATATATATATATATATATATATATATATTTGTGAAAAGTCAAAGACTGTCATGGCTGGGACATGTGCAGAGACAAAACGATGCAAAAACAACAAAGAAAATTTTACAATGGAAGATCATAGGAAGGCGAAAAAAAGAAGGCCCAGAACGAGATGGTTGGATGACGTGGAAGACGACCTGAAAACAATGAACATAAGACATTGGAGAAGAAGGGCACAAGAGAGATCTGAATGGAAGGACATAGCCAGACAGGCAAAGACCCATCCAGGGTTATGATGAAAAAAGAAGAAGAAGATATATATATATATATATATATATATATATTATATATATATATATAAAGTAGTTAGGTATTATTGACTGACACGTTATGTAAAATAAAGTTTTATTTTGAGGATGCAGTCATTTAAGTAGGGCAGGATAAGTAAAACTCTTTGTTCTTAAATCAAGCTTTCGCAAAATTTATTTGCTTCATCAGGATATGCTAAAATATGTTATGGTAAATACAATGAAATTAGAATTAAGAAAAACATTGTATAAAACTATATAAAAACTTACAACATGAGGTTAAACCATTAAATTATTAAATTCACAAAACATTATTAATTTTTCTTAAATTATATTTTTATGCAAGTACAATATTTTAATTTTAAATATATTATGACATTGATTAATAATGATGTTTGATATATGTCAGAAAGACACTCGTGTCTGTTTTTATTATTGATAATTAGCTATAGATTGTTATTATGCTTACGTAAAAAGTGGCGCCAAATATGAATATTTAAATTTTTGAAAATATAGTATTTATAGTCAGAAAATCATATATTAGAAAATTAAAGTATTAATTTTCGTAAGATAGAATGTAATTATATATATATTGCTGAGTTTGTTAATATCAGTTTTTTTATTAACGCATTGATATTTATTTATGCATACCATTTCTAAAAATTCTCTTTTATTTAATTGGTTATTAATTAGCATCATATAAAAAAACTAAATCACCTATAGCATTAGGAAAGCTCAAATGTAGTTTATAGAATACCATGCCAAAATTGTGATAAGTCATACATCGGACACACATCTAGAAATCTAATAGGTAGACTAACATCACATAAAAGTGACCTTAGAAATAATAAAAATACGTGTGCATTAATAGATCATGCAATTAATAATAATCATTCATTTAATTTTAATGAAACTAATATATTAAGACGTGAAAACCAATTAAATAAAAGAGAATTTTTAGAAATGGTATGCATAAATAAATATCAATGCGTTAATAAAAAAACTGATATTAACAAACTCAGCAATATCTATAATTACATTCTATCTTACGAAAATTAATACTTTAATTTTCTAATATATGATTTTCTGACTATAAATACTATATTTTCAAAAATTTAAATATTCATATTTGGCGCCACTTTTTACGTAAGCATAATAACAATCTAGAGCTAATTATCAATAATAAAAACAGACACGAGTGTCTTTCTGACATATATCAAACATCATTATTAATCAATGTCATAATATATTTAAAATTAAAATATTGTACTTGCATAAAAATATAATTTAAGAAAAATTAATAATGTTTTGTGAATTTAATAATTTAATGGTTTAACCTCATGTTGTAAGTTTTTATATAGTTTTATACAATGTTTTTCTTAATTCTAATTTCATTGTATTTACCATAACATATTTTAGCATATCCTGATGAAGCAAATAAATTTTGCGAAAGCTTGATTTAAGAACAAAGAGTTTTACTTATCCTGCCCTACTTAAATGACTGCATCCTCAAAATAAACTTTATTTTATATATATATATATATATATATATATATATATATATATATATATATATATATATATATATATATATATATATTATAATTATCTATTTATTATATTAATGATTAAATTTGAGAGGTTTGATGGCCACAAACTTACTATTAACAACGTATTTGTTACAAAAAATTCAACTTCAACTAAATGGTCTGAAATATTACTAATGAAATGAATAACATCTTGGTGATTGAAAAAAATATGATTTTTTGCGAATTTACCGTTAAATGTAAAAAATTCAATCACGTTCTTAATTGCTACGTGAGAACAAATGTTCACAAATCAATTGTTCGTTTTTCAATGTTCTATTGTCAATTCTCCTAGTATTTTGGCACTCATCTATAAATCAACCCACGCACATTATATCTAATAACCTGCCAATCAAAGAGAAACTTTAATAAATAAAAAAAATCGGAATGTTAATTTTGTTAACACCTGTCAATTCGTCAGGTCACACCGTTTCGAGAACCAGTTCCGCCTAAAAAAAACCGAATTTAATATTATGCATTAAAATGATCGCCCACCGTATAAGGAGCAAGATATCATTATGTCATTACATCTAAAAAAAATTGTTCTTTAGATCTATCTTACACTGTATTGGATGATTTTATGTCGAAGAAACGGCTTGCTGTAACCATTCAGAACAATACGGGTAGAATAAGCACTTACTAAACTGATTTGTATAATCGTATTGTAGGATTATTATTAAATGAGAATATTAAATATTGTTAACCAAATAAACTTATAAAAAAAGTAAATCAAAGATATTCTATATATTGGGTACCAGCAAGGAATCATAGTGAATATAGTCAAATGTAAGAAAACGTAATATTAAAGTGATAAAAATGTTATAACAAAGTGTCAAACCTGGTTATATAAATGTTACTTATTATAGATTTCTACAGTCTTTTCTATCTTTTTGCCTTTTATTTGATCGAAATAATAATACGAGAATACAATTTCGATTCTGTAGATTATGTTTGCCTATCCGTCTGTCCGTTTGTCTGTCTAGTAGACGTCTAGCAATCTGAAAACACTAATATATAGAGAAAAACTAATGACGGCATTCCGATTCAGCACTTTAAGTTATTACGACAAAAATTGTCAAAACGAAAATACTTGCGATACTACTACTACTGATTTGTCATCAGATATGCCAACATTTACCATGTTACAATAGGTAAAATAGACATTAATGATATACAATTTGGTTCTCGCAAAGGCCTAGAAATGCGAGAAGCAGTTTTTTCACTTCATATACTGATACCAAGGTGCCTTGTCGTCAATCAAGATACTCGTATATATGCGTGTTTTATTGACTATAATAAAATATTTGATAAAGTTTGACATAAACAGGTAATGAATGTACTAAAATTAAAGAAGATATAATACTTTAGGATCATATCGAACTTATACTATAAGCAGTTAGCGTGCAAGTACGTGTTAACGAACGGCTGTCAGAGGAAATTAGACGTGAGGTGGGTAGGGATGCGTATTGCCGTTAATTATTTTTAATACCTATTTGGAAAAAATCCTAAAAAACGCTGGTAAGGAAGAAATAGCTGGAAAAAGAGAGTTCTAGAGAGCAACGAGTTCTAACAACATTAGATGTGTGGATTAATGGTGACCAGAATAGTGGAGTATTGAAAAGAATGCGGTCTAAAAATAAACTTTAAAAAGACAAAAGGCACGAGAATATCGAAAACACAAAGCAATAGCGAGAATCTTCTAATAAAAGAAACCAATGTGGAAACTCCACAAATGTTTTTATTACTTCCAGGAAATCGAAATCAGAATAGAAAAGGCTAGAGCAAATTTCAACAAAATGAGAAGAGTACTCTGCACAAGAGCTTTAAAGTTGAAGATAAGAGTTAGGTTGGCGAGATGCTACATTTTTTCAAGTTTGTTTAATGAAAAAGATGCTTGAATCTTGAATGCGACATCAATGAAAAATCTGGAATCGTTCGAGTTTTGGGTGTATAGAAGAATTTTAAAAATATCGTGGACGGAAAACGTCACAAAAAATAAATAGAAATCTTAAATACAATCAAAACAATAAAATTGGAATATCTCAAACATATTAGAAGTGGAAAGAGATGCAACTTGCTCCAACTGATAATGTAAGGAAAAAGAAGCATTGGGAGACAGAATATCTTGGTTTCTACTATGACAGGAAATATTGGTTTTACGTTCAGAGCGTTTGTAAATACCTGCTTCGTCGATTCCTTTTAAAATGAAATACGTATAAGCGGATATACAGACCCACTGTACGTGAAATCAATTATTAACTGTCTTTCCTTTTATCTCGGTATACTCTTTATGAGTACTAGAAACCAATTCGCTAAAGATTTTTGCTTAGTTGGGGAAATATGTTGTAGAATGTAATTTTAGATTGCCCATGTCTCTAATTACATCTTTATCAACGTCTGTTTTGCCTTGCAATTCTTAGAAGCATTCTTAGATTAAAGCAGAAACTTGACTTTGGTTTCGACAATCAGTTTCCAGAATATCTTGGCTTTGCAACCTGAGAGAATGGTATGGATGTACATAAATTGAACTTTTTGGAGCAGCCGTCTCTAAATTTCGAATTGCTATGATACTTTGTCCTAAAATCTCGAGACTCACCGTTTTATTTAATGTGAAATATTTACGATGCTCCTTGCAATAAACGATCAATTTGATTTAGGTCCACAACTTAAAATAAAGATTTTAAACCTTTATGTTTTTTTTTAAAGTGATCTTTTACATTATTGTTCAATATTTTGTGTTCTCAAATATATTTAACGATAGATAATTTATATAGGGTGAGTAATGAAGAGCTGTACATACTCCTACCTCGTATTGAGCCCCTATACAGAATAACAAATGACCATTAAAATGGTCTACTCTATTGTTTAATAATATACACTATTATAATGGGTGTAATGATAGATCGCCTCCACGTGGTGCACCCTGGGTAACGCTAAATGGTCTATCAATTTTTGGACGCCAAACTAGCCGCTGAGCTCTCCTGGCAACCAGTACGATAAAGAAAAATAAGAACAGGAATCTCCATATAGAAATATGGAAAACTACAAAGGTGTTTATCAACACTATTTGACGAGACGTATCGGGCCTATCCTCCGTATATGTCAAATAAACATAGAAGGAATTAGTAGATCAAAATCCGAATTTCTTTCAAAACTACTAATCGAAAATAACGTTGACGTCATAACCATTCAAGAAACTCACGCACCATCGGAAACCGAGCTTCTTAAGAGGGGTAAAATTCCGGGATATAGCATGATTGGAGCCACTTACAGCAATGTTTATGGCACTGCAACTTACGTGCATAACAGTATACAAAATGCTAAGATGACGAACTGCAGCTGCGAAAATAATGTGTCCATAGTCTCTACAGAAGTGAATGGCGTAATCATAAAAAACATCTACAAACCACCATTAACTAAATGGCCAGTAGATGTAATAAAAGCCGTTGACAACCAACCTGCAGTTTACATTGGGGACTTTAACAGTCACCACAACAAATGGGGATATGAAAACAATGATGAAAATGGGGAGAAACTACTGGAGTGGGCTGAAGAAAATAATATTCACCTTATCCATAGTCTAAAAGATAAAACTACCTTCTTTTCTAGAAGATGGCGCAAAGGCTACAACCCTGATCTATGCTGGGTTTCCACTAACTCACAGATGCAACCACTCCCAAGCTCTCGAACTGTACTTCCCAGTTTCCCTCACAACCAACATCGACCTGTCATAATCGAACTAGGCATACAAATTTCTATCGTTGAATCCACGCCGAGACCCCGTTGGAATTTTAACAAAGGAAATTGGCCCGAATTCACCAAAGAGCTGGACACCTGCATTCGCTTCATTGACCCAAAGGCCAACAACTATCACCGTTTTGTAGGAATGGTTATCTCTATCGCCAAAAAACATATCCCCCGAGGTTTCCGAAAGGAGTACATCCCAGGCTGGACGGAAGAAAGCCAAAAACTATATGACGAATTTTTGAAATCAGAAGATCCCGAAATTGGTGACAACTTACTGAAGTCACTGGACTCAACAAGACTTAATAAATGGAAGTCTACCGTAGAACATATTGATTTCTCACGTTCCAGTCGAAAAGCATGGGGACTGATCCGCAAACTGGGCGAAGCAAGCAGAGCGCAACACTTAAACAGATCAACAATTGAGCCAAATAAAATAGCCAATAGAATAATTGAGAACTCCCGAGCTCCATCTGAGAAAACTCATACATCTACCGTAAAAAGAGCTCTTAAACAACTTAAAGCAAATACTCCCGCAACATCAGAATACTCACGTGCCTTCTCATTGGATGAAATAAACGAAGCGCTTAACCAAACTAAAACAGGAAAAGCAGCAGGCTTCGATGGAATGTATCCTGAGTTTATAGTCCACACTGGTACAAAAACACGACAGTGGCTCAAAAAATTCTTTAGCGACATTGTGAATACAACTGTGCTACCCCAGAATTCAAAAGAACAAAAATTATCGCAATCCAGAAGCCTGGCAAAGACAACAAGCTGCCTGAAAGTTACCGGCCTATTGCCTTACTCAGTTGCTGTTATAAATTACTAGAACGACTTTTATATAACCGAATATGTAACACCATTGAGGATGCTGTACCAATTGAACAAGCTGGATTTAGAAGAGGACGAAGTTGCTGTGACCAAGTGCTGTCCTTAACTACATTTATTGAAGCTGGCTTTGAAAGACGCGAAAAATCTGCCATAACATTTATAGATCTCACGGCTGCCTATGACACGGTGTGGAGAGAGGGCCTTATTTATAAGCTGATGAAAATCATACCTTGCCTCAAAACTTGTCAGCTGATAAACAATCTACTGACTAACAGACTGTTTACAGGTATATATGAATGATGCACAGAGTAACGTTAGAAAACTTAACAACGGCTTACCTCAAGGCTCAGTGCTAGCTCCTTTATTATTTAACCTTTATACAGCAGATATACCTGAAACAAAATCGAGAAAATTTGCTTATGCTGACGACCTGGCCATTGGCTTCCAAGATAATAGTAAAGAAGCAGGAGAACGAGCTCTAAACGAGGACTTATCTACACTAAGTAACTATTTTAAGAACTGGCGCTTACGTCCTAACACAAGCAAAACTGAAACCTGTCTCTTTCACCTGTCGAATCAACTTGCGGGCGATACTCTCAATGTAACTCTAAATGACACAGCTATCAAACATAACAACAACCCCAAATATCTAGGCGTCACACTTGATAGAACACTCACCTTCAAAAGTCATCTTACAAACGCAGCCGGTAAACTAAGAACACGAAATAACTTAATATCAAAACTTGCTGGAACAACTTGGGGTGCTTCTGCAGATACTCTTCGGACCTCTGCTCTAGCTTTGGTTTTTTTCAGTGGCAGAATATTGTGCACCAGTATGGCTAAATAGTGCACATACAAGCAAAATCGATGTCCAACTTAACCAAACCATGAGAATAATCACTGGAACAATAAAATCAACGCCAGTGAGATGGCTGCCTACTCTGAGCAATATTGCTCCACCAGATCTACGCCGTACAGCAGCATTAGTGAGAGAGTACCAGAAAATTGTAGCCAACGTACAATTACCAATACATCAAGATATCCCAGACATCTCAAAAGAGCACCAACGATTGAGATCTAGAAATCCTCCAATACGATCTGCCCGAAAAATTGGTAATTCCTATGATATACATAGGCAATGAGCAGACTGAGATGGAGGGACGGTGTGGACGAGGACGCAAGGAAAATCGGCGCGGCAAATTGGCAACGGTTGGCGATGAACAGAAACGACTGGCGAAATAGACTGGGGAAGGTCAAGGCTCAACTAGAGCTGTAGCACCACTGATGATGATGATGATACATAGGCAATGGACAACAAGATGGATGCCAACAGTAGAATCGGACTATATTAAGATATCCACCCCAACTCAGGGTTTCATCGGATCAAATCTGCCCCGGTCCATTGGGGCAAGGCTTAATCGTATACGTACCGGACATGGTAAATGTGCTGATTCGCTGTTCAGGTGGGGTCCTGCAGAAAGTCCACAGTGCGATTGTGGAGAATCTAGACAGACCATAAGCCATTGTGTTTCAGACTGCTTGAATCGTGCCTACCGTGGAAACCTCCAGGACTTTGCGGAATGTTCCCCAGAAGCAATTGAATGGCTATGTAAATTGGACATTAATATTTAGTGTTATTCATTCTATTCATTCTATTTTTACTATTTTTAGTGTTTGAATAATATATATAATATATATATGTGTATATTATTGTAATTGTATTTGTATATTTATCGTACTGTGAAAGTCCATACGCTAAATAATAAAATAATATACACGGTGAGTTGTAAATTTTGACTAAATGGTTATAACTTTTGAACAGTAATTTCGATCTTTCTCATATATTGGTTAAACTTACATACATCCCACTTACGTGCCTCAGCTACTTACCCGTTTTTATAAATATTTTTCATTTATATAAAGTAATCGAAAAAAATTCTAATTTAAGGTCTTGAAATCACTTACTTTTACAGCTCGTTAGTATGTCGCCATCGTGAATGAAGTGACAATATTGGATTGAAATTGTCAATATAAAATTTGGTTAGGCCTAGGTATAATTTGATAAAAAACTCATAGACAAATAATACTAATATACTGAGTGCTGCAATATAGTCACACCCCCCAGTGCGAACAGGAAAACTGACGCAAAGCAGACCATGCATCTCTTTCTAAATTTCCAGGTTTATCGACCACGTGACCTAAATTAATAATGGGAAGGTCACGTGGTCGATAAATGCGGCCCATTGGAATAGATGCAGGAATTACTTTGCGTCAGTTTTCTCTGTCGTACTGGAGAAACGTGACTGTATTGCATCGCTTAGCCTATTTGTATTCTATGTCTATGCAAAAACTTTTGAGAAAACTAAGAGAAAAAATTATATTATTCTTCTTTTTCACGTTAGTCTTTAAGATTTTCAACATCGGATTGTTTATTTTAATGTTTGCGACTTATCCATTTCTTCCAGTTTTTTTTATTTCTGAACCCACTGCTGTATTTTCCTTACTTGTTTTTCCTCTTTTTTTAATTTCGTTTATTCTGCAAAACTTATCTCTTTGCAGTTGGTCTGTCTTTATTTCGTTTCTTTGTTCTATTTGCTTACATGCCTCTTTAATACACGCTTTATATCTTTAACTTTAAATAAAACAAAGTATGTGTGAGATATCATCGACATTTTTTATTAGTTTGAGAGGCGTCTCGATGCCATTGTGTGTGAATATAACGATTCTAACAAAGATAACATTGAACATAACATCGTTCATATGTCACCTCAGCTTGGTTTGGTGGCACGCTGAATTTATGTACAGTGTATGCCGTCGGAACCGTGTATGCCGTCGGTGTCCCTATCATCCAATTTAGGTAAAAAAAAAGTTGGTAATCATTGACCCTTTGTTGACGATGACGGCATTGATGGGAGTGATGTATTGGACGCTCTTGGATCTGATCTATATTGGAATCGTCCCAAATTTTGTTTTTTGTTTATTGACGTACCCGTTTATCCAAACATGGAGCTCATTGTCGAAGATAATTTTTTGATGTAAATTAAGGTCAGTTTCCAACTACTCAAAAGCCATTTCAGTCGTTTAAAACAAGGAGACACGTCGTTTACAGCCGTTTACTTTAGCTTCTTGTCGGTTGAAATATGTATAGGTTCAGACCCAAGTCTAAATCCAAAATCCAAGATTCGTTAAGATGTGGTCTGTGAAATTAATTATCTCGGGTTCTCTTGTACACTTTCATAGGCAGGGGCGATTTTAGTTGTCTTACTTTGTCATTTTGGTATATTTTTGTCTATATTTCCATCATTAGAAATTTTGGTCACTGCACAATCATATGTTTCCACTATTTCGAATTCTTTTTCTTTAATTTTGATTATTTTATTCTGCGTGTTTTTTAAATATTATTATTCAGGCATTTTTCGTGGTACCTTTAGGTTTATTAAGTATATATCTATCGTTATTTTGTCTATTGTATTGAAAGCCGCTCTTAAATCTATAAAATTTAGATAAAGTCCTTCTTCTTTAATAAAAGCAGATTATTTCTTCGATTTTATTTTCTGTTATATACCTAATTTTTAAATGTTACCACAGATAAATATATGATTCATTTTTATATTGACACTAATTATTTCTACCACGCCTTCATTTCTATATTTCCCATTTTACTATTCTGGTGCTATTACATTAGTATCGCGTGCATTTCTTGTTTTAATTATTTTTAACGCATCTTCTAATTGTTTTATGTTCATCTTTCCAGATTATTGGTCTTCTTTCTTCAGTTATTGCATTCTTTAGTTTGTTCTGTTTCCATAACTTCGGTATTAGACAAGATATAGTCGGAAAATAGTGTGAATGAGTTTTTAACAAAATAGTGTGCAAATTACTTTGAATTTGCAACGCGCCAACTATCTATTATTACCATTTAAGCGTTATCACTCTATTTTTTTAAAAGTACCTTCGGAAATTGACAATCCTTAAGTGGTGCCGCCAGTATTATACGAACTTACGCTTCCAAAGGAAATCTGATTTCCAATTTCCAGTCAGATTCCCTTAGGAAGCGTAGGTTCGTATTCTACTGACTGCGCCACTTAATATTGTGACTCCCGAAGGTACTTTTTAAAAGGGCCCTTTGAAAGGTTTAACTAAAAGAGTAACATCACTTTATTTAATTAATTTATAACTAACTTTATAACAGAAATATACAGTATTTATAAGAAATTGATTGATTGGACTGCAATAACGCTAACATCCGGGTTTAATTTATCGTAATTTCTCCACTCCCTGAGTAAGTTATTTAAGGGATAAACAAAACTCGAACTCGAACAAAACATTAAAATCGAAAACAAACCGGTTCAATTCTAGTTCGTCATTAATTTTATTCGTCTCTTTAGCTATGATTTCTTGATTCTGTGTAAGTAATGAAATTATTTGGTTAAATTGGTCATTATTATGTTGTTAAGACTGAGTTGGTCTGTTGATCTGGTCTGTATTATTGCTTATCCAAGTTAATCTGAGAGAATTTCTGGATTATACTTCAGGTTTTGAATTTGAACTTGTTGAGCTGCTACTAAGGTAGATACATCTGGAAAGCAGTTTTAGCGTTAGTTTTTGGCTGGTGTTTGATGTTCTTTTTGTAGATAGACATATTTTGAGTGTCTTTTGTCACCGGATTGTTATTTTTCACAATGCAGTAAGAAAATCTCGAAAGAAATTTCTTTCTCTTTACTGTTTTTCTAGTGTAAACTTTTGGCTTTATAAACTATTTATTTTCTCGATGTTTTTCTGTTTAGTTTTTTGTAGATTCTTGTTTATTTCACTATAGATTTCTTTTGTCTTTAATATGCTGTTCTGTGTATAGTTACATCAGGTGGATCTTGAGGATTGATATGGCATTTTGACTGGCTTTTGTTTAGCTGATGGATGAATAAAGTTGTTATATTCCAAAATAGCATATCACATATGTTCTTTAATATTCAGAATCTATCTTTTTTAAGTAATTATAGGTATTCCAAAACCAAAATTGTATAGTGAAAACGTTCTATCATGGTGTTTGATTATTAATTATGTCGTGTTGTGTAATGAATTAAAATTTTGTGTGTATAGACAAATTCCTATAAAAGGCCGTTGTTTAATTCGATTTCACTATCTGCGATTATCATGTGTGGCAGTCCATGGTGGATCAAGAATAGCATGAAGGTATTAAGGACATTTATTGCGTTGAATATATATGCTTGGCCATATTTCGAGAATCCATCAATTATTGTAACAAATTTTTGTCCGTTAGTTTGGAATGTGTCAATATGATTGATTTCTAATGATTTTGTTTGAGTTGGTGTTAACATAAATTTTGTCTTAATTGAATTTCTGTCATACTTGTTAGCTTGGCACGTATCATAAAGGTTGATTACTTTTTCAATATATTTCTTAAGCGTAAGCCAGCAGTACCGTTTTCTCATTTGAGGTTTGGTTTCGTTAATTCCTCTGTGGTTAGTCTTCCTTTGGTGGTAGTTTTTTATAATTTCTTTTTGTTTCTCTGCGCTGTTAATATCTTCTATACATTTTTAAAAAGTACCTTCGGCAATGATAACACTTAAGTTACTCTTAGTTTTGTCTAATTATGTTTAGATTGGGTAGATCTGGAGCATGTAGATTTTAAAAAATATCTAGATGTTTTTGCTGGCGCAGGGAATTGATCCCTTTCTGCGTAAAGTCACCGTCGCTTAATACAAATTAGAAATACATAACAAAATAATATTAATTTTCAGAGACCCTGGTAGATAAACAAATTCTGTGCGGTTATTTTTCACTGATTAAATTTTTTTAACGTGAGGAGAATGTACAGTTACGATGTTGGTGGGTACTAAGCCACTAATAGCAATTTTTTAGTGCTAACCTACACTACTAATAACAGAGTTGTCTGCTGTACATTACAAGAATACTAAATAGTACTAAACAAGTTTAAACAAACTGAGATTTAAAAATAAATTTTAGGATGTTAAACTTTCAGTAATCAATCACTCCGTTTTAAGATTTGACGATTTGATAGTCGGGTATTAAATAAAGGATAAAGAGAAACGGCTTATTTGATTATAATACCTTTAATCTTTTCAACTTTTTGTTCGGACCTTCTCTATTTTTTTATTGATAGTGAATCACTGCCGTCTAGATGGAATATCAGATAAGAGGCTTAGAACTTGTTTTGGGGCGAAGTGATAGCTGTCCCGTATTCTTTTAATTAATTTAAAGAAGTATTTTGTTTATTTTTTAATGACAAAAGAAAGGAATTTTGTTAGTAATTAGTTTTTCTAAAGAAACAAACTATGGGAAATATAAAAACATTTTAAGATGTATCTAATGGGTGGCATATGACATGGGGTACATGTATGTTTATATATGTAATTGTGATTCATTTATGTAAAGGCCGTTTTATTTAAAATAGAGTGGAACCCTGGTGGTAAAATCTAATAAATATTTAAATATTTCTCCTGTTTGTGTTAGTGTATCCTGCTGCAATAATTAGCTCTAATAAATACGATAAAATATTGCTTGAGATAAATTCTACAAAGTGAAGGAAAAACAATAACAAAATGGCATCATGTCATGTCATAACAAAATCATGAAACAGCGATACCCAAAGATAATGTAAATTACGCAAACATACGACGTATCTAAATAAAAAATGATCATAATAACTATCATCATCATCCAGCCTCTATTTATCACGTCCACTGCTGGACATAGGCCTCCCTTAAACTCCTCCATTCCTCACGATTTTGTGCTCTTTGTTGCCAATTTTTAGTGATACGCCTGACGTCGTCGGCCCAACGTGTAGGTGGTCTTCCTCTACTGCGTTTGTCTGCTCTTGGCCTCCAATTTGTAATTTTGCTCGTCCATCGTGAATCGTGCATTCTCGCTACATGGCCTGCCCAGTTCCATTTTAGTTCCGCTATGCGTTCCACAACATCAGTAATACGCGTCCTTCTTCGCAGATCTTCGTTTCTTATTCGGTCCCTCAACGTCACTCCCAGCATAGACCGTTCCATTCCTCTCTGTGCCACTCTCAGTTTCGAAGCCGTGGTCTTGGTTAAAGTCATAGTTTCCGCCCCATAGGTCATGACCGGTAATACGCATTGGTCAAACACTTTTCTTTTGAGGCTGATTGGTATGTTGGCCCTAAGTGTGTCTCGCAGTTTTCCAAAGGCTGCCCATGTTAAAGTACATAATAACTATATTCATAGTTAAATCTGAATTCAAATTGTTAAGAAACTAATCTGCAGAAGCCATTATTCAGATATGTTGGCAATTATCTGGCTTATTATGGCTTAAAAGTCAGTCTTTACGGAATAGACGAAGGCATCCTTCTAAATGGTGAAAGAGTAATCAATGTTAGATATGCCGACAACACCATGGCGATAGCAGATAGTTTAGAGGGACTTCAGAGGCTAATGGACAGAATAAACGAGTACAGTCAACAGTACGGACTAAACATTAATACCCACAAAACGAAACAAATGATTATCAGCAAGGAGAATATAAATGGGGCTCATCTATACATTAACGGGACGCAGATAGAGCGAGTAAAACAGTATTATTACCTGGGAACTATTATTAACGAACAGTGGAGCAACTTACAGGAAATAAAGTGCCGCATAGGAAAGGCAACAACGGTCTTTAACAAAATGAGCGCCATCTTCAAAAGTCACAACATATCCCTTGATACAAAAATGAGACATTTGAGATGCTATGTTTTCTCTATGTTGTTGTACGGGGCGGAGGCATGGACGCTCACAGACACCACTATTAAAAAAACTGAAAGCATTTGATGTGGCTTTATAGAAGAATGCTGAGAATATCATGGACAGCAAGGATCACGAACAAGGAAGTTCTAGGAAAAATGAAGAAGGAACCAGAGATTGTGTTTACGATCAAACGCATAAAATTGCCATATCTGGGACACATTATGAGAAATCAGCACCATTACTCCCTGCTACAGTCTATATTGCAAGGTAAAGTCAAAGGTAAGCGAGGACCCGGTAGAAGGAGAATATCATGGCTGCGGAATTTAAGAACATGGTTTAAGAAAACCTCAATGGAGCTGTTTCGAGCCGCAGCAAGCAAGGTTATGATTGCCAATATGATTTCCAACATCCGAAACGGATAGGAACCAGAAGAAGAAGAAGAAAAGTCAATCAAAGTAATGGCTATATGTTGCCTATAAATATTGGCAACAGATTCTAAAACTAAGTTAAAGAAAATTTAGATATCCACATGATATTTTATGAAAATAGTTTCTCAGTCTCAAGAAATTTGAAGCGCATGAAATACCACTTGCTTCGGGAAACCACAACCCAATGATATTAACTACTATAGTAGTTAACTCTCCACTCCACACATACCAGAAGAAGAAAACAATCTGACAAAAGTTTAAATGGATAGTTAGTGAAAACATTCGCATAATTCCAACAATCAAATCTGCCAACGAACGAGACGAAATATTAGCAGAATTGAAAAGATGTAGACTAAATGTAATTGATAAGCAACGACTTAGAAGAACTTATAAGTGAACAAAATAGAATCTGAATAAGAGCAAAGAGAACTAGAAATCTAGAAATAAGAAAAAAAGCAAAACAACTAAACAGGGAGGTAAGAAAACAGCTACAAGAATATAGGACCAAATGCTAGAATGAGATTGTTTAACATTTAGACCCAAACAAGCCTATGGTAGCCTATAAACAAACATATGGAAAAATCGAAAGATTTGCCACTATGCCGAAGCGATGAAAAATTTCCTTGAAAGACAATTTTGAAGAACGTAATCACAGAAGATTATCTAGAAATCCAGATGAAATAGTAATAACTCATATCTCCCCAGTAGAAGTCAAAATAATAATTAAATGATTAAAAGAAAAAAATCACGAGGACCAGATAGGGTCACGAACAGGGAACTAAAAAATCTTCTAAGGAAATCGTATTCATCACACAAATTATAAATATGATGCTCAGACCAAGATTTTCTAACTAATAAAAAGAAACATACGTGATAATGCTTTGGTAAGTAGAAAAAAATGAAATATTCCTTCAAAACTTCAGAATAATCAGCTTACTGTCATCAATGAGCAAGGTTGTAGAGAAAGAAATACCAGCAAGGTTGAAAGAAAAGTCTAAAACAATGAAACAGGCACGATACCGGTAGCACAATTTGGTTTCAGAACTGAACAATCCAGTGAGCTACAAATATTAAGGTTGGCCGAATACATCACAGAGGAATTCAACCAAAAGAAATATACCGTTACTCCAATCCCAGATGCCAGTAAGACATTTGACAGAGTAACTGAGGTATGTAAGTTTTAAGGAAACCTTAAGAAAGATCAAAAAGGAATAGATAGATTCAAATCCATAAGTATGTCAGAGTGGGAAAAATATTACAAATCATTATAGACGGAAACAAGACAACATTGCGAAATAAAATAAAGAGACTTCAAACAGATCCAATAGACGAGGATGAAGTACAAATAATCAGTGTGGACGAGATAAGACAAACTTTGAGAAACGGGAAAGCCACAGGAGCTGGAAACATCCCCACTGAACTATTAAGTTCGGACCATCAATATACTAATTGAATTGTTGGCCAAGATGTTTATTAAATGTCTTATATAAGCTCTATCCACAAACAAAGAAGACAAAAAATGCACAAATTACAGAGGTATAAGCGTTATTAGCCCATTCTTCTTCTTCAGATGCAAATACACTAATGGATGTTAGCGATCACATTTTCCATTAATTCTCTATTTCTTGCAATATGTATCAGAGATTGTATGTCGTTAATCCCTGTCCATTAACCCTGATGGTTTCGAAAAGTTAGCGTTCTCGGTTTATTCTTTCAAGGACATCTATATTTCTGATTTTTGCTGTCCATGGTATTTTTAGGATACGGCGATAAAGCCACATTTCGAAAGCTTCTAATCTGTTTATATCCCTCGTTTTGAGTGTCCAGCACTCTACGCCATATAGCAGCACTGACCATACGTAGCACTTAGTAAACCTTAGTCTTAGTTGAAGATCAAACTCTGAACAAGTTAGTACTTTCTTGAATTTTACGAAAGCTTGTCGAGCTTGCTCAATGCGACATTTTACTTCCCTGTCCGATGCCCAGTCTTCAAAAAGCCACGATCCCAGGTATTTAAATTTACTCACTCTTTCAATGGACTTAGTATTCAGTGTTATGGTGGAGTTTTCAAGTGCATCTAAGTTTCTGGAGATGATCATAAATTTGGTCTTTTTGGTATTAATCTCTAATCCCATTCGCTTACTGTATTCTGAGAATATAGTGACAAGTTGTTGAAGATCGAGTATGTTGTCACAAATTAAGACACCATCATCAGCATATCGTATGTTGTTGATCAATACTCCATTCCCATCTCTGCATCCTCCAAAGACTCTTGAAATATGGCTTCCGAATAAATGTTAAATAAAAGAGGGGAAAGCACACATCCCTGTCGAACGCCTCTTCTTATATGTATGGGTTTGGATACAGAATTGTCTATTTTTAACTGTGCCGTTTGATGCCAGTACAAGTTTTCAATGCATCTTATGTCTTTTTGGTATACATCAACTTTCTTGAGGACCTGCATTAACTTGTGGTGTTGGACACGATCAAACGCTTTTTGGTAATCTAAAAAGCATAGGAACATATCCTTCCTCTGATCGTATACAATTTTGGACCAGCACCTGTGTTGCTACTATTGCTTCTCGTGTTCCTAAACCTTGCCTAAACCCGAACTGGGAATCACTGATGTCCCATTCACATTTTTTGTATAATCTTTTATTAGCCCATTGAGAAGGTTGTACGGTCGATTAATAAAAGTACAAATTCAACACCAATATAAGGAAATAGAAGATTAGAGTGGATTCTGTACTGGCAGATCTTGTGTAGACAGTATACTTGTACTTCGACAAATTATAGAAAAGAACAGCCCGAAATTTACCAACTCATTTAGTGTACGTTGATTTAGAGAAGGCCTACGATACAATATCCTGAAAGATTGTTTAAAATATTGACAAAGGAAGACAAATACATACATCAACGCTATAGCGAACATTTACATAAAGCAAAATGTGTTGTTAAAATGAAGAATAAAATTTCAGACGCATTTCCTGTCACAAAATGCTTGAGGCAAGGATGTTCTTACTGGAGAAGAAAATCCACAGGGATGGGAACAGAACTTGGGAACAAGTGCATAACAAAACTTTCCAAAAGAAAGAAGTAAAATACCACAACTCTCGATTAGAGATATAAAGGAATGCAAAGAATTTAAATACCTAGGGACAATAATAGCGAATAAAGGAAGATCGAAACAGATGTAGCAACAATAAAACCAGGCCAAAATGTGGTTTAAACACTAAGCTCATTACTTTAGTCTTTTAAAATTAGTTTACGAACAAACATAATAATATACAACTCATTTGTAGAACCAATTTTGACGTACGGATCTAAAGGTTGACATATGACGATGAAAGAGAAGAAAAATCTGGAAGTGGTAGAAATGGACAATCTAAGAAGTACATGTCAGATATACAGACTTGATTACATCCCAATTAAATAAATAAGAAGAAATACAGGAAGGATTTACAATACCGTAGATACAGTAGAATCCAAACAGCTTTTATGGTACGGGCATGTAATGAGAATGGAAGAAGAACGATGGCCAAAACAGGTCTTAACCATGAAACAGAAAAAGAAATCAGAAAAATAATGAGAGATAGAGCCATAAATGATCCATAATTTTCTATCACTAAGAACAAGACATTCAGAAGCCCGGTAGGATCTCTTATTTAAATAAATAGCAAGTTAATTCTGAAAACGAAATTAAGAATGGCAAACAGCATCATCATACAAACCATAAAATATCAATCAGAAACTTATAGTTAAAGAAAAAACATGAAAGTAGCATATTGTAGCATATACATATGTGAATATTTCCCCAAATGTATTCGAGAGGTTCCTATACAAAGAAACTAAAAAAGTAAAAATCCTAGATAAAATGAATAAAAAAGCGTACATAATTTTTAGTAAACTAAGGAAATCATCAAAATAAATGTATAGAAACTTGACGAATTACGACGAAAACCAACCGACAAGGCACAGAAACCCAGACACCAACTAGTATGGTATCAACCGAAGAGTGAAAAATAATAAGGTAGTTACATAGTAAAAACACAGGACTCTATGGACTCTATTAGTTAACATTGTACTGGACCTGAAAAGTGAATTAAAATGACAAACAAAAAGATAAAAATATATAGCATACAAAGATTCCAGAAGGTACTACAAAATGAGAACGCACTATTCAGAATATTCAACAAATATGTTAATATGAAAGTTTGGATTATATCCCAAGGCTCAAAATACATAAAAAAATATTTCATATCTATAATTGTATAGCTGGATATTTTCTACGGTTAGAGTAATATTAAGGAAATTATATTGTAAATTGTATATAATTGTATGAAAATTTATAGACGATATCAATAGGGACAGATTGCACTTGTTCGTAATATGCGTTCCAGAATTATTAAACCAGGCAGCATCTTGGTCTACTACAGGTCTAATTGATAGGTAACCTATATTTTTGTAGTCGCTTGATTATTTCCAAAATCTCCACAAAGTATGCAGTTTAGGCATCCATGGAATAGCCCCAATGCATTTTATTTAAGTTATGATGACAACAATCAAGGAGTCCGCCATATTCTAGAAACTCTGATAGAGGTTATCTACTGAATAAAGATTAGGAATCGCTTTCGTAGATTCGTAAATTTCTGCCCGCCTAGTGCCTGTTTTAAGTATGGTAACAAAAACAAGTCACGCGTGGCCAAATCTTGAGAATATGGTGGATGAGCAACAGTTCATAGCTCAATTCGACCAATTTTGCCATGGCAATGACGGAGGTATGAGCTGGGTCATTGTCATGGTGGAAAAGCAATTTTTTCTTTTCTAAATTGGGTAGTTTTTTTATAATTGGACGTTAAATCAGCCCAATAATTTAGCGTAGTAGAACCCTGTGACCGATTTGCCATTCTTCAAGTAGTCGCCAGTGATCACCACTTGTGAAACTCAGAAAATGGTGGCCATCACCTTTCCGGCCGATGGGACAGTCTTCGCCACATTAGAGCACGTTCACCAAGTGCTGCTACTGTTTCGTCTGTTCCTTGGTTCCTAGTGTATACCAGTGGATGTGTTTTTCGTCAACGGTTACGAAACGACAAAGAAACTCGTTGGTAGAAAGTTTGTTGTCCAGAGTGAGCAAAAGCGACAACTATCTCGCCGACGGCTTTATGAGGCCCAAAATTTTACGCAAGATATGACATACTCTGTCTTTTGATATGCCTATTGAGTCTGATATCTCGCGTATCTTCAGTCGGTAGTCTGCCAATATGTGATCGTAGATTTTTGTTAAGTTATCCTTCGTAGTAGCCGATTTCGGAACATCTGGGCTTGACTCATCAACAACCGACGTGTAACCGTGTTGAAACTTAAACCAATTTTTGATGATTACCATTAAAAGGAAGATTTCTCTTTTTCTATTTTAGAAAATCCTCAGGCTCGCCCTCTTTCAGATGCAGTGGAAACAAAATTACGAGTGTGATTTGACTGAAATTTTGACATTAGCCGTCTACGAGATTTGAAACACGAAAGTAGATTTCTCTTGACATAGTGGCCCCATTAGGTTGTGTACTTATCGGACCGCCTACATAAAGTTAGATTTACATTACGAGCCTAGAAAAAGGGTCAATTTCCAAGTAATTTACTAAGTTTTGAAAGAACTATAAGCATTATACAATAATGTTACGTGATAAACACTGACGTGCTGAGTTACACACAGGTGACCTAACCGTCGCGATTTAGTGCTAAAGTTAACCTCACTGTATAAGTTTTTATCATTCGAATTACTTTAGCAGCGACAGCTCAACGGACCAAATAGTAAAATCTCGTGTTAGTACCACTTACTAAATTTTTTATTACTGTCATAATTTTCTTTTAAAAGTGTACCTGAAGAGATCATTCATTTTGAATTATAAAGTAAACTTTTATTGCCAACCTAACATGGTAAAATGAATTACTCTTAATGCGCAATGAAATACTAGTGACACTTTAACTGTCGGGCGTGTTGGTACCCAGACACTTAACTTCATATTTTGATGTCTACATGTTGATGAAAACAGTAATTAATCAGTCAATGAGTATCCAATCATTTTTTGTATGGATTTCATTGCTTGAAGCCATACGTCAAAGGTGTTAAAGAATTATTTTTGAATCTTAATTTTGTTGTAGTTTCCAGCAATACAGGAAGGCTCCACCTAGATCGTAACAACAAAAATTGAACAGGAAAAATATTTGAAACTGATTAAAGGTATTTAAATGTGGGTTTTAAAGTTGATTTGTCTTTTACTTGACACAGAAATATTTATATATTTTTTAATATTTCCAATTATTCTGTAACGCATTGTGAAATTATATTCTACAATTCATACATTTACTGTATTGATTCGTTTTTAGTACTCATCATTATAATATGCTAGTTTTGCAAAAATGTTTGTACATTTTTATGTTATTTTTTCCGTATAATACGGGGCAGTGTATTTACCCATTAGTTGCAGAGGCAGTATATATACTTTCTTCAGGATATAAGTTTATATATTTCCTATATTATATATGCCAATTTTAATACCAAAAACCGCCATATCTCTACCTTATCATCATTCTGGCTTTACAACCCTGCGTGGGTCCTAGCCTCCTAAATTATTTCTCTCCAGTCGTCTCTATCCATCACCTTACTCCGCCAAGTACGTATTCCCATATTTCTTATATATCTTCATCGATGTTATCAACGAATCTTGTTCTGGGATTTCCTTTTCGTTTCTGGCCAATGGGTCTATCAAGGAGCGTTTTTCTTCTTCTTCTTAACGTGCCCTATCAAGTCCCCTTGACGTTGGCGATTAACATGGCGAAACTGTCTCTGTCTCGAGCTATTCTAAATAGTTGCTCAGCTTTCTTTATTCCTGTCCACTCCCTGATATTCTTCAACCAAGAGGCCTGCTTTCTACCAATTCCTCTGCATCCTTCGATTTTACCCATCATAGTAAGTTGAAGAACAACCCTTACTACGTGTCCAAAATAGGCCATCTTTCTACATTTCATATTATCAAGCAGCTCGCGAGCAGCATTTGCTCTTTCAAGGACTGCCACATTTGTCAGCATAGCCGTCCATGGAATTTTTAGTATACGTCTGTGCAGCCACATCTCAAAGGCCTCCAGACGATTAATGGTGGATATTTTTAATGTCCATGCTTCGACACCGTATAAGAGGACTGATCAAATGTAGCATTTAACCATGCGCTTTCGAAGTTGAAGTGGCAAGTTATCATTACAGAAGAATGACCTCATTTTTAAAAATGTCGTGCGGGCTATCTCGATTCTAGATTTTATCTCTTGATCTGGATCTAGTTGTTCAGTAATATGGCAACCAAGATATTTAAAACTGGACACTCTTTGAATTATATGACCATCAACATAAAATCGTGCATCTTGATGTGCTAAACGGCTAAACACCATGTGTTTTGTTTTTGAACAGTTTATGTTTAGGCCAAACTCTCTTTATCAATGGCATTTAAAAGGCATTGTAATCCATTCATGTCATCACTTAAAATAACTGTATCGTCTGCATATCTGATTGTATTTATCAGAATTCCATTAACTTTCACGCCCCATTCCAAATTATGCAGCGCTTCTTTAAATATTCTATCTGAATATAAATTAAATAACAGTGGGTATAGTATACAACCCTGTCTGACACCTCTTTGTATTTTACATATTTCTGTTGATTTTTCGTTTATGCAAGCTGTCGCTGTTTGACACCAGTATAACTTTTCTATGAATCGTATGTCTTGACTATCAACTCCTTTATCTTTTAATATTGTAATTAATTTGTGATGCTGTACTCGATCAAAGGCTTTTTCATAGTCAATAAATACAGCAAAGACGTCTTTCCTTTGATCTCGACATTTCTGCAGTAATACATTTAGTGCAAAGAGGACGTCCCGAGTTCCCAGTCCATTTCTGAAGCCAAATTGTGTTTCATCCTGATCTTCTTCACATTTATCTCTGATTCTACTGTGGATGATGCGTAGAAATATTTTCAAAGTGTGGCTCATAAGGCTTATCATTCTATAATCGCTACAGTTTTTCGGACGTTGTTTTTTTGGTAGTGTTATGAATTCGGACTTTAACCAATCTTCAGGGATATCACCAGTCGAATAAACATCATTGAAAAGTTTGACCAGTATTCCAATGTTCTCCTCATTTATAAGCTTTAACATCTCTGTTGGTATGTTATCAGGCCAACAGCTTTCTTGTTCTTTGCTAACTATATAGCATGCAGTATTTCTGATTTTAGTATTTCTGGTCCTTCACCTTCAACTAAAGTCTCCGGTTCTTCGGGTCTATCATCATTATACAGTTCACTTATATAATTATACCAGGCTGTTCAAATTTCATGTTCGTCTATTATCATTTTTCCCGACGAATCGGTTATAGTATGTGGAGTTTTCTTATGATAAAGACCAGCTACTTCTCTAACTTTTTTAAACATATTAAACGTATCATGTTTTTTATTCAACTTTTCTAATTCCTTGCATTTATCCTCCACCCATTTCTCTTTAGCCACCTTTATTTTTTGTTTAATTAGTTTCTGTTTTTCCTTATACTATGTCTTGTTACCTTTCAGTTTCCTTCTCTGCTCCATTAATTCCAGGATTTCATCAGTCATCCATTGTTGTTTTTTGTACCTGTGTATAGTTGTTGAATATTTTTCTATTACTTTCAAGGTAAGATCTTTAAATGTGTTCCATATTTCTGTGTTGTTTTCATTTATTGATTTCTTTAGCTCATTGTTTAAGTCATTTTCTATTAACGTTTTGTTGGATATTGAGATATTTAATTTTGGTGTTTTGGGTCTTTCTTGGACTTTTTTGAGCTTCACTTTGATGTCAGTTATTACAGAGTTATGGTCTGAACCGATATCTGCACCAGGATATGTCGTTACTCTGGGGACGCCATTCTTAAATCTCTTGTTTAGCAGAATATAGTCTATCTGATTTCTAATCATATGTAGTGAATTATCTCCTGGTCCCCTCCATGTGTATAACCTTCTTTTGTGTAATTTGAACCATGTATTTGCGATTATCATGTCTATCAGACAGTTCTTGACAGAACTGGTATAATCTATCGCCTCTTTCATTGCCCTCCCCTAGTCCTTATTCACCTACCAGTTTAGATCTTCGGCCTTGGCCAATTTTTGCGTTAAAATCCAATAATATATGTGACTTCGTTACTTTTTAGATTTTTAAGTGTCTCTTTTAATTGGCTATAGAATAATTCGACATCATTGTCATATTTCTTTTCTGCAGTAGGGGCATATATCTGGATAACATTGACATTAAATGGTTGGCTATTTAATTGGAGTATTGCTAGTCTGTCGTTCACTGGTATAAAATTTTTCACATATTTCTTAAATTTAGATGTTATAAATAAGCCAACTCCATTCCTATGATGTGTGTCATCTTCTGCAGTTCCAGAATAGTATAGTGTGCCTTCATCTTGTTCACATTGCCCATTGATGCCCATTACATCAATTTTTAAACGTTTAACCTCTTGAACTAAGTTACTGAGCTTGCCTGCTGCATAGAGGCTTTTAACGGTCTAAGTACCTAATCTGATTGTACTGCTACGCATTTTTAAAGTTGTCGTACCACTAAAATTGTAGGAATTTCGTGTGATAGCTTCCCTGTCGGATCTTGGTTTCCGTGATCCATGATCAGTAATACTTCCGTTACGATTGTATTGAGCCATGTTAACTTTACTCGGGAGAAATAATTGAGGTGGTTTGCCGTTGCCTTCCCCAATGATTTTTCTGACGCAATAGGTTTACTCCTGTGGGTTGGATAATCAAGAAGGATTTTTGGGTGTTTGGTAGGAAACTTGGATCGGGGCATGACCTCCCCTATTTGGTTTTGAGGGATAGCCATGGCTTGCGTGAGCAGGGTCGCGTCCCTGAAACAGATCTGACTTACACCGGGATCGTATAAGTGTATCTATCCGCTACTTATTTTTCGTTTTTCTAGTTGGGTCAATTTGTTCCATCTCCATTACATGTCCTATCCACCTCAGATATCCTATCTTAATATGTTTTACTAAAACTGGCCTAGTATATTCTATAAAGTTCGAAGTTGTATCGAGTGGTGAATACGGAACATTCCGTGTATTGTCGACCGCACAATTGTTTCCTTTCACTTTCGTTTTAAAAATTCTACCGTTATCATTCTATCATCAATACTGATACACTGGCTAACAGTGGTTATCAATGATAAAAACTATTAGCTAAACATTTAACACTAAATCATCATTTAAAAAAGTAATAATTAAAAAAGTTATAAACAAAAACGTATACACAAGTTATATTTTAAACAAAAACAATAATGTGCTTTTGTGTTGCAAAAATTTTAAAACCATATTATGGTTAAACTTAAATAAATAAACATCTTGGGATAATTAATTATTTGATTTTGCCCATCTTGTGTTTAAATTATTGAAGACATAATATACTAATGTACAAAAAAATGTAACAACTAGAAGGACAAATAATATTTTTTAAATATTTATTTAAAGTAGTATATATTATAAAATTCTTATCATTTGATTACAATATAACCGAACTTGCAACGCCATTTTCGTCAAAAAATTTATAATAAGTGGCTCCTCCCTTGATTTTCTATACACTCTGGTGCTCTATGGAGCATTGATCGAATTAAGTGGTCTATATCATATTATGTAATACTCACTCAAATTCCACTTACGGAATGTCCCAGATCTTCTAAGTTTGCTAGAGGACGTGGCAATCTATTTAGGTTTCGACCTACCATATCCCACACATGTTCGATGGGTGACAAATCAGCTGATCTTAATGACCACTCCAAAATCTTTATACCAGATTCTTGTATGAAGTTCATGGTTTTACGAGCAATATGAGGTCTTGCGTTATCCTGTCGAAAGATAGAATTTGGAATGGTTTGTAGGTAGGGATGTAAAACCGGTTGCAGTACTACACCCATATATCGTCAAGCTATCAGAGTCCCGTTAATAAGAACTAGAGGTGATCTGCTTTCCAGATCATTCTCAGCCATCAACTTAGAAAAAAATCAAGCAGTCTAGTTTAAGTAGAGAAGAGAAACCCCAGACGAACACCTTACAGTACAAAATAATCTCGTGGAATGGAAAAGAGAAGCAAAATACCTAGGAGTCACAATGAATCAAGGACTAACCTTCACACAACATGTGGACCAAACCATCCAAAAAACCATAGAAAAATCAAATTAAGATTTAAAACGATAATAAGATTGATTAACAGCGTCATACTTCCAATAATAACATACGAATCTCTGGCATAGGGAAACATAAGTAAATAAAAAAAAGAGGATACAAGGAGTACCTAATAACAGCCTCAGAGAAGTGCTAAATATACCCGATACGTTTCTGAACGTTTACTGTTTAGAGAACTGAAACAAGTAAGGGTGACAGACACGATGGAAAAAAAGCCAGAACAAAACTTGCTGAAGTAGAGAACCACCCAAGCCCGATACTGCGAGAAATAAATGATGCATTTTACCTATAAAAGCACAAAAGACCAAAACAGCAAATCCTGTCCAACATATAAAGTCTAGAAAATCGTAGCTCTATCAACAAAAGACAGCCCAGTACAAAGCACTGGCAATTTTTACAATGATTTATGATATTACTTTTCAGACATATCTCAAAAAAAAAATTACAAAAAACTTAAAAAAACGGCTTTGGTCACCAAAAAAAATTACAAAACTACTAACAAAGAGGCGAAAGTCACCAAAAAAATTAACAAAGAACCCTAAACCCGGCACGAGAGGCCCACATCTTTGAGCGCCAAGTCGCCAAAGTGGGCGTAGCCCGGAGCGAAGACTTGGGGCCAAGCAAGCAACTTCAGATTCGATGATAAGTCACCAGAGATAGCAGGAAGCGCCTTACGCTAACCTGCTTTGATCGGAATAGGTTATCGTATTGAAGTTCTTGTACCCAGAACTTCCACACGACAAGCACTTTGCTGATAGTTTTGTCCCTATCGCGCATCAGAGTCCTATAGGGGGGAAATTGATGGATTCCTGAGTATAAGAGTTAACCCTCCTCACCCCAATGAATTTTAACACCAGAGTGTCATTCTTAAGGGGTGTACAAGTCTCACAGGCTGGGTTAAATTAAATTGCTTGCTTGCTTGCTTCCCAGATGTGTGCAGTGTTCAGATTTTTACTACATTTTTTGGACTACTTTAAAACTTTTAATTGCAGGCAATGGATAAATTAGAATAAACTAATAAAACTTAATCGTTATTAGTAAGTTAACACAAAACGATTATATTGCTGAAGAAAACATGCGCCATTTTTTTTCAATCATTCTATTTTTAAACATAATTATTTACTTATTGAAAGAAGACTTTATATAGTCACGATGTCTGATGTAGTTAGAGGGAGTGCTGGAAAATCACTTATATAATATTGAATAAATTATTATTATGAAAAGCAATTGACTGATGGAAGAATGCAATTGCATATTTGACATATGCATTTAAACGGTTACTTTAATTGGTATGAAATACTTAATAACAGATTATAGTTCAAGATTTAAACATACAATTGATGGGTGGGTTTGATAATAATGAAAATGTGGAATAGCTACATAAATCTATTTTGAGATTAGTTATTTGATCGCGTCATAATGTCTTTGTCATATAAAGATGGTATGTTAAACTATGACAAGTTTAGGAATTTATTATTTTCTTCATAATTTACTTCACTATAATTTAATTACAATTTTTCTAGGTCATTTGCTAGCGGTGTATTTTACCTTATTATTTAAGTACGAACAACATTTTTGCTTATAACTTAGTAAAATTACCGTATTTATATAAATAGGAAGAGGGTAAATCAGGTAAAAAAAATTTACAGTATAGGTGAAGTATGGACCACTCTGTGAATAGAGGTGAAACGACAATATTTACTTTGAGTGGTCTAGCTATCTTTGTTTGTCTGTCATGTTAAATATAAATCAAAACATAAAAATAATAATTTATGTTTTCAACTGATCAGTTGCTATCAACATGTCCTCGGGAATACTTCGTCTCAGAACTAGCAACCTCCAGTGGAGTCTAACGTTGCCATGTTATCTATTTCTGTTGTAACTTAAACATCCTAGTTTATAAAGTTAAAAAATGTAACTCAAATTAATATAACAACATTTAATGCCATATATAATACATATTTAGTGGCTTCAAACATATACATCAAGATGGCACTGATGATGAAACATTAATTTCAAAAACGTTCTGTGATGCAGCCCGATAGGGTTTTTAATATTACACTTTTTATAAAGGAATTAAAAACAACATTTGTGATACATGATATAGAGTCAACTACACTAATTTAGTTTTCTTGTAGATTTTGTTTTTTTTTACTTTTTTACTTTTTGTAGGTATACGAAAAAATTTAAAAATTAAACTTTGAGGGTATACAAGGCAACTATCGAACACGGTGATTAATTTAATCTTGCCCAAGTACTTTCAATCAATAGATCATCTTCAGGGGCATTTCGTCAATTGTGGACTATCCGACATAGTAGAATGTCATAAATTTAAAACTGGACATAACAATACAAAATACACTACACTAAGACAAACAAACACTTTAAAATTTATATGGCGAAGCTACATATTGTGAAGAAGCCGGAGACAGAATGAAGTCCTTCTTCTTCACAATATGTAGCCCTTCTTCACAATATGTAGCTTCGCCATATAAATTTTAAAGTGTTTGTTTGTCTTAGTGTAGTGTATTTTGTATTGTTATGTCCAGTTTTAAATTTATGACATTCTACTATGTCGGATAGTCCACAATTGACGAAATGCCCCTGAAGATGATCTATTGATTGAAAGTACTTGGGCAAGATTAAATTAATCACCGTGTTCGATAGTTGCCTTGTATACCCTCAAAGTTTAATTATTCGAACATTCAACCTTATATTAATTTAAAAATTGTTGGAAAGAGTATACTTTGTGTGAGCTAGAGTTGCATACGAAACATTTAAACAGTGTATCTTTGTCATTTGCTGAAGTATGAAGAGACGGTGTTAATTATGAATTGCTTTTTCTTCAAAAATCACATTTTTTAATCTTTCCAATCCAAATCTTTCCAATCTCAAATTATCCAAAAACTCATCTATTGTAGGAAGTTGGTTAAATTCTGTTTCGGTTTCAAAGGATCATTTCATATTAAAATCTAATTTTTATCTAATAAACAATATGTGAATTAATATTTAAATTCACATATTTACAGAATATATTTCTGTGAATATGTGAATTAAATATTAGTATTTCAATACGAGGATGTATCTTCAGTTCTGTGAGCCAGTATGGATACTTTACCCCAGGTAGGTGGCTAACCTCACCTTAGGGACCCTCCTCCTTTACCCAATTAGAAAGCAGAAAATTAACACGAGGGCGATAAACTACACCAAACCGTGGTTTTGTCAAGAGGTAAAAGAACTCTCTGAATTAAAACGCAAATGCTACAGGAGATATAAGCGCACAATCGGAAGAAGCTCTACCAGAATATGTCCAAGTAAGAAACGAAATAAACGAAAGAATAAAATAAATTAAAAGAGAACATTGGGCTAAATTCACCAGCGACATGGAATATGAGCTTCATGTTGCCCAAAAGAAAGTATGGAAAATGCTTCGAACCAGGAAAAAAACCAGTTAACGAGTTCGTGCAGACCAAGAGAGTACTTAGAGAGATGGCAACAGCATTTTAAAGAGCTATATGATGCTAAAGAAACGCTGAATATAAACAAATACGAAGCAAATATAAGTGCTACAATCAATATCGAAGAGGTAAAAGCAAAGATCAAGAAGCTGAAAAACAGAAAATCACCTGGAACAGATGGTATACTCAATGAACTCTTAAAATATGAAGGCCCTGAACTTGCAAGTAAACTGTCACAAATATTTAACAAAATCTTAAACGACACAGAAACACTAGAGGAATGGCATAAAAGCATCACAATCCCCATATTTAAAAAAGGACAAAAAAGTTGCCCACAAAACTACAGAGGAAATAACCCCCTTAAATACAACGATGAAACTTTTCACGAGTATTCTTAAGGACAAACTGGAAAGGCAAATCACTGATGCTGAAGAACAACAAGATTTTATAAGAGGGCAGTCTATAACAGATGCAGTATTCATGATAAAACAAATAAAAGAAAAAGCTATAGAGTTTGGCATGACAGCGTATATTTGCTTCATTGATCTGACGAAGGCGTTTCACAGGGTTCGCCTGGGAGATATTCTAACTATTATTAATAAAAAATAAAACACCGACCAACATAATAAAGATAGTCCATAACCTAAATAACAACAAAGTAACCAAAGTTAGAACAAGAGACCAATTCACTGAAAATATTCCAACACCGGGAGTAATTAGACAAGGCGACAGTTTAAGCCCTTCTTGTTTAACTTACTTATGGGCAAAAATATTATAAAAAAGTAACATCTCTCAATCTCGGATACAGAATGGGCAACAAAAAAATTGGTATGGAGTGTTACGCAGATGATGCAGCAATTATTGCCGAATTACAAGATGATCTTCAGATACAGCTCTTTCAGTTCTTTCAAATAAGCCGCCAACATTTAAATTTGTAAAATTTTGTTGAGCTAAAGTGCTCACAACAGAGTTTACTGAAATTTTATCAATTTTGTCATTTAGGGCTGATTATAAGGTTAAAAATCTGTCTTCTACGTCTGCCATGTCAACAGCAAATGCATCATCCATTGTTTCTAATTAATTTTGAACGTCGAGAAATTTGTCAAACAATTTTGATAATTAGTCTTTTCTAGAAATCAGTGAATTTTTTAATACAGCTAATATAGCTAGCGATGTATTTCACCAAGTTTTTACTTAATAAATGGAGTAAGCAAAAATAAAAAAAAATGCAACTGTATATTTAAGGCGCGGATATTGTAAAAAAGGGCAAACATCGTGCAACGTTCATTTAGTTAACAGTTTTATAGAAACTGACTTCATTTATGACAAAATACTAAAATTAGCATATGAAAGCTGCCCCCATTTTCTCTAAAACGCAATTTGATATTTATCATTTACCATTTAAAAAATTGCTTTCGCGCGTCTAACTGTATCTTGACTAAGGTACAATATACCACGTTTAAAGCTGTAGAAAAATAAAATTATTTTGAATGGTAACTTGCCTTTCAGAAATTGTTGTTTCATCTGTGCATAAAGTTATAGTGCTATACTAGTGCTCACCAATATAGACTGACGTGAGTACTCGAAATTACATAATTATAAACAATATTATCAGAAATATAACCTGCAAAATACAGAAAGATAAAACAATAACTTCACTTCAACATTACCTCAATCAACATGAATCAACCACAAAGATCATCTTTAAACTCATATACCAGTGTAGTAAATTCTTTTAAACATCTAACAAAAGAACAGGCTATTGTCCTGTCTAGTATGGAAGATACCAAAATTCGCGACTATATCATAGCAGTAGCATCACTAGTAGGACCACGTAATGTAATCTTTGCATCAAGAATTTCTAATAACTGAATTTGTATTTATCTTTCCTCAAAAAGAACAGTCGACTCACTTTTCCACGCCTACAAGTTTGTAAACATAAAAGGGTCACAAATAGAAATAAGAAGATTGGTCACTCCAGCCGATATACCCATAGTATCTAATGCACGTCCTACAATTCCTAACAACATTAGAGAACTGGAACTACAAAATATGGGTATCATTGCTGTGTCTAAGACGACTATCTTAAGAATAGGTATGCCAGAAACAGAATACAGCCATGTCCTCAGTTTTAAAAGGCAAATATTTATCACTCACCTAGAACATATGTCTATTCCCGATTCTTTTAATATATCACATGACAACACCCTGTATCGTCTGTACATTTCCGTAGATGGATATAAATGCTCAAATTGTAAAACTATTCGTCACAAAGAAGCAGAATGTCCTCAAAGAACTGATCTCATCCCATTAAACCCTTCCATACCACCTATCCAACCTAGAACAACAGTTCAGGAATCCAATGAGCAAACAAATGTAATAATGAAAACCGACTCTATTATAGTAACACCTATAACCAACACTACCCTAAACCTTTCTCCCAATACATCATTAGGCTCAAACAATTTTAGCAGAGGAAATATCTACACCTTCTATAAACATTGCCAGTAAAACCAATCAAGTTAAAAGACAAATGTCGTCCTCTCCAGACATTATTGAAAACAATGTTCAAACTAACACAGAACTTTTTATGCCTCCTACTCTAAACAAACCTAGGAAAAAATCCAAAAAATCAGATAAAACTTCTCGCGAAGAACTGTCACTCTTTCTCTGGAATCAATAAAAGATGAGATACAGAACAGATCGCCCGCATTTATTCTAAATTATAATGAGATTTGCGGTTTTCTAGAAAAATATTACATGACCAACATCCCGAATTAATCTCCAAAAATTATTCCAATGAACCTCCTCAACTAATCGATATTCTTATCTTCATCCATTGTTATATCCACAATTCAAAACTAAAAGAAACTAAATAGAAACGCACATCCAGCCAGTGGCGGAGTAACTATCTTCACTAGAACAGATGTCCAAGCTAAACCAATTGCTATAAGTACTAATCTTGAAGCTGTAGCTGTAACAGTTTCTTACCAAAAACATTTGCAATATATGTATATATATATATATATATATATATATATATATATATATATATATATATCTGCCTTATCTGATCTCGATTTACAAGAATTTAGAAATCTTATAGATAAAATTCCAAACCCTAAAATAATTTTAGGTGATATAAATTGCCATCATCCGGCATGGGAAAGTCATAAGACTGACAAATTCGGTAATTTATAGAGTTAATACTACTTAATAATAGAAAATCGACCCGATTTAACTCTTACAACGGCTCATTTTCCGCCATAGATTTGACATTATGTAGCCAATCATTATCAACTTATCTCTTATGGAATACTTTAGAATACGGCAGGGATCATTTTCTTATTCATGTAATACTTAATAAATCTCAATCTCCTAAAATCCCAATATATCAATTTTGGAAATTAAAGAATGCAAACTGGAACTCCTAAAAGAAAATTGAAAATTTTCATCCTAAGCAGTGACATAAACTCTGATATTAGGTCCTTCAATATTATCATAATAGAAGCTGACTTAACTAATATCGGTAAAACTAAACTCTGTAGTAGACAACCAGTTGACAACCAAACCTGTTGGTGGACCAGTGAAATCGCACTAGCTCTATCTACAACAAAACGTGCGTTTAATAAACTCAAAAAGCATAATACGGTAGAAAATTTATTTAATTTTAAAAAACTCGAGATCGGGGCAAGATCGAGGTATCTCATAAAAAAAAGTAAAAGAAATACATGGAAAAATTATGTCTCTTCTATAAATTCATCGACCCCTTCAGCTGTCGTTTGGTCTAAAATTCGTAAACTCAAAGGTTCCAACTCTTTTAGACAAGTAAACTCCTTAATTAATAGTCAAATACGAATTACTTATCACAAAGCTATTACAGAAACATTTGCTAATATTTATCAACAAAATTCTAGCAATAATGATATACCTCAGGAAAGCTTAACGCACAAGGAAACTATAGAATCTTCTATTATCACCATAAACGATACCAACGATCCTTTAAACATCGCTATAGCTCTTCAAGAATTAGAATTTGCTATTTCTGAATTAAAAAACGCCTCGACTGGAGCATATGACGTCATACCACCAATATTTATTGCCATTTGCAGCTAAACTAGTTTTACTAGATTTATTTAATACTTGTTTTCTAAAACATAAATTTCCTGATATTTGGTCTCAGGCTGTAATAATTCCCATCATCAAGCCAATTAAACCTAAAGATAAGCCCATTTCTTACCGCACCATATCGCTTACATGTAGTATGAGTAAAATCTTGGAAAAAATTTTAAACCTTGGTCTAGTATGGCACCTGAAAAATAATAATCTCCTTTCCCCTTATCAAAGTGGCTTTTGAAGAGGTAGATCGACGTCTGATAACCATGTTACTTTATAAACCTCAATACTAATGAAGCTTTTGCAAATAACCAAAACCTTATTGCTATTTTTTTGACCTAAGCCAAGCATTTAAGAGAACTTGGAGACATCGCATTTTAAAAAATCTAAGCGATATAACGTAATTCAAGGTAACATACTAGCATTTGTAAACATTTTTTTAAATAATCGATCAATAGAAATTAGAATAAATGGCCTTAAAAGCTCAACCAGAACATTAGATAATGGTTCATCAAGGTTCCATAATAAGTCCAACATTATTTTTAATTGCTATCAATAGTGTTATTCATGAAATTAGAGCACCAATTAAAGCCAGTCTTTATCCAGACGATATTGTCGTTTATACTAAATCAAACAAATCGGCAACTAAAATTTTACAAAATTGTAGGTTATAGGTTGTTTACGATATTATTTTAAAAGTCTGTGTCTAATGTAATTGTACTAAGCAAGGTTTTTAATGCCTTTTAAACTTGAAAACGCACATAAATAGGTAACTTAAAATATTGGGATAAAACTTAAGGAATTCATTCTCCCTCATTTCATATACAATTCCTACAAATTGCAGTAATTATTGCGACTGTAACAAACTTTGGAATGAAACAATTACTCACCCTCTTGCGACCCTAGTTTCCTTGGCACTAAGTCCTTTATAATAGACTCTTGTCTCGACTTCACCATCTGGTAGTACATTCGTCGACACAAAATCGGTGATTTCCTGCGACGATGTTTCGTCTACCGAACAAGTAACCCCCGTCAGAGTTAAACCACAAACGATCGCCACCAGGAGGTGGCCAATACACCTGGGGCGTCCTTTTTTAACGCACCTCATTCACTGGGAGGGATTTTAGGGAATTACAACTAAACGTTAGGTTGGCTGGTGAAGTTCCATCTGAAAAAATTTTAATTATTATGTTGTGGTCAATATGTAATTGGTCATTCTGAATAAACCAATCGTAAGTTGATATTTAATAACTATTAGTTATACTTGATTATTTGTGTAATCCAAATTTAAAGTTACTTTTAGAGTCTATGTAAAAATTATTATTTTAAAAAACTTTATCTGAAATACGATGAAAATACATTTATGGTTAACTTTTTGTTGTATAGAAAAATATGTGTGATTTTAAAGGAAGCTATGGCCGGAAATTAAATATTTTAAATAAATAAATAGTTTTTAAAAAAGGATGAGTTTCTAGAATGGCTTTCAACATCAAGACAATTTATATGTTTCTATTTTGCCTACGGCAAGAGTCGGGCCATAAAATTAGTTGTTCTTTTCCTTCAGCCAAATAATTGTTAACAATTTTTTTTAAACCAGACCCTACTTCCTAAGCTCCACGACCAGCCATACTTTCTGTCCATAGAAAGCAGTATGGTGTGTTGGTTGATCCTACATGTACCTCCTCATGGTAAAGTGAAAGTTGCCGTTTATAACACACCAAATTAGTTGGTAGTTTCGGTATATCCAAAACCTTTTCCATATCGTATGTTACAACTTTAAGTTTACGATTACTTTTTGCTTGCTTCAAATCCTGTTTTGCGTGCATCTTTTGAGTTTAGTATATGATTTGCATGCTCAGATTTATATTGTTCTACTAAAAAATCATTGTTTTTAATTTTGATGTTAAAAGAGTCGCATACTTTGCATGTATCTTTTACATAGGGTTTGCGTCGCAGGTTAAAATTTTCGTAAAAAATTGCACAATCTACTTGGATTAGGGCCATATTCAAAATCAAAGCACTTCTTCCGCTCATTTTATATATTTTAGCACCACTAAAAGAGGATGCTAAACTAGGTCTTCTTAAAAACCATTCATCGGAGAATATATAAAAAATTGGAAGTTGACATCGGACCCTCTCAATTTGGCTTTAGAGACGGACTAGGAACTAGAGAGGCAGTGTTTTCTCTTAATGTTCTAACACAACGATGCTTAGACGTAAATCAGGACATATTTGTGTGTTTCCTAGACTATAACAAAGCATTTGATACAGTAAAACATAGGCCACTGATGCAAATACTGGAAAATAAAAATATTGATACAAGGGACATGCGAGTGATAAGGAATCTATACTACAAACAAGAAGCTACAGTACGAATTAACAGCTCGATATCAGATAGATTACAGATCAAAAGAGGTGTTCGGCAGGGCTGTGTGTTGTCTTCAACCTTGTTCAATGTCTACGCGGAAGAAGTTATTAAAAAAGCTCTTATGAACGAAAAAGCCGGAGTAAAGATCAACGGTCACCCCATTTGCAATATCCGATATGCTGATGATACCGCGCTCATAGCAGAAAATATTTACGACCTACAGAGATTACTAAACAAAGTGGTAGAAGCAAGTGAAGAATTTGGTCTGTCACTGAATACAAAGAAGACCAAATTCATGATAATTACAAAGACACGTATCAATAATATCAACTTACATGTAGGACAGAATCTCATTGAACGAGTACAAAATTACAATTACCTCGGAACAAATGTTAACGAGTCAAACGAATACACCAGAGAAATAAGAATAAGAATAGAGAAAGCTCGCAGTGCCTTTAACAACATGAAACAAATGTTGTGTAGCCGAAACCTAAGCCTAAAGCTGAAAATACGAATGCTTAAATGTTATGTTTTCTCGGTCCTGTTATATGGGGTGGGGGCGTGGACACTAAATAAGCAATGTATGGCTAAGCTGGAGGCATTTGAGATGTGGGCGTACCGAAGAATGTTAAAAATCTCCTGGAAAGATAAGAAAACTAACCAAGTTGTATTAGACAGGATGAACAAACAAAAGGAGGTCGTATTGAGTGTTAAAATGAGGAAACTACAATACCTGGGACATATTACACGTGGGAATAAATATCAACTGTTACAACTAATTATGCAAGGAAAGATTAAAGATAGGCGCAGCATAGGTAGGAGAAAAATGTTATGGTTGAGAAACCTCAAGGAGTGGTTTGCTTGCACTTCCATACAATTGTTCCGAGCGGCAGCCTCCAGGGTCAAAATTGCCATGATGATAGCCAACCTTCGTAGCGGAGATGGCACGTGAAGAAGAAGAAAAGAGGATTATCAGAAGCAGTTTACGAAAACACGTTAACCAAAAGAAAACCAAATGATTGGAATGAAGAATGTCAAAAGGAATCCAAGCTACATAATAAATCTTTTGTCTCTTGGATCCGTTAAGAGATAAACAGATTCCTGTAATTCATAACACGCAACTTGGTAACCTTTGCCAAAAGAAGTTTCTGACGTTTAGTTGGTGTTTGAGACTTTTTAGATAAACAAAGTTTAATATTATCCGGCAGTTGATGTAATTAAGTCAGAAATGGCAATTTGGCGCTTGATACCTTTTAGATAAGCGCTATCAAATTGTCAGTTGGATACAGATAAACATTAAAAGCTAATAACCTATTTATTTTAATTACTATTTAAATGGGAATAAGCCACAATTAAAGGTTAAAACACGTTTTACTGGCGAAACTCACTCATAAATTGTATTTTTTGTTTATTTTTTGTATAGAACATACTCTGCATATTTTTCTTTTCGTTTCTCCGATTTACTAGCAATGATTGTATGTAATACGATGGTATCGACAGTTGATCTGTTACACCGAAATCCTTGATGCTCTTCGTATATTTGATACTGTTTCATTATTTTCACAGCAAGTATCTTAGTCAATAATTTTAAACCGGTGTGAAGCAATGTTATAGTTCGATTGTTAGATGGGTCATTTTTGCCCCTTTTTCGAGTATAGGGATTGTTATACTTGATTTTCATTGCTTTGGTATGCAGTTCATTTCAAGGATTTTTTGAAATATATTTTTTTTAATTCCACTGACTCAATTATTAAGCCAGCCGGAACATTTCCAAATAAGATTGGTTTAGAGCTGGAAAATTATTAGTGTGGTCAAAGTTTACTAAAAACTTACAAGAACGGTTTTTTTATTTCAGTTGTAAGTACAGTACATGAAATTGTAAAAAAGGTTTTCTTTATTTTAAATTAACCAAGCAGAACTATTGACTTCTCTCAAGGGGCAGTTGAGGGATGAAAAATTACGTGGGTTGTTATAAATTCGTAAAAATCTTGCAGAACACTGGCTTATTCTTCTTCTTATCCTTCTGATAGGTTTTTCCCAACTCCTTCCAACACATTTCCAATTTGTGGTATATCAAAAATGTTTTTTTTTTAATTCTGCTATCTTGGATATTAAGCTAGCGGAATCGCTTAAATTGAGGGTAGGTTTGAGGGTGAAACCAGGTACCATAAGCGAAAAGGTTTTTCAAATTCTTTCAGCTTGAACTTTAAATTAGAATAATCGCTCCCATTAAGCGTGATTTAGTGGTGAAAATTATTAGGATGGAAATAAATTAGTGAAAAATGAATGAAAAATATGGCGTAGGTAAAATGAGATTTCGCTCATGTGTCCTCGCTAGATTAAGGGTTCTGTCTCTGTCGGTAATTTCATTCTTATTTTCAAATATGCATGTGATCTATATATTTATGTGTATATGTATGTTATGCTATATATTTAAAATTTAATTCACTATTCAATGCAGCCCTTTTTTTATATAAATCTACAAATCAGCAATTTGGTTGCTGTTAGATAACTGAACATAATTAATATATACACAAATACATTCTTAAATGTGACCTAATTCATTAAACGGTAAAGACAGATTTAATTGATATAAAAGTACAAGTAAAATAAAATATCAATTATTTCAATCATCTTCCAATTAAAATAAAAATGGATCGTGCATTGTGGTAATCATTCATATAGAAACTATAACTGTATCAATAAATTGATAACTAGAGGTATTTGATTTAAATAAGGGGCGGAATAAAAAATATGTTCAGAGTATGTTTATCCACACAGAACCGTAATAAGCTAAGATTTTATTGTATATCTGTGTGGTTATGATATTGAACGCAAAATCTATGGTTGATAATGGTTAATAATAATGTAATATAATGGTTAATAATCATATTTGAAGTTAATTTTTATGACAAAAAGATAAATTTAATTAATTTTAATTATCAATTAATTAATTAATTTTAAAAACCACATAAATACGGTAAAAAATTCTACTTTATACAATTGATAAATTTAAAAATCACACATTACTCTTCATATACAGTATTTTAATATTATCGAATTTAGTATCCGGTGGCTATATTTTTTTAGTACTAACCAGTTTTCAATCAAGTTATTTATTACTGAATTCACAAGTTACTTATTCTTTTTTAATATTTTCTTCTTTATTAATTTTTTTTTGCTTTACTTTTTTACTACTTTGTTTTTAGCTATTCATGTTATTTTTAATATTTATTATTTATATATTGCTATGATGTTTTGTTTGTGTATGAGCAATGAGTGTTTTTAAATAACATATATATGTATAAGGTTTTTATCGCGGTTCTCAAAGAATTAGTTTGTAAGTATTTTTTTAAATTATCTTTATTATAATTATTATGAAACACACACATATATTATATATATATATATCTAATATAGACAATATAAATTTAGAACAACCTATCTTAAAATTGAAATTCTTACAATAATTAAATTATATTAACAAAATTTGGTACCTTTCTGTCACTGAATTCCTAAATGAAACTTTTTCCAAAATAAAGGGTTTAATCAACACTCACTATCTTCGTTATCGGCCTCGGTTATCCTTCTTTTTCTGAAATTGCTTTTTCCAAATACACCACAATGTTTTAGCTATCAGCTTCCACCAATTTAAAGTATTTTTCTTCTTAATAGCATTTAGAAATGGGCAAAATATTCTTCTTTCTTGTTTATTCTTCTTTTTAATAAGCTTCTTTCGTATAATCTTATTTTTTCTTCTTCCAATCTCCAACCAATATACATAATATAATTTTTAATCTCCAATTATTACTTTCTTAATACAATTTTTTTTAATCTCCATGCAATACACTTTTAATACTATAAAACTTTGAATCACTGATTATTGCATACTCTACTGTATAATTAATACTCTAATACTGACCACTGTATATTATCTACTAATGAACTGCTTGTACAATTTACTGACCGACTGACTGAATGATTGACTGCTTAATGAATTCACTAACTAACTGTCCTCTATCCTCCAAATTCCAGAGTAGTTATATAATTTCATTGTTCCAGAATCATCTTGAAAGAAATCATATTCGAATCCGTCTATTTCTTAGATATATGAATGTTTCGAATATTCTACTAAGTAAATAAGATTCACTTCCTTATATTGACGTCTTATTTGAATGTTCCAGATAATTCTTAACTTTCTATGGAGAATTTTATGGACATTTAGGCTGTTCAGATCAGAATGTAAACGTATATGTAAATTAAACATCTTAAATTAATAAATAACACTATTTTAAATCCGTTATTATCATTTTAAATGTCTACTTTCTGTTCAAATTCACTCCTATGTCATAATACAGTGTATATTTGGTTGCCTATGCACATGGTGCACCCAAATACATCTATAATATGATAATTTAAAAAGAATACTTTTTAAACTTATTATTATGCTAATTTCTTAAGAATACCCTCATATAAATACTTTTTATAATATTCTCTAGTATTTAACTTATAAATTATTTCTTTAATCACTATTTAAGTTCAATTTAGATTACCTTCGTTTCTCCTATATTTCATAATATCTCTCTCTCTCTCTCTCTCTATATATATATATATATATATATATATAAAAATCTATATATAATATATATATATATATATATATATATATATATATATATATATATATATTATATAGTTTACCTATAACCTGTAAGCGGTTTAAAATATTTTTCTTTCATTTAGAAAAACAAATCCGCATGAAGTGCTAGCAGCTAGAGCACAGGGGATTTCGTTTTGATTTGCGATTAGATCAGCTTTTAGACAATAATAGGAAAGTTTAATATTCTGTGGACCATAATAGGTACTCCATAATAATATTATTTACTTATATTGTCGGATTCCACTGTAATATAAATGTATCAAGCGTTTTAATTATTTATTTGGCAGTGGGTATATTAAATAAGATTGTTACCAATATTGTACGTATAGGTACGTCATATTAAAGTGAACGATATATTAGGATAAATAATAAACATTTACACACATACAATAATTTTTCTAACTTGACATCATTGATTTAACTGTTAAAAAAATCTTTTCTGGTTGGTTGCAAGTGGTACAATTTAGAAAACTAGTTGCCTTTATTGTACCATGGGTTTCCTTAATTGTACCCGTAGTAACCTATATAGAAGGATCAGTGTATAGTATAATAAATTTTATTGTATTTTTGTGTGAATATGGTATAAGTGTGAATACCATTAATCATGTTTTGTTTAATAAAAAATTATTTTCCAATATCAGAAATTATTTACATACATAATATTTTTATTTACATTCAAAGCAAGAAAAAGTTTGGGTTCCAGGTTGGACTCCTGCACAAAGTTCGTGGCTCTATGAACGGAATTTGGTACATTGGATCATGTCTTCAATTCTTTTTTCCTCACAAATTGAACATAACCACATCATCAACATACTTATCTATACCAACATCAGGTTGATTTGAGCTTGACGCGGCATTTAGAAGAACAGACTCTGTAGGATTTTCACATTTCATTTGTTTTGACTAGTTTTTCTTGACAGCTTCTTTGTTCCTTTTAAAACTAGTTTTATTTTTGGAGCACTTACAAATTTTTTGGACGATTTCGGTTTAGCCTTCCCCAATTTTATTTTTATTTGTTTTACCTGTTCCTGCGCTAACTGTAGCTGTTTACCTAATTCTAATTCATTTTTGTAGGGACTTCCCGTCAAAACCATTGCCTTTTGTGCTGTTCCCTTCTTGGATTTGGGATGAGGCTTCGGTATCGGGAAAATTGAATCTATTGAAATATTAAGTTTTGGACTTACTTTGCAAGTTCTTTTAGTAGGCCTAGTGGGTGTAGTAGTGGTAGCTAAACTCTCTTTAGGACTAGGTAGTTCAGACCAGATTATTTCGTGCTCTACATTAGCTTTTGTTGTAGACCTAACTGGTTCCTTGTTTGTCTCATTAGGCTCTTCATTTTCACTATCTTTACGGATTTCACTACCTTCATGGTCATTTAAGTTTTCACGCACAAAAGTCATGATCTTTGAATACCATGCTCCACTAGTTCGAAAACCAGTGACTGCAATTTTAATGATTGCTGCTCTCCCATAAGCTTCAGAAATCAAGCCAGCTACGTGAAGTTGTGTAACACATAATCCGGATTAGAACGAAGCCACCTTTCAACTGATTGAGTTTAGTATCCTTTGAAAGGTTTAAAATGATCTATTCAAAGGCTGCACGCGATGGGTCGTATTCCCAGGCAATTGTTGCATTATTACACCGTGCTCTCTAGCAAGTAAAATTAGTGTAAGATTCTTGGAGTGCGTTGTATGTCCATCCAGTACCAAAAGAACTTTTTTTTCTATTGTTGGGTTTACAGCATCAATAAAATGCTGGAGCCATTTTACAAAGAGATCACTGCTCATGTAGGCCGATTCTGATACCATACTCCCTGGTGGAGCTCCAACCCTCAAATTAATGTTTATTCGCGTCCGCTTAAATATAAGCATATATAGTACGTAAATTCCTAAAGCACTAGCCGAGCAAACAATTGTTGTGTTGACTATACGTTCTCCACTGAACCCAACTTGCCTTTTACCTTTTTGTGCGAGAACCTTTTGGCATTCGTTCTGCACAGTTCTGATACCCGTTTCGTCAACGTTAAATATACAAGTTGTGTCAATATGATTCTCATTAACAATTTTTTTCAGAAGGTCGAAAAAGGCGTAAACATTCCTTTATTGAATCCTTTTATTTGAATCCATAAAACCACATTTTTCCTGCTATTTGTGATTCTTTATTAAAATTATGTGGTATTTAATTTCTCTCCACTATTTCAAATGCAAGCCGTCGAACATCATTGATCGTGAGGCCAAACATCAACGTCTCCAATTTTAAAATTTGATTAACTAGCTCCTTTTCCACTGATGTTAGTAACACACTGATGTTAGTGATGTCATTTGCCTTGACATTGGTCCCCCTAAAATGACGGAACAAGGCAGGTTTAGGGACTCCATACTGCCTGCCTCTACTACTGCCTCCTACCTCCTACCTCCAACTCTAGGAAGTGGCTAGTTCTACTAAAAGACATAAGAGCGCTCTGTATTCCTCATAAAGTATAAATACAGCGATGGTAAAATATTGGCGCTAGTACAATTTTGGCTACTTTCCCCTACTTGTTCTATTAAAGAATGTCATAAGAAAAAAAATACAAATAAATCTATAAGACAAGACAGTGCTAAAACCAACGTTGCTATATGCAAAGACTTGAACTTTATCTCAAGCAGAAGAGGAAAAAATTAAAATATTTGAAAAAAACCATTTCAAGAAAAATTTTAGGAAGAGTCAAAGAAGGAGACCTCATTAACACCAAGATAGTGAATTTATATAGCGTACCTGCAATAACCCAAGTAGCCAATACAACAAGATTAAGTTGGCTAGAATATTTAGAACGAATTAATGAAGAAAAAATACCAAGGAAATTAAGGCAGAGTACAGAACAGTAGAAAGTTCTAGAAAATGATATCTCGATGAGATCGAAAATTTAAAGACGTTCAAAACTTACGAGAGAAAGCCTTAAGCCAAAGAGAAAAAAATTTGATTAGTTTATGTACCTAAATACTTCTATGACAAGTGATGATTACACAACTTAAAAAACTAAAAAGAATGCTACTACTAGCGTACAGGTAATTTAACTAACAATATACATATAAGACACTCATTGTATAAGTGTTGATCATCTATAATCTTCGGTCGAAAAATCTTAATAAGGATACTTGGAGTAAACTATTAAAACAGCTTCTGAAGAATGCGGTAAATCTTTGAGATCATATCCTGTACAAAAATACGTAAGATAAGCAGAATACCTTTCAAATCCACAGGTAGCTTTTCTGAACTTTTCTATATTTTTGAACAATATATCTGTAAAAGAATAGTTGTTAAACCTTGAGATAAATGGGTATCGATATATTACTTTGGTATGCGTGGCTCTTAAAAAAGAAATAGATAAATCTTGAGAAAACGGAAGTCATACTAATGAAACACCCAGTATATATATTTTGAAATTAATTAAATACAATCAATTAAAAGAGAAACTATATTAGTATTATACAATAGTTATTCAATCCAGATACTTCTATCCTAAAAACTTTAACAAATCCATTGGTGAAAATCAGCAGAAATTTCATAATGTGTTGTGTTTAAATAAAATGTGGAATATTAGTATGTTATTCTTAAATTTAGAGTATATTTTCCATTAATTTATGATTGTTTTGTACTGTATCTTTAATGAAATACTGACTGTGATGAAAGCTGTAATAGTAAATTCTCTCAATAATGAGAGCGTTTTGAGTGATTTAAATAGATTATGTAATATATTATGTACATTTAATAAGTAAAATGTACAATTAGAATATGTTATACTTTATAGATTTGATATTCTCGTCGTGCCAAATTGGTTTTGTTTCACTTTTAACAAAAATCCACTTTTCGTGCAATGTTTTATATTATAGTGTATGCATTGTTTAACAATGGTCCCTGTTTAATAACCATTGAGAGACTTATTCTCGAAATTTATTTCTCATATTCCTTTTCAAATATTGTACATATAGGTAATATCATGGGTTTCAAAGTTGTAATCTTCGGAACTATTTAAAAGTATCTAAAAATATTTTATAAAATCTTTGATTGTAGGCAAGGTGTGTATTCTCTGATATTTTTTCCAATATTTTCAGTTTTGTCTTTCTAAAAACTAACGAGTTATCTCATATTATATACGAATACAATTGTAGTTACTGACAGTATCAGCAGTATAATATTTGACTAGATTAAATCTTGATTTATCTGGATCTAAAACAGATCTCTACAATTTTTTCCTAGATACAAAACTACAGCCTTTGAAATTGAAACCAGTACCAAATCATTATAAACTTAGATATGTTACCAGAACACTTTCCTTTATACCGAATTAATAAATTTAAATAATTATGATTTAACGAATAAATATTGGATAAAGAAAAACTCTCCAAACCTATGTGAAGCTCTTAGTAAAAACACAGTTTTTGCTAATGAAGCTATTAATTTAAAATCACACACAGATATAAATGATTTTGAAACTTTTTTTTAAAGCGTTAAATTTATTAAACCAAATTATGTAAACACTGGTAGAGCAAATAACAACATTATAACAAGCATCTTATCAAATTGGGATTACTACAGTACTATCTACACTGATGCCTCCAAATCAGAAAACGGTACAGGATGTACCTTTTACATTCCCATGGAGAAGGTAGAAAAAATGTTCAAATTAAAAGCAAATATTTCCATATTTAGTGCGAAAGCAATTGCCATATATCAAGCCCTACTTTTTATTTCTAACAGAGAATCCTTCGTTATTATTGTTTCGGATTTCATGTCAGTTCTGACAGCCATTAACCAACCTTTTTTACAACCACATACTAAAACCACTACATAATATTAATTAAAAAATTAGTGAAACACTTTAAAGAAAATAAAAAAAAATGTGATATTTATATGGGCCAAAGCACACAGTGGAATTAAACATAATGAACATGTGGACCAACTAGCCAAAATTAAGTTTTTATTCAGTAGATAGCACAGAATATCTACCCAGTATTCCTGATTCGGTGACTGTTTTACATTGGCATAGAACTTATAAAGTCCTTAGGCATTATATGACAACTGTATCTAGGCTAAATTTGGACATGCTGGTTTTCCTGCTCATCTTGCAAGAATTAATGTGATTGAGAGTAAAAACTGTGTAGAATGTGGAGTAGAAGGCGACCTAGATCATGTAATTTTTGGTTGTGCCAAATATAATCTGGAATCCACCTTATTATATAATAATATAGTTTATATTACGGGTAAATCTTCGTTTAACGTTTTATTTGTCCTAGCGACTCAATAGATTAATTTACGATTGCATAATCGATTTTTTGACCAAAAATGTAATATTTTTCTTTAGTTCAAAAAAAAATTTGTTTTTACTTTTTACCTTTGTTTTCTGTTTAATCATATTTATCGTGGCTTGGTTTTCCTATGTATGTTATATAGTATAATGTCCTGAAGGGCCCTAGACGGAAAGCTAGTGACCCATGTTAATTGTATGTGTTTATGGATATCTTATGTGTAGGTATATATATTTTTTCTCTTCTTTTCATTAATTGATGTACTTTTTTCCCAATTTTAAATTTATCTATTTTAGTTTATTCGATTGCAAATAATTCAAAAACCTTTTACTGCGCCTAACGAGATCATGTAACTGGCTGTATGGCAAACTGCCGAAGCCATATTAAAAAAAACTTAGATATGTTCATATTTTGCAAGGATAGTGTTCTAGATCGCGTTAATATTACGCCATTCAAAAATATTTGAACGCTGGGTTATTTTACGGTGAGATTTGTACTGCGACTACTACTCCCCCAATACTGAGGTCTAACAAAATTTGTAGGAACACTGTTGTTCTAACTCTAACTCTTGGTAGCAAAATTGTACAACGTACAATGGGAATGCAGATACAAACAGACTTATATCTGCCCAGAATACATCTTAATAACCCCAATCACCTGGCAAAAGCAAATTTTCAGCACAATAAAGCTGCTTTGGAAGAATTTAGTGTTGCTATAACTAGGTTCTATTGAATATATAACCTCTCAACACCTTATTCAAAAATAATATATAAGATTCCTGGGTTAACCAGAATAAAAGTTCTATCTCTTATATATCTACCGATATCCCGAGGACCTGTATATTAATGTAAGATAAACAATAAGCCAATTGGTTGGAATGGTGTAGAACAAACAGTTTTTAGAGAGGAAGAAAAATCGATAGACGTTTTATTTAGCCATGATATAGCCAAGGCACATATCAATCTATTGAGGTAAGTCACTTTATATTTTTATTTGTAGACTTTGTAGAACACTCATTTTAAGTTCTCTTCTGGGCCATTTTTTTTATCTTCGGGTCAATTTATTTTTTGCCTCCACCCTTGCTTGTCTGCATACACGAACTAAAGAGGCTTGTGCGTCGCTGTTTATTGTGTCTTTCTAGCGCTTTCTTGGCGTTTTAACCGGTGTTTTGGTAGCCTATCCTCTCCCATTCTTATCACATGTCCAGTCCATTGAAATCATTGTATTTTAATGATATGACAGTCATGCTTTCTTATAAAGTAGATAAAGCTCGTTGCTGTATTGACTTCTGAAGATTCCGTTTTCGCTCACAGTTCCTAGTATTCTCCTCAGTACCTTCACTGCCGTAGCCTATTGGTTAAATTAAGATTTTATAGATTCTCATCTTCGTATCTCGGTGGACATTTTTAGACCGGAATATATGGGAGAGGGCAAAATAAGCTTTGTTTGCCTACGTTATTCTCTTCCGTATTTCTCCATCCTCTGATCCATCGGCATATGTTTCTACTTTGATTAAATAACAGGCAGATATCGAGCACAATTTTATTAATTAAATCTTGCCCATGTACTTTCGCTACCTAAAGCATCTTCAGGGGGATTTTATCAGCGTCTTCACATCTGAGATACTACGGGCTGCCCTTTTGTCTATTAGCACATGGTCGATTTGACTGATTGTGGTTCTCTATGGTAAAATCCATGTCATTTTGTGTATGCCTTTATGTGGGAAGCATGTGGGACTCGTAACCATGTTTTTACTGGTGGCAAAATTTAACAAAAACTCCCCATTCCCGCTTGTTTCATTGTGCAGTGGGAGTTTTCCTGTTGTGCCATAGAACTGCGGCTTCTTGCCTATTTTAGCATTTATATCACCCATTATCTTGATGTCATTTTTGGGTGCATTTATATACTGTCTCCAGCTGTTGGTAGAAGCTTTCCTTTGTATTTTGTTCTTGTTCTTCTGTTGAGCATTGAACGTTTATCTAAGTTTGGTTGAAGAAGTGGGTTTCAAATTCATAACTTGCATATCCTTTCACTGACTGCCTGGAAGTCTATGATTTTTTTACTTATAATCATTATATACCACAAATGCAACTCCATATTATATACAATTATTTGCGTTTTAGTGTCCCTGACACCTTTTTCCAGCCATCTTGTTTCGTGAAGAGCAATAATTATGATCTTATATCTTTTTAGCTCTTGCAGAAGTGGGGTTTGAACTCCTGGTTTATTTAGTGTCCTCACATTCCAGTTTCTAATATATAATCCATGTTTCGTAGCTTGGCTTAGGGCTTAGGACCGGCAGTGGTGATTCCTGAGCTATTCGATCCACCCATTTGTCACCACAGGCGGAGTTTAGAGACTGAAGTTTACCGCTAAATATTTTACACGTACTGTTAACAAAAAAACTATTAATGACATTTTTCTACCGTTTCATCAAGACTCCAAAATAAATATACCCAATGCCACCCCTCTTTCTTAACACATACACATAACCCTCATAACACATATACCCTTTTATCACTTATATCAGATGTCTTTAATAAATTTTTTTGGCCATATTTTCCCACAAAGTGTTTATCCAATTAAAGGCTTTTTCATGATCAATAAATGCAATATGGGTTTCTAGTTCATATTCTCTATTAATTATCGTACTATGGTGATATTGACATTGCAGATTCTGCAATTTGAAATAGTTTTTATTACGACAATAACTAAAGTCATCCTAAGTATCTAAAAATACCTCTTTAGCATGTAATATAATTTTTAATATCATCTTGGGTCAAAATATAATTTTAAGTTACTTCTTTCCACATACCTTCAATTAGCTTTAACTACTTCAATCAATCATTAGTGATGCACGGTGGAGCATGCTTGGGTGATTTCATCATTACGCTCAAAGTAATTATACTGAACAGTAGAATTTATTTATAGTTTTAAGTATCCTTTTGGTTGTTCCGTAAATAATTTAAGTTAGTAAAAAAGCGTTATAAATTTCAATTAATGATAAACAGTACAATTGTTGATTTTAAACAATGCAAGCGTAATAATTATTATTTTAAGTTTATAAGTATTATGCTCTTGGATTGTTAATAAAACGAGTAAACCAAATGAATGTTTCTTCCTAAAGACTTGGAATATTCGAAATTAATGTTTAGATGTTTATTATTATTTTAAATCCTTCTTTTTTTCTTTTGCCATAACTGCATTTTTTATTTAGTTTTTAATATACAAAATTCTACTATTGATTTTATTACTTATTACTTTTTCGTTTTAACATTAATTATTTTTCTGAAAACACAAAATTATTACGGTCTTACTTAAATTGGTATTCATTAAAGAAGAACTGAAAATGTAAATGTACAATAGTATCATAAATATCATTCATGCTCTACTAGATTAAAAAATAACGCAGGAGAAAAGAGCTGTTAAATCAGGCCTGAAAAGCTATTGCCCGGCTATATATAAGAGTTACTCAGAAAAATAACCACCAGATTTGCAACAAAATTTGATGGATGTCAACCAAGGAAACAAGCTGGTTTCAAAGTAGAAATAAGAATATTAACATCGCTAATTATCATAAGTTAAGCGAAAATTTGAAACAATGAGTCAAAAAATACCAGCTAGTAAAGTCTTAGTTTCTGTCTAGAGATGTTTTAAAATTTATCTATAAAGCACCGAATGAGATCTTTTTAATGAAATAAGTCGCATTAATATTTGGAGCATTTGGTCGACGGCAGATTTGGAAGATAAAAAATCAGTTTTTGTGGTGAACGTATCATAGACAAAAACTGTCAAAATGAGCGTTTTTAACAATTGATGAAAACCAAATTAATAGTTTGAAGCTAGTAAAAGATTACATGTCTTTACGTTACGGCTACGTGATTGTTCATAAAAATGATTTTGTCTGACCTATAGATAAGGTTACTATACTGTACAACTAGTTAAAAAAAATACATTTTAAAAAATCCCCTTCATCATTGCAAAATATCTAGGTTTGAGCGAGCCTTGTCTTCATATTTAGGTGTCTATCCCACCATGCTGAGTTAAGCTGTCGGATTGCTGTTCTTGTTTGTCCTAATCTTTGTTCTTTTTCTGTTGTTCCCTTTTTCGTGATTATAAAGTATTTGAATTTGTCCTTTCCTTTGATTGTTACGTTGTCATCACGTGATTATAAACCTCAAGTATTTGAATTTGTCCTTTCCTTTGATTGTTACGTTGTCATCAATCTGTAGATCTTCTAAGTCTTCTTCACATGTAGATAGGTACTCTGTTTTCGCGAGGTTAATATCAAGGCCACCCTTGGTATATTCTTCTTGTAATTTCTTCATCATGTAGCTGAGGTCGTCTTGGTGTTGTGCAATCACTACTTGATCGTCTGCAAAGCTTAACGTATATAGGTATTCGTTCCGTACCGGTACTCCCATGCCTTCGCATTTTCTTTTCCATGTAATCAAGGCGTTTCTAAGTGTATTTTGAATAGGGTTCGAGATGTGGAACAACCCTGCAGGAGCCCTTTTGTTGTGGTGAAGTCTCCTATGATTAATTGATGGATTCGACCGTTACTTGATGGATATTCGTTTTATGTAACAATAAAACACTGAAAACTTTGTTTTCAAACTTCCACAAAATTTATTTTAACTATTATCACTACAGCTGTTTCGGCTGATAGTCTTTCTCAAGTGATCTATTTTTGGCTTGGGTTTACAAATTTATAGTCTCTAATGAAATCGGTTGAGGAGGGGAGAACTGTTTGTCTCAAGTTGGTCATTCAGAATTATATCTGTGTTTTTTAATTTGTTGATTTCCATAGACTCTAACAAAGATAGCTTAAGGCCTTTATTTTGAATGTGAAGAATTTTAAATTTGTCATTAAAAGAATGATTATGATCTAGAAGGTGAAGTGCGTATGTTGAATCTGTTTTTCTATCATTGAAAACCCTTTTGTGTTCTGCTATTAGTTTATTAAAGTTTCTAAGAGTTTGACCGATGTAAGTTTTTGAGCAGTCGCCACATTGAAGTTTGTACACACCACTATTTAAGTGTTTTTTATTTTGGCTCTTGTTATTTTTAATATATTTGCCTAGGTTGTTATTTGTTCGGAAAGCTGGTGTTATTCCTTTCTTTTTTATGTGTTTCGCAATTTTTGTTGTTATTTTGCCTGTATATGTAATCGAGCAGACGGTACTGGGTTTTTTCTCTGGTGGTGGAAATACTAATTTCAGGGATTTCTTGTGTAGTTTTTAATTTAACATTTTATTAATTGTTTGTTCGTTGTATCCGTTGTTTACGGCTATTTGCTTAATTATATTTAATTCTGTCTCAAAGTTGTATTTTGACATCGGAATTTCTGTTAATATATGTAACATGCTATGATAAGCTGCCAGTTTATGTAGTGTTGGATGGGATGATGAATTGTGTATAGTCGTGTCAGTATGGGTAGGTTTATGAAATATGAAAAAGTCATGAGCAGACTTCAAAACAAACGTATAAATTTGTAAACCCAAGCCAAAAATAGATCACATGAGAAAGGCTATCAGCCGAAACAGCTGTAGTGATAATAGTTAAAATAAATTTTGTGGAAGTTTGAAAACAAAGTTTTCAGTGTTTTATTGTTACATCTCCTATGATTCTTGTTCCTACTTTAATGGAAACTTTATTTTACTATACAGCTTTTGTAGCTGCTATGAGTTCCGTCTGTATTTCTAATTTGTACATTGTCCCCCATAGTTCTGACCTTGTTACAGAGTCATACGCCTTTCTCAGGTCCACAAATGCCAAATATATATCTCGGTGTTACGTATTTTCAATATTATTATATGGAGCTGAGACTTGGACATTAAAAAAATGCAATTTAAAAAGAATCAATGCTTTTGAACTATGGTTATACCGCAGTGTATTAAAAATATCATGGACTGACAGAATTACAAATAAAGAAGTACTGGAGAAGGTTGGTAAAGAAACACAACCAAACACCACTATACAAACTAGAAAACTGGAATACCTAGGCTACGTGACGAGGAGACCAAAATATGAAATTTTGAGACTCATAATACAGGGAAAGATTCAAGGAAGAAGTTCTGTTGGCCGAAATCATGGTTGAAGAATCTACGTGATTGGTATCAATGCAGATCAATTGATTTGTTTAGAGCAGCAAGTTCAAAAATAAAACTAGCCATTATGATTACCAACCTCCGTAGGGAGACGGCACTCTAAGAAGAAGATTTTTTGGTAGATCGATATAGTGTTACAATAAATCAAGTTGAAATCAGTAGTTCTACTAAAAAATCAGTACACCTGACCAAAACTAGACTTTGGGAAGGTTTATTAAATAAGCGTTTAATTCCACATTTTGTAATTTTAATAACAAATGTTATTACAAAGTTATCAAGTTCTTGTCTTTATCCCTGCACAGGAATAATTATGCAGTTGGTAATTAAGTAATAAAAAAACAATAATGAACTAGTATTACAAAATAAATTTTTAATTTCGATTTTAAACTTTTAACATAAAAATTTAATTTTAATACATGTTCACATGATTAGTTTGAAAACACCTTTTTTTTCGCTAAGTCCATCTATATGAAAAGATCTTAAGTTGAAACTTATTCTGTTTGCTGCTCATCGTTGTTTTCTACACCCATCTAGAAATTTTATACCCTGTAGAAGTTTGTACAAGTCTTTTGCTTGGTGTGGTCTAAATAAAAGGTCTGCTCTTGGTTACCTATACAGTTTTTGTCTTTTATGGTCTGTTTTACAGTTTCTAATTCTTTATCCCAGAGTCACAGCCGGTCCGTATCACCGGTTCAATGCTCTTTTTGCAAGTTGATCTACTTTTTCGTTGCTTTCGATGACCTGATGTCCTGGTACCCAGATAAGCTCAACCTTGTTCCGGTCTACCAGTTCATTCAGTTCTTTGATGCATTCCCACTTTAACTTGGAGGTCACTTCCTAACAGGCCAGTGCCTTCAGTGTCGCTTGAGTGTAGGACAATATATGGATATGCTCTCATTATTTCCCTTAACATATTGCAGTATAGCATAAATCTCCGCTTGAAAAATGGCGCAGTTTTGCCCAAGGCGTAGCTTTTATAGCTTATAACAGATCTTACCCTGTTGGTTGTGATACTCCTTGTTTTTTTCATACATTTCTGTCTATTCTTTGGTTTGTATTTTGAGAACGATTTCTAAAGTGGAAATTGAAATGTCAATAAACGTATTTTAACCTTTAATTGTAGCTTATTCCCATTTAAATAGTAATTATTTCTATCTAGAATAGACACCCTGTATGAATTCTTACAATTAAATATTTGTGACACGTGATCTAGTTTTTCCTTAAAAATGTCCTTCGTCATAGCCCTTGTGATGATTATATGCCCTGTCCCTTCATTGCAAAGTTTCAGTGATGGTTTTATTTTGTAGACTATTAATCTTGTTTCACCTTTCAGTATTAAATTAGTGGGAGGCAGGCCTAGTACAGACTCCATAGGTGATGTTAGAGTAGTACGCGTGTCACCAGTGATCTCCATATAATGTACTTTGCGTCTTTGCACCTTGCTGAGTGTGGCTATTGAAGCTGTTTGAAGTGTCCATCACATCGTCACTATGATGGAAACACCCTTATACAAGGTGTCTCAAAACTAACTCTCATACTTAGCGAATTTAGTTTTTAAAATCAAAAACAAAAAAGTCTAAATACTTCTTTAGTATTTAGACGTATCTAGTAAAGTCTGTTCTTTTGTCAAGCAATTAAAAGTGTACATTTAATTAATACAATAGGATACATGATAGTAAACGAATTTGTTAGAATAAATAATGTTATAATCAAAAAATCTGAAAATTTTCTACTCTTTTCAGTTAAATAAATGTTCATTGGGTTGCTAAACTTGGTGCTGGTGTGGCGTAATGGTTTCTCCTACTTTTAGTTGCATCGCTTTCTAGTTTCTCTCCATCACTCATTTACTTAGTTTATTCAAAAGTTACCTGATCGTGAAATTTCTAGAGGATACCACTAGTGACAATTTTTGCAAAGAAATGTCGGCGCATATATTTATTAGTATATAGCAAATCATAAACATTGAGTAAAAAACATTTTTATATACCAATAAATATTAAACTTATTTTTACAAAATTACAAAAAAAATTATAAAAAACAACCACAATATAAATTTAAATAACGATAATGATCTCCCATAACTTTTATTACATCTATAAACATCACTATGTATAAATCTTTGCTTAGCGTTTGTATAAATTCTAAACCCAAATGAAGTTACTATGATGTACTAAAAAATAAACGTTGTTATTACACGCTTATTTTTTATTGCACGTTTATTTGATTTTCTCTGGAAAAGTTTTTGTTACGCGTAACAGTTCTGTCAACACGTCGACAAGATTTTGATAAGCCGCGTCATCTCAAACGGGCAACCGGAACACAGAAAATGTAATATAAATTGTTTAGTTTACATACATGCGTTCATGGAAGCCTTGATTTTTTCAAACAATAATAAGCTGAAGCGAATTGGAAATTTTTGGTTACACCACAAATAGGATATAGTTCATATTTTAAATATTTTATACTTGGTTTCCAAAAACTCTATCATTTCTTTAAAAACTTAAAGTTATTATTGTAAAGAGAAGTAATTAAAATTTACCAGATCATTTTTTATGTCAACATTTACGTTTGGGAGTCACTAGATATCACAGTCATGTTTGACGCATCTTTGTAAAATTAGAAAAAATATATGTAATAAAAAAATGAAAGCTGATTTTATTCACAAATTACCCAACCCTCTGGGTTTGAATTATGAATTTTTGGATGACCAGTATGTGGGTCCAACTCAAAGTTTCGCTATTCTTGGAAGTACAGGAAAGGCGTTTTTCACATGTATCCAGAGGTAAATTAACTATCAAACATATCTACTATGATACATAGTTAACATCTGGAAGGGCACAGGCAAAATTCATATATATTTTTGTTAAGGAACCGCCTACTCCTCAATCTATTTAGTTTACTGGACCCCAGTTTTTTGCCTGTAATTTAAAATAAAATTAATATATATCATTGAGCCTAAATGACATCTAATGATGATCAGTCTTCTTTTACCTGCCGAAGTAACATTCCAACAACCGCCGATATTTTCCGGAAATTTGCGAACAAATTATATTAGTTATATAGTAGTGCTTATTGTCTTTTACTGACTCTGAATAGTGTGTTTTGTGAATAATCGACCTTACTTATTTTGTGACAATTACGTAAAAAAGTATTTTATCATAATTTGGCGACACTTTTGAGAAAATGAGTAATCGTATTTACAAACTTGATAATCCGGCAGACGTAGAAGAGCTTAATCGTCTTGTTTTCGAAGAAGGTGAATGTGACACAAATACTTTACCCCAAGAAGATTTTGACGAATCAGATGAATCGTCAACAGAGGATTATCTGGAGACAAGTTCGATGGATTCTGATACCGATCATGAAATCGACGACGTAGATACAGAAGACATGGTGGGTGCCGAAAGCGAAAACTTTTATAATGGTAAGTCAGGTTATAAGATGTGTCCGTTTCGATGAAAAAACCACACGGCCTCAAAGACAAGCAACAGATAAATTAGCTTCAGTGAGAGATATTTTTAACTATTTTTGGAAAATTGCAAGACATATTATAGCCTAGGACAAAACACAACAATTGATGAAATGCTGCCACAGGATTCCGAGGACGTTGCGGATTTAGACAGTACATACCATCCAAACCGAGCAAGTAAGGAATCAAGATATTCTCTTTATGTGATGCAAAACTTTTATATTTTTTATTTTTATACTTATAATATGAAAATTTATTGAGGGCAACAACTGGAAGGACCTTACAGGCAGAGTAATTCTGCAGATGCAATTGTATGCAGGTTGGCAGAACCAATTTTCGGCACAGGAATATTACTGCCGATAATTGGTTTACGATTTTGAACCTTGTAAAAGAACTGGAAAAACAAAAATTGTCCTTCGTAGGAACCGTGAGGAAAAATCGACGAGAAATTCCGGCAGATTTTGCATTGCCCAAAAATCGCAATGAATATGATAGCTTATTTGGTTATACTAAACACGAGACACTTGTATCATATGTACCAAAAAAAAAACAAGACAGTTGTATTGTTGTCTAGTTATCATACGTCAAGTTCAGTTGTATCGTCTGACACCGATAAGAAACCGGAGATAATACAATTTTACAATGAAACAGAATCAGGCGTGGACGTTGTGGATAAATTATGTGCCACTTATGATACAGCACGAGCTACGAGAAGATGGCCTATGGTGATATTTTACCGCTTATTAAATGTAGCCGACATTAACTCCATGATTATTTCTTTTGGAAATGAGGCAGAGTATATTACGAGGCGGATCTTTTTGAAAAATTTGGCAAAAAGTTTAGTAACTCTACATTTACAGAGGAGATCAACAATACAAAGTTTACCGACTAAACTGAAAACTCTTTTAGAACCTTATAAACCTGAACAAGAAGAGACACATGAAAGGGATCGAGCAGCAAATAGTTCAAACCGAAGTAAAAGAAAACACTGTGCAGCTTGTTACAAAGAAACGAAGAAACAATGCAAGACTCAATATTCATGTGAAAGGTGTAGCAAATTTTTATGTTTGAGTATAAATGCTAAAAAAATGTGCGAGGAATGTTTTAATAAATATTAATGAGATATATATAAATCTGTAAATAAATATAATACACATGTCTATGTTGTTTTTTCACTTTAAATACATTTTTATTAATTCCATAAGTAGTTTTGTTTTTTTGTTTTCTCCATATATGGGCAATATTACGCATTCAAAATCTGTTTAATTATTTACTTCCTTATAAAATACATTTATTTATGTTGTAACATTAAAATAATAAGGAAAATATTTTAAAAAATCCGCTAGTAATTAAATAGTTAATCATAGGTCCATTGGATCTACCTCGACTAACGGCGTTCGGGCAGGTCGCGCGCCTAATGAAGGGATAAAAATATCAATAGTGTAGGGTTTGGAGTAAGTTCATGTTTTTGTCTTATCAAATGTAAAAGCTTTTCTTCGGGCGCCTCTCTCTGTTTCAGTTTTGGTTCTAAATACCTTTCAGGGTAATACTACACTTCTCCTAACACTAGTAGGTATACTCACCACTGAATTATTTCTCATTGAGAACTTAACACAGAGCCTTTCAAAGACCGCGGACAACACAAATATAAAGACAAATGAGATTGACTTGGATACAATTAGTCAAATTGAGTCAATTTGTGCGATTCATAGGAGATAAAGCTTGAAGTCATAAATGTATAAAGTTAAATTGATGCCTAAAAAGAATTGAATCCCATGGCCAAAAACATAAGTCAGAGAATTAAAGGTAGGTTCCCCCGTTGAGATACAATGAACTCATTCTTTTAATTCAATTTTTTTCATTTTTTACATTTTTTCTAAATAAAAAATAAGGCTCAGCACAATTGTAGACCTCCACCCCTACTTCCCTATCTCCTACCTCTAAAAACGGTAATTTTTTCGTTTTTATTTTTTTTAAATCGAATGCAATCTATTTAAAAATTTCAAATAATACACACGCATAGTTGAGGTTTTAAAAACATCAATTTTTTATGGAGCCATATGTTAAGTGTATGGAACCCAAAAATGCATGTTTTATGTCGAAAAAAACATATATGCATAATATACATATATATTTTGAACTAAATGAGGTCTTTAGAAGATTCAAAAATTCAGCGAAATGTCTTTAAAACCACAAAATGTTTTTTCAAGGTTTTTAGCGTTTTTGCGGATTTAATGATATTTTTTTAAATCAATAGGCTGAAACAAATTTTCATTTTTATGTGATTTAAACAAAGTTTTATTTCAAAAAATTCACAGGCATAATTCAGTCTTTTAAGAAACTTTTCTATTTTTATAGGCTCGTAGGTTGAGTGTTCAAAACTTAATTTTTTTTTTCTCGATAAAAGCGCATAATTTTTTTTCTGAATGGCCGCAGGTCCAATTTATTTTATGTACTTTTATCAAAAACTATATATCTGGCATTTTTCAGATTTTTTGTAGGGTGCGCATCTTCAAAAACCCGCAAAACTGTTATTTTAGGTATTTTGGCGAATTTTCTCCCTTTTATAGATTTCTTTAAACGAGTCCTTGAGAACATTCAAAAATTGGGCAAAATACCTTTAAGCCTCAAAAAAACTTGTTTTTCTCGATTTAAGGGTTTGGAGAGGTTAATCATATTTTTTGAAATCGAAATAACCTGAAAAATGTTCTCATATTTTTACTTTTTATGCAATTAAGAATAAGACAATTTTAACCCGCCACTCTCTCACCCTACCTCAAAAACATTTTTAATTTGGTGTCATTTTTGTCATTTTTATTTATTTATTTAATTATTTATAAATTTACATGCTTAAGTAGTTGACGTTTCTACAAAACTTATCTATTTTTTACAGACCTGTGGGTAGAGTGTAGATAATCTAAAAATGCATTTTTTTAAGAGCACATAAGTGTTTTTGGAGATGGTTGCATAAAATGGAGAAAACCCCTCAAAACCCCTAAAAGAAAACAGTTTGTCGGATTTTTGAACATGGCGCACCACACGAAAAAAATTTGAAAAATCAGAGATATAGTTTTTGATCTAATACAAATATAAAAAATATACCTGCAGCCACCTCCAAAAAAACTCATACGTTTTTTTTTTTCGAAAAAAAATGCATTTGTGGATTATGTACAATAAATCAACGGGTCTAACTTTTCGGGTCAAGTTTTGTAAAAGGCTTAACTATAGGTGCGAATTTTTTCACAATGCAATCAATTTCTAAATCAATTTCTAAATTGATTGCATCCCACTAAAACAAAAAGAAGAAAAAATGACGTTTTTGGTGGTAAGAGGTGAAGAAGTGGGTGGCGGTCTGCAAGTGAGCTGAATCTCATTACATGAGACGTAAAAAAATTTAAAAAAAAATAAATTCTGGAAGTGAGGGTATTCTTTCATTTCAAAGAACCTAATGAATAGTACATATGTATATACATATTATACTATCTATTTATATACATATCATCATCATCAACCTGTATACGTCCACTGCTGGACATATTACTCCCTTAGCTCTTTTCATCTGTCTCTGTCTTGTGTGGCTTGTATCCAGTTATTGCTAGCACGCTTCAGGTCGGCAGTCCATCTAGTTGGTGGGCGCCCTCTGCTTCGTATTACTTCTTGCCTTGGTCTCTACTCTAAAACTGCACGTGGCCTGCAAAATTCCATTTTAACGACTCAATTTTTTCGATAGCGTCTGTTGTTTTTGTTCTACGACGTATTTCTTCGTTTGGGATTCGGTCTCTCAGAGACACTCAACATCTGACGCTCCATAGCCATCTAAGTCACGCGAATCTTATTAACTACCTTTTTTGTGAGTGTTAATATTTCCATAAAATGGAACTGGGCAGGTCACATAGGAAGAATGGAAGACAACCGTTGGACAAAGCGAAATATTAAATGGCGACTAAGAGCATATTAAATGGGATTGGCGTTGGCACGATGCGGTAACTTGAACATTTGTAAGTTGAACATTTTGAAAAACAAAAGATAATAATCATCTATTAAGTCGAGATTTTTTAAGTGTTACATGTTATCATTATGAGTGGCCACACTTTTAATTTATAAGTGTAGGCACGTACAAAAGTAAATATTAATATAATCAAATGTTGCATATAAAGCATAAATATAGAGAAAAGGAATGTATTACAGAAATTACTAAAATAAAAACTTATATTATAAAAGGAAAAAACGAAACGTTAGATAGCGGGTGGTTTAAATTTGTTCACTCAATTTTCAGTTTGCTGAAGATGGCTAAATAGGTACATATACTCCAGTCTGTCTGGGAAAAAACCATTTATTTAACATAAAAATCTTATAGACATTTGAAGTTTTTAAAAGGTATATGAGGGGTAGTAAGTTTATAAGTTATTCAATTTGTTTATTCCAGAGAGCGATTATTTAAAAAACTGTTTTTGTTCAAAGAGTTACACTAGAGGTATTCTGTAAATTGAAATCGATTCTATAAGACGTTATTTTTAAAGTATATTATGCAATATTTTATTAAATTTTCTCTAAAAACAGTTTGAAAATGGCTGACCTTTTAGCTTATAAACATTTATAATAACTTTTTTTTACGACATTTTTTGTGTGACATTTTTTATGTCACATGCTTGTAAGTTGGCTCAATAAAAATCTGTTGAAAAGTACACTTTTCAAAAAACAACAAATCCTTCTATGCTCAATAGGAAACAAGATAGCATTTTGTTTATTGAAAATCATGTTTTTATTAATTATTACATAAAGAGATGAAAATTGAACATAATAGAAACAAAGATCTAAATTTTATAATCATTTTATAGATGGAATATACCAAGAAGGTAGCCGCTGAAACGGGAAGCCGCTGCATTTGATCTAAATATAAGTAAAAAGGTAAGGAAAACAAGTAACATGGGGTGCACAAAGTCGAATCGACATAAGAATTTGAAGGTAGACAACCATACCTAAGAATATGCCTCAACCTTTCCCTACCTAGGCTCAATGATAAATAAATAACAGCAACAACGTCAGTCAAGAAATACAAGAGCGGATTGTTAGGGATCATAAGTGCTTTTATGCATACAAAGACTTAATGCAAAGTAAGTTACTGAATCGTGAGTCTAAGCTTAGAATCTACAAAATAGAAATTAGACCAGTGGTCACATATGTATGTTAAACGAGAACCCTTTTAATCACTGATGAAAATCAATTTAGAATATTTGAGCGCAAAATAATGAGAAAGATATTTGCACCAACCCATTGTAGGGATAGTTCGTGGACAATAAAAATGAACAATGAGCTAGATGAATTATTGCAGAGCGAAGATATGTTTAGATTTGTAAAGTCACAAAAACTAAACTGGTTTGGATACTTAGAATGAATGCCAGATAATCGAGCTGAAAAAGTAATCAAAAGATGGAAACCCCAAGCAAATAGAACAAAAAGAAGGCCTCGTAAAATATGAATATATAGACGTTAAAAAGGAAGATCTTAACATGAACATCAGGCCGTGGCGAAAGAAGTGTTCGACTAATTGTCGAATTGTTCGAATTAAAGAACTTTGTTAAGCAAGCCAAGACCCACAAAGGCTTGTACCGCCATTAGAAGAAGAAGAATATATACCGAGAAAGAGTAAAAAATTATAACCCGTTAAAGTGATAGTACTCGTAAAATATCAGTTGCACTTATTAGCTACTTATCTTTATTAAAAAAAATTATACTAAAATTAATTATTTTGTTGAAAAATAAACTATAAAATTTAATACCAGAATTAAATGTATTTTAGTAATTTATAATTATTATTATATATTTATACGAATAACTAGCTGACCCGACAAACTTCATATATATATATATATATATATATATATATATATATATATATATATATATATATATATTATATATATTTAAAATAGGGGTTGGTGATACAAGGGCGAAAATTAAGTGATCTATGCATTTTAAATGCAAAACAAAAATAAAAAAAAAATTTGGTAAAAAGATAAAGAATGTTTGCAGTGGACCACCCTTACCCCTTAGGTGTATAAAAAATATATTACAACCTATTCTTAGACATACCGTATACACATCTAGAATTTTATAAAACTCGGTCAAGCCTTTCGGAGAGTGTGCCAACTACCTCTGTAACACTAATTTTGAATGTCCAGTCATCAGTGTTTTATTGAATAGGCAGCAAGATCACCGATTTAACTCCGCTGGTCGCAACTTTACTGCTTAAAAGCAAGATTTATATCATTCCAGCTTTATTGGAAGAACTAAGACAACAGGTAGTGCATGAATGTAATCTAGTAACTCCTAAAATGCTACAAACTGTTCTTCGTGATTTCGAACAGCGACTTCATAATTGTATGGACGTTGGTGGATATCATTTTGATCAATTAAGTAAATAGTTATATAGCATTTTTCATATAAAAATGCTTGCACGTCATTCAAGATTTTACGACGTCAGAACCTCACAGTGTTGCCAAAACATTAGAATAGTTTTTTAGCAGTCAGGAATTTTTAAAATGTGAACTATTTGTTAAAAAATTATATTAACAGTAAATACACTTAGTTTTAAGACTACTACAACACACTAAAATACATAAGAAAACATTTTAATACAAAGTTATATATTCTAAATTTTAAACCTACCTCTTTTAGGGCTTTAATTGTAAAAACGTCCAGCCATTATTTCTTGTTTAAAATAATAAATCTTATATGAAAGCTTATCAGCTTTCTACAGACTATCTATTTGTTTTGCCATAGCACAATCACAATAAACAAGAATATTAGTTTTTAAATCTATTAATCTAAAATTTAATATGTATTTATAAATACAATTTATTAATATATATTATATTATGATCAAATTGTGTAAGAAATTAAAATATAAACAAAATTCTTATTCTAAAAAAGCGGCAACACTTTATACACTTTTGCCCCACGCTGAACTGCCGATAAAATATGAAGTATTTCCGTATCAGTTGCGTACAATTGTCTAATCTATTTAATTAAAATTATTATTTTGTGGAATATTAGACTTAAAGAGTTATTTCATAAAATTTATATTATTAATAATAACAAATGTCTTTGGTTATTTAATCAATACAATTCTATTATTTCCTGTATAATGATGATTACATTCTGATTATTATACCATTACATATTGACGCCTATGAAAGATCGAGCAGTTCCGTATGGGTTTCGTATTATTAGCTGTGTTAGGAAAATTTGAACTCTAAGGTTGACGTTCTGAAAATTTTAAATATAAGTGCACGTCAATTGTGACGTGCAAGCATTTTTATATGAAAAATGCTATAGCTGATGAGTAAACTATTTTGAATTATTATGAATTTATTAATTTAAAATTTAATTCATTTTATTTACGTTACATTACGATTAATACAGTTTTCTGTTAATGTTGCAAATTTTTTTTAATATAGTTTTTAACATGACTGGAAATTGACACTAGTAAAACATAGGCGTTACGTTTAGTTTTTAAGAGGGGTAACGCTTTCAATAAACTAATACTTTTTCACAAGAATAGAGTTATTATGGAAAAAATATGGATATTTAAATTATCCAGCGAAATACCTATTAACAATGTGCCACACATTGTATGTTCCTTATTTAATATTTAAGCGTTAGGGTACTGGAAGGGAGAGGGTGACAATTGACAAATATCTATATCGTTAAACGATGAATCTGACCCCTTTAGAATAAAAAACCGACCTGCTTTAGTATTTTCATAAAATCCAATGAATCTTACCAAAAATCAGTTAATCATTTGAGTGGCCAACACTGTATACCAAATACTATACTTATTCAAAATTTATTTTTAATACCTTTACTATGTTGTCACAAATTTATTATCAGATTACCTAGATAAGATAAACACTTTTAGATAAAAATTGGTATAAGTATATTTATTAATTCATTTTAAAAATATTGCAAATCAATAATTAAGTATATCAGTTCAAATGTATTTATAAATGTATGACTTTTTAAATGAAAAAGTTTATTAAACCGTCATCATAATTTTGGTATATAGAATGTATTAGCATATTTGAATTTTTACGTAAGACCGTATCTATAAATAATTACTAGCCAATGTCAAATATTACTACAATTTACTCTTAATATTAAGACTAGATTTTCACATATGTTGCTGTAACAGTTTTATGTTTACTTGCAAACAATTTAACATTTATTATTCTTATTTAAAATGAATTTTTTTTAAACGGTTCTAAAGAAATCAAAGGCTTACCTGCGGGGAAAAAGTTAAACTTAATTCCAGCAAATATTATTAGAGTGACTAAAAAGCAAAATAAATTGAATAATACCTATTTATTAGTGCACACAAATACCCTTTTTTTATTTCAACGTATACTAGAAAGCGACAACAAAAATTGCATGTCCGTGATTATTTTTCAAAAAAATCAACATAATATACCTATCATTGAAATATATTCATATTGGCGACGTGCAAGTACTTGGAGGGGATACGAGAAACGATCGTGCGCGAGTAGTGGAGAAATTTTGCATTTTTTACTGTACATTTCATAGGTTATAGATTTCATAAATTCATATTGTCAATTGTCATATTTCATATTCGTTTTGTTTATTTACACCTTCTGTCACTGAAGAAAATGGGATTTAGGAAATGCTGTGTTATAAATTGTAAAAATACAACAAAAAATTGTCAATTTAAGTTTTATTCGTTTCCAACTTCGAAGCACAAAGCTACTACAAAGAGAAAAGTTGATTTATATAATAAAAAAGCATAAGTAACATAACCTAAATTATGCATTATTCTTGCGCCCGATTTTAAAGTCAGTTTGAAATAAATAATAAATAAAAGTTCACTTTTAAGTGTAAATTTTAGTTTCATAACACTCACTTAGAGTTTATTTTAACCCAAAAATCAAGTTTAATGTTTGAATTTTATTTTTTTTTTTAAGTTTACAAAAATGCATTAAGTTCAAGTTTTTCTGAAGATGCATTAAGATATATTCGCTGTCCAAAAGTTTACAGGGAAAGAATTAATTGTTCAAACCAATATGATGATATCATGGGCTTAACCTGCTAATTTATGCATGAGCATTATTTATGGTAATTTATTTTTCTTAATTCTTCCACTCCACATAATTCTTCCACTCTTTTTTGACATTTGCCACTACTAAAGCTTTTCCCTTTGACTCGTGCTTGGTTGAAAAGTTATTTGGTGATTTACTTTCTCAAATCCAGTTTTTATTATTGCATCCATATTAACAGTAACGGAATTACAAGTATGAGGCGTATAGAAGCCTTTGAGATGTGGGTTTTTCGAAGAATGCTGAAGATCTCTTGGACAGAGCACGTGACCAACAACGAGGTGCTAAGAAGAATGGGTACTGACAGAGAACTCCTAAATATTGTAAAAAACCGAAAAAACGAGTTATTTAGGACATATCTACAGAGGAGAAAAATACAACTTCCTACGACTTATAATGGAAGGGAAAGTGGAAGGAAGAAGAGGTCCAGGAAGAAGAAAATGCTCCTGGTTGAAGAACATAAGAGACTGGACAGGCATGGACACACATGCGATACTAAGAACAGCTCAAGATAGAGAGCAATTTGCTGTAGTTATAGCCAACCTTCAGTAATGGAGAAGGCACCTTAAGAAGAAGATTAACAGTAATGCTGTAATTCAATAATATATTTATTTGTATTTACGCTACATCAACGTTTACCTTTTAATAACATTCCGACATAACCTCAATCTTACTTTTTCTTCTTATTCTTTTTTGGGGCCACGTCCTTGACAGTTATCCGGTAACCTCGATCTAACAAGAAAGCGCAGTAAATTTGGCTGATTTACGACACCAGGTGTCGCTGTTCCGAACTTGCACGGTCCCAATATTCAGAAAGCATATTTAAGTACATTTATTAAATTGGTTGGCAATCAAAATTCGTTAGTCCCAAGGCAATTAAGTCGTGCGATTATTCGGATTAGAAACTCTAGTGTCGTGAGCCTTACTGATCTCTATACAAGTCGTGTTAAAAAGGTCCGTAAAATCATCCAGATCAGGATTTCTTGTTCTTCTTCAAGTGCCGTCCCCATTAAGAAGGTTGGCTCTCATTACGGCTATCTTAACCTTTGATACTACTACTTTAAACAGCTCAACAGTTACAGTTATACCATTGCCTCAAATAATTTAGCCAAGATCTACGTCGTCGGCCTATGCTTCTTTTGCCCATTATCTTTCCCTGCATGATCTGCAGCAAGATACGTCTCTCTCCTCTCTTGACATGGCCCAGATATTGAAATTTTATTTTATTTTTTTTTTTTAGTGAAAAAAAGTCGCGTCCACCAAAAAGTTATTAGCGACGGAATAAAATATAAAAACAAAAGTTAATAACTACAGATTATAGAAAATCTGTATAGATCTTAGATATGTAACTATATTATCATAGGAACACTTTTAAACTAAAGGATTGATGTTTTTCTTGTTCACATTTACCATAATTTATTAAAAAGATTTCGACTGTTAAGCAATCGTTACAATATCAATATATAATCAATATGGGTGGATTTTTCTATGTGAAAAGGTAAAAGAGTGCGGTATCTTTGTTTGTCCTAGACGAAAACCCGCACGCAGAAGACATTATTTTTGATTTTATTCAGCTTAGAATTAATTTGAGACTACTCATTCTGCTACAAATATAACACTATATTTTTAAAATAATCTTTTGAGTCACTAGAAAAAGTAACTTGTATCGGCATGTATTGGCATAATTGCTAGAGGAGAAGGTGGTAATATGGACCCCCATTTTGATTTTTTATTGTAAAATTGATATTATTAATAAAAAACAGAGATTGTTAGCTTAGTTACGATATGGTGTTAGTTACCGAACACATTATAATAGTTAAAGCGGTTTAAGACTTCATTTTACATTTTTTTTAAATAATTTTTTAAAAGTTAACACATTCATCAGAAAACGGGATGTGCAGTTAATATGGCCCCCATGGTGTTTGTAATATGGACCCCCTTATTAATTTAAGGAAATATTGGCAAATTCTGAAAATTATAACTGCATTGAACAAAAAACCTTTTTATTATACATAAGTAGATAGAGTGTATATAAGTAGATAAAGCATAATATGTATGTATAGGTAGATATAGTCTAGTCTACAAAATTAAAATGTCCTACAAGGTAATAATGGACGAACAACGACAGAAATCGCAGACGTACTCATCCTTCTCTGCCCCTGTACATTCGTTCTTTTATAAGGAGAACTAGTAATGACGTTTGTGATGCAGGGTTTTCGTCCACGGTTTGATTTTTTCTTTTTTTCTGGAACGGGGTGAATGTCTTTAGGAGACACAGCGAAGATTGTTGGTGGATGAGGATTGACTTCAACTGCAGGAGTGTCATGCAGTCGGTTATCAGTGTTCTCAGCCTGATTTTCGTTTGGTGCCTCCTCCTCCCCTGCAGTGAATTCATGGTCTTGAAAAATATTTCTTTCCAGAGGGTAAATACCTGTGACCCAGAATCCATTTACAGCGTTTACTCCTGTGGTACATCGGAGGTACGCCTTTCCCAAAAAGGACGCAATATCGTAAGGCCCAACAGGTCTATCTATCTTCATGAAGCATCCATTGTCGGATATTTTCACTGTAGTTAGTCTTTAAAGCTCCCCATTGAAAACTTAAAAGTGCGGTCTAGTGGTTGCAATTTATGTGTTGTGTGGGATGGTAAGGACAATATCGTGATGTAATTTTTCCTTGCCAAATCGATCACATCAATGTTTCTTGTATGGGCGAGGTCTCTATTGGATTTGTTTTTTCAATAAAATGAGCTAACCAGTCTCTAAACAGATTTGATTGAACCCACCCAGACGGGTGAGCTCTTCCAATTGACCCAGGAGGAGCTCCTTTCATAAGGAGATCAGACATGTTTATCCTTGGGAAAATCAACATCGGAGGGACATAAGATCCTCCTGCACTCATTGAACATATGACTGTGACCAAAGATCCACGTTCTGCCGCAGTTAGAGAACATATTTGGCGTTTACCTTTACTGGCAATAACTTGTGGTATTTTTGTCTGAACTACACTCAGGCCCGTTTCATCCACATTCCAAATACGGTCACCTGGGTATTTGTGTTTTGAATATTCGGACTCCAGCAAGTCATAAAAGGCATTAACTCTTTCACGAGTAAAACCTTTTGCACGAGCATATGATGTTCCAGTTGGCTTTCGGAGTGACAACTTGTCTTTGTGTCGTCTAAGGAAATGGTCCAACCAAGCCCTGCCAGCAATTTCGTTTCTAAAGTTGGTTTGAATCCCATTTCTAATTGCTAGTTGGTAAGCCATTCGACGAACATCCAAGCGAGTGAACCCGTAAAATTTTGCCTCCATATACTTCAGGTACTCCACTAGTTCATTTTCCAGTTCTTCAGGTATAGCTGGTTTCCTACCTAGCTTTTTTGTGTGAACTTCAGTGGCTTCAGATGTACTTGCCTCTTTAACATATCTTCTTAAAGTGGTCTTAGGCACATCAAAATGTTTAGACGCCTTTTTGACACCCATTTTCTTTTCAGTGACAACTGCTACTGCTTCTTTCATTTTGTCCTTGTCCCAAATTTGCCTTTTTCTGGCTGGTTTAGGTGTTAAGCTGATTCTAGGCATCTGAAAAATAAAAAACCACAAATATTGAAACTGCTTGTAATATGGACCCCGGGGTCCATATTACCATTACCTAGGGGGGCAATAATACACACATCTCCAAGTTTAAAACACGTGGTTACAAGATAAAATGTAAAAGACTTAGAACATTCTAGTCTGTGTTAGACTGTAGGTAATAACCTCTAATTCATATGCACGATACTTAGAACTAAGTTATTTTTAGTTATGGTAAGTTAAAATCAAGAAATTTACATATCTTTCAAAGTTTTGAAGATTGACCAAAACACAAACTACTGCACAATTACTGAGTGACTGCACTTAATGGCTCACAGCGCTCCTACCGGCCAGTTGGTATACTAGTGAACTAGTTCCAGCGTTCTCCACTAGATTTCAGCACTTTGTTATTAAAATACGGAGGGGGGCCATAAAATATGCAGGGGCCATATTACCACCTTCTCCTCTATATATTTTGTACCAAACAGCACCCTAATACGGGTTATTATATGTCCATTATTTAGTTTACCATGTACCGTTGACCTGAAGATGCATAGCAAATTAAAGTATACGAAAACTGGTCGTTGGTGGTAGAATAAATTGACTGTAAGTAAGTCTTATATTTCTTTCTTTTTACCCATTTGAAATGGACTTACACAGGCAACATATTCAAGATTATTTATTTTCACTTACATCATCATCAACATCATCACTTGAAAAGATGTTGATTAAAAAGTTGTGGATGAAGGGGAGAAGGAAAGACAAGGTAGTAACTTTGAATATTCCATTTATCAAATTGTCTAGCCACTCCGTAATCCGAATTAAGTATTGCTAATCCTCTCCTCTAATATCGTATATATTCTGCTATGTATTACTCGCAGTTATCTAAGATCTTTAAAACGTGATAGATCAGAATTACAGGGTAATTACTGCATGTCTTTACACAATCTTTTTTTGGAATAATGACAAATGTCGACTTAAGTCAATCAATTGATAATATTCCTTCTTCTTCATGAACTATGTCCTTTCAGATCGTTGGTTACCATCATTACCATCATAAGAAAGATTTTATCTTTCTTCGTCCTGAACTGCATTTGCCTGCTATGTTTCCTTGGTATATCCAGAATGATGGACGTTAAAAAAGGAGGAATAGCACCAATCATGAACAGAACCAACACCATCATACAAAAAATATATCAAAAACTGCTTATTTAGTACGGACATATATAGAGAATGACAGACCATGACCTACTGAAATTAATATTGGATTAATTTCGGGAGTAACCATCTGAGCAAATAAAACAAGAAAGGCTAAAAACAACATGGGTTGATAGAGTCCAAAACGCAATGTCAGAGACAGATCTTCTATGACCACGAAACTGAGCCGATATAAATGAATGGATACTGAGAACCGGACATTAATATATTACTTATTAACTAATACTAGTAGAAATAAGAAGTTATATTAAAATTTTAAATTATAAAAGAAAATCATGTTAATAAAATAATAGAAAAACTTGCCAAGCCAATCGGCGTTAATAAAGAAAATTATCCAGTATTTTAAAATTTTGTTCCTATATTAGCCTAACAAAATATGAAAAAATATGTTTTGATTACCACTTTTTTAAGTATTACTGTATATATGTACATATTCTGCGCTGTTAATGCTTTGCTATTTTCACAGTCGCATGGTTATTAAGTAGTTTTATGGCCCTATACTTTATGTATTGTCGTACATCTCCTTTGTTTTTGTAAACAAGTATTGATGTACTGCTTCTCCATTTGCCTACCTCCAATCCAACTTGTTTTTGTCTCTCCTAAAGCTGGGTTTGGTAAAATATATTATGAATATCAAAAAAGTAATTATACGGTTCTATTGAAGTAATCTATAATAACAATTAATATACATTTTGAAATGTGAAAATTACCATAAAATCAAAATTTCAGAATAATCAAAAAAGAAGATATCAATTTTTGACAACACGCAAAATGCTACTAGATAACACATGACGCAAAACATGTGTATCAAAAATATCTGACCTGTCAATTATAGGCACTACGGCCGATCGGTATTTCAACCATTTTGCAACTTTAACTGTCAGTGCGTGAAATGTATGTCCCTATCGTGGTCAATATAAACGTATTGTATCCAAATATTTATCAAAACAAATATTACAAAAATTAATATCAAACTCACATATCTTTCGGTGTAAACCGAGCTTTCGACATTCTCTCTGATGTCTTCTTCCAAGTTTTCGGAAATCTAGTTTATTGAGCCTTTCGATCTCTTCACTACACTGTGCACTCCTGCTTGGTGTAGTGAAAATCGTCCCGGTTTAATGAGGAAGCCAGGTGAGTTTGATATTAATTTTTGTAATAATGGCATAAAGTATTAATTTACCGTTTTAATTAAGGTGAATAATAAGTACCATAAATAAATGATTTCAATCATTTTTTTTTACTTTAAAATTTAGATTTAACCACCAATAATCCACAAAACTCTATTGTAAAATCGTCTGAAACGATATACATAAAAATATCCTGGAGAATATTACAAAGAAGTAGCAAAAATAAAAAGAATTTAGTAAAAATACAAGTATAAAGAATTATATTTATGTACAATATGTTAGTACGTTAAAATATGACAAAGATGCAATAAATCGATAGTATAAAAAGTGTGAACAATAAAATTAAAAAATCTGGTAGGTACACAGAATACCAGGTTGTAGATTAAATGTAGAAACGTCGATTCATGAAAACTATGTCGCTAAGATACTATGAATTATTGTCATTGCTAAATGTTACAGTTTGTAAATTATAATTATAATTCATACGTTATGGAGACAGTGAATGTTCAATACTATTATGTCTCGCAATAATTATTGATAGAAGATACATAAATAACGCAGCAGCGTATAAAACATTAACGTTTAGACACTAATGGTAAATATACAATACAATATTATAGTTTATGTATTTGCTCTTAGATTTATTACATTTTCATGTTTTTCTGTTGGTACTTGTGACACATACTTTAGTCGTCAGAGACGAAAATGCCACTGAAACTCTAAAAATCATACGAACAAGCTGAATTTTGCCGAGAATATTAATTTTGGGACTCCAAAAAAGATGCAAAAAAGTTTACCACTTTTACCCCCGGCTTCCCCTTAAAATCTATATAGCAGAGAGATAAAAACGGAAAAAAATCAATTTATCAAGAATCTGTACACTCTAGAAAAAATTTTTCAAATAAAAAATGTGGCTGAGATAATTTTAAACAAAAATGTTTTTGACTATTTTGTATGTAGAATAAATAGTTCACTCAGAAACAATGCTTGAAGTAACGGTCGATATTGCTTGTCAGTTACGCGAAATCGATGTTCATTAAAATTTGTATCAGCTCGACTGTAAAAATTCGATATCTTTTGATTCAAGTGAACTATTAGCAAAAATCAGGATGCATTTAAAGGTAACGAATACAGCTTTCGTATGCAGTTTTTGTATTTTGCCGCAAATAAACTCAGATTTTATACAGGTGTTAAATAAATAAACGTGGCCCAATTTTTGCCATTTTTTATTATTCTCACGAGATCAATACAATATATCCCTTTCATTGACTGACCACTATGAAGTTTTGATTACTAGTGCCTAATCTTTAAAAGCTATAAAATGAAATTTTAGTTTTGCATTTTAACAACAAATGTGAGGCATTTGAAATATGCTTAAGAAAGTTTAGATTTAAACTTTCACACAACAAACGATCTAAAACATTTAAAACTTTTTGTTTCAATTATACTAGTACGTTTTTCAAAAAAACAAAACTACTGCAATAATCTACACTCAAAACAGTCTTCTTAAAGGCATTTTCCGTGACGTGCGATCGTTTGTAATTTAAAACATTAAATTCTGCGTTTTTTATTCATATTTTACAACTTAAAATTGAAGTTTTTATTGATCTCATGAGAATCGTAAAAAGTGGCAAAAATCGTGCCTCGTTAATTTATTTAAGACCTTTATAAAAATTGAGTTCATTTTCGGCAAAATACGAAAACTGCATACGAAAGCTGCACTGTTTGCCTTTAAAAGGCATCTTGATTTTTGTCGATAAGACAATTAGGTCAAAAGATATGACATTTTTACCGTCCAGCTGATACAAATTTTATTGAACATTGATTTCGCGCGCGTAACTAACATGGAAAATCTACGGTGCCTTCAAGCGTTGTTTTTAAGAGAACGGTTCATTCTATACAAAACATGCGTATAAATATTTTTTATTTAAAATTATCCCAACTACATTTTTTATTTGACACATTTTTTCTACGGTGTACAGATTCCTGGTAAATCGATTTTTTCACGTTTTTCCCACCTGTGAGGGGTGTTTTAGTGCAAGCCCGGTGGTAAAAATGGCAAACTTGTTTTTTTCTTGAAATTTTAAAATTAATGTTTTCTGCAAAATTCAGCTTATTCGTATGATTTAAGGGGTCAACTCTCTGACAACTGGACTTACATATATAAAAAAAGGAGAACGAAGTTTGGTTATATATATATATATATATATATATATATATATATATATATATACGGATATATTGGGTTTAGTAGTTATTGGCCTTTAAGTAAAACTCTTTTAGGTTTGCTAAGCTTTCGAGTTTATTTTACTCTTTTTCAAAACATACTAAAAATTAACATAAAAAATTTACATTAGAAAAATGAAGTTCTTATGTCTTCAATAGGCTTACCCTTGTGAGAATTGTCTTTTAAAATTAGCAAAATTATGATAAAATATTATCAAAATCCATAATATGGATTTTGATAACATTAAAATTTTATGTAATGAAAGTAATAAATTTAAAAGAACTTTTTTGGAAATGGTTTGTATTAGCAAAAGTGATAATAATTTAAACAAAAGGTCAGAAATTCAAAATTTAAGCAAAAATTTATAATTATATAATTTCTATTTAATTTATGCAGTCAGTAAAATATCACATTTTGAATTTTCTATGTATTTGTTACATTTTTTCGGGCATCTATCAATGGTGAATAAATCTTCTTCTTTTTTGTTACTAAACAAAGAAGAATTTTTTAAACAAAATTTTATTTTTGAGAATATGTCAAAAATAAAAATTTTTAAGTTAGTGTTTATGACATTTAGGCTGGTTGTAGCTATTCTATTTTTGTTTACAAATTCAATTTTTTTTCTTAAGAAACTTTATCAAAATTTTTCATAGAAACATTTATTAGAATAAGACATTTTTTTATTAATATTTTTTGTATTTAATATGTTAAGCAGTAGTTTTATATAAAAAACTAATTTTATTTGGAGAGTTAACAAAAATTTTTTTTATTTCTAGTTCAACTTTGTAAGATATTTTGTATTTTTTAGAAGCTCTTGATAAAAATTGTAATCACAATTAAAAGCTCGAGTAAAAAATAGTCAACAAATAGCCCCTTTTATTGACTCCAACCCATCAAAAACAGTGTTATATATATATATATATATATATATATATATATATATATATATACTGTGTTATTCTCTGTTTGAGCCAGTCTACAGTTAGCGACATTATAACTCTGACGATTCAAACAAGGCAACTTGTAGATAACATTGGTTTTGTATAGAGTTGGAATCTTGTGTTTTACTTGTCAAAACAGTTTATTTTAATATTAGTAAATTGTTTAAATAATCTAGTCACAAAAGGCGTTGAGTGCTTTATTAATGGCAGTTTTTATATTGAATTGGTTGTACTGCTCCTATATCAGTGGGACCGTCAAAAAGGTTCAAGTTAAATATCAATGTCTTAATATGTTTTGGGTATCCATTGCTTTCAAAGGTTTTTGAAATAAAAAATAGTAGAATGATTTGAAAAATAGTTTAAATATCTTCCAGATTGACTTTTGATAACAATCTATCATTATTTTGTTGTATTCAGTTCTTGTTGATTTAATTTCCAAAAATGATATCGAACACTCACTTTCAATCTCTAAAGAAAATTGGATAATATGTTTATTAATAGCATCGAAAATGTTTAAGTTTTTTGAATTTGTAAAGAAGGAACAGAACAAATAAAATCGTCTACAAATTTTTTAATGAAGGGCAAAGAGAAAGGCATTGCTAGAACAGCCATGATGAAACTGATGCCATGATGAAACTGAACTGAGCAATTTGGTAAAATTCTAGCATAACAATACACACAAAACTAAGGCTGCTAAGGGCGCTCATTTTTCCCATAGCCACATGTGCATCCGAAACGTGGACCTTAAAGAAAGCGGATAAAAATAAACTAGACGCTTTTGAAATGTAGGTATACTGCCGCATGTTGAAAATATCATCGCACTAACGTATCGATACTAGAACAACTTAAAGTAAAGGATAGATTGCTTAAACAAATACAACAGAGATATTTGCAGTATTTTGGACACATTGCTAGAAGAACAGGCACGATGGAAAAACTGATAGTAGAGGGTAGAGTTGAAGGAAAAAGACCTAGGGGAAGATCTCCAAGCCGTTGGGTAGATCAAATAAAAACATTGATTAACCAAGGGTTACATGAAGCCGAACAACTAGCCCAGGACAGAGAAGGATGGAGGGAAATCATAAAAAAACTGTGAAGGCTTGATGGTGTCACCACATCCCAAAAGGGATTAGGACTGAGGAGGAGGAAAGAGAAAGGTAATTTTTGAATTACGGTATCAAGTAAATGGTCCCAAACGATGGTTGCTATTATGGGGCTGAGTCTATTTGGCGATAGAATTTCTCATTAAAGGTAAAATAGGTGTTGTCAAAAATGTATATCTTAGAAGTAGAAAAAGTTACCTTAGAGGTCATTGTATAATACTGAATTAAATTCTATCTTAACTGTATTATACTGTATTGTTCTGAAGCTATTTTCTTGTGGCATTTTAAAGTACTTAATTACTATTTAAATGGGAATAAGCCACAATTAAAGGTTAAACTACGTTTATTGACGTTTCAATTTTCACTTCCACCGGAAATCGTTCTCAAAGTAAAAATCGTTTGTATTTTGAGAACGATTTCCGAAGTGGAAATTGAAACGTCAATAAACGTATTTTAAGCTTTAATTGTGGTTTATTCCCATTTAAATAGTAATTGTATTATACTGATGACTAGATCTATATTGGTATATTAGTAAATAACGATATAACGTCTATCAAAATTAAGACATAATGTTTCAGTAAACTAAATCTATGACATCATTACCAAATGAAAATGAATCTCTTGCATTATAGTTGTCCACTTTGTCAAAAGCTTCTTTAAGAATGTTAAGCAAGTAATTTGGATAAGCCATACGCTACCGAAAAAATAAAGCTAACAATGGGTACTCCAAATTAATAAGAACGAAAAAAAAACAAAATAAAGATTAGGAGGATTAAATAGAAGAAGGAAAAGTTCGTACACATACTTAAAATTGCTATTAAATATCTTTGAAAACAATTAGAATATTTTTTACCCAACAAATATACTATTTAACTTTGACAATTCCGCATATATCGACGCAGTAAAACCAATTCAATATAAGCAACTGCCAATAAAAAAATTTTAAATCCTTCTTTTAAATATATTATTTAATATAGTTATATAAAAACGGTTAAATATAATGTATGAGAAAACGGACAAGTGTTTTCAAAAGTAAAAGACAAGACTCAAATTTTATAAAGCCAATGTTATCTACAAGTCGCCTTGTTCGAATTGTCAGAGTTGTTATGTAGGTCAAACTTCACAAGGGCTCAAACAGAGAATAACACAGCACAAAAGTGTTAATTATTCAAATTTTAGGGTTTAACAACAAGTGATAATTATAAAAAAGATTGCTTTTGGAAATGTGTCATATTAGTAAAGAAAAAGATGCAATAAATTAAAAAGCATATATGGAACAGATTAGCAATATCTACTATAATATTCTAAATATTTTTAAATTAACTTTTCCCTTTGAACAATTAAACTTTTAATTATCCTGTATATTTTTAACGTACCTTATAAAAAACTGACTAATTAAATTGTGTGTTACTAGTTTTTACGTTTGTTTTTTTTCGTTTTTCAAAAAAATATATAATAATAATTATAAATCAAAAAGCAGACACGGGACAGTTAAGCTGTTCCGTTCTAAATATTCTAAACGTTTTCAATTAATTTTTCTGTTAAAACAATAAAATTTTAACCATCCTGTATGTTTTTAATGTATATATGTAAAACTGACTAATTTTATTGTGTGGTAAATGTGTTACCTGTTTTTACGTATGTTTTTTTTACTTTTTTAACCACTAATTATTTACCTAAGTACTTTTTTAAACGAACATGCAAGTGTTTGAAGACTTTTTACTCTAAATTTGTAAATCATATGAATTGGTAATATAGTTATTTTATAAGTATTTAAAGTTATAATTATATTGTAGTTTTTTTTCTGGTGATGCTAACAAATAATGTTAGAAATATTGAGAAATAAAGAAAAATCGTTTTATTCCAATCTTAATCTTAAAGCCTGTGTTATTTTAATATTTTTATTAGCAAATTCTTGTAAACCACTTACCCTAATAATCAAAAAAACTATATCCAACAAAAATCAATCACAATAATATCACTTCTAATTCATAAATAACCGATAATCCTAATCAACGAAATCGCGAAACAATCTAACCGGCGATCGCAAAGCATGCAGACGACTGTCTTCTATTTCTCTCACGCGGTCGTCTAGATCTCAGGCCGACGAATGCGATGATACTGGCACTCCATGGCCTATTAGGATGCACTTTTGTGCTTTTTGACACGAGACTAGGAGGCTGTGAATTGGCGCCCCTTCCTTGAAGGACGACGGTAGATTTGCGGTTTTCGGTTGTTTTCGAAAGCTTTGAGAATCAGGATAACAGAAGGACGGTAGCGAAGTCGTGGGTGGGTCTTTAGGGATGCTTGTAGAATTAAGCTTAAGTAAGTGATTGTGTGGCACTAATGGCAATTACTAACGAAATATGCATAGAGGAATTAGATGTTCTATACTATTCTTAACTTAATGATTTGATCTATATAACATACTTAAAAAAATATTGAACCCCTTTAGTTAAATTATAATTATAATTATGTAAAATTTTTGTTTTAAATTCTTACAGATATTTATTCACAGAAATTAAAAAGTATTGTTAGAATGAATTTTTCAATAAGATAAAAACCACATAAATTACTACGCTTTTTGACCGTAGTAAAAGCACACTCCTGTTTGAGATAGAATATGCCACATTTTCCTTTTGGTTCACTTGGTCAAAGACGTTAAAATAATCAATGAAACACAGATACATCTAATGGATTAGTACTATCTATATTTTTAAAGTCATTTGGCAATATACAAAAGGTGTTCGTTCCGTACCGCCTGCAATCTAGAGCCTCACACTCATGCAAGATATAGTTCATTGTTTAAGGTTTTCTGCTTCAGAGTCTGCAGCTTAAGTCTCCATAAAACAGCATCATTATATACAGGCGTCCGCACACTATTAGCGCATGTCCGTCCAATATACATTTTGTCACGTTCTTGACCGTGTAGGTTTCCCAGTAAGAGTTATGTTGTGTTCGGATCCAGGCTTTTTTCCGGTAGCGCACGGTAGGTAGTTTTTGTCACTCCTACGGCCTATAGACCAAAATATTTTGTAACTGTTCCTTTTCTAGGTTCATTAGCTCTTATATTGCCCTGTATTCCACAATGACAAAAAATCCTTTACTAGTATGACACGTTTATGTTCCGCCAGTCTGTCGAGTTTATCTCGGCATTATCACTCCAGCATAAAGTCCACGTTAATGCTTCTAAGTATGGTCAAAGAATACAGTGTAGCTTGGGTTGTGTGTTTTCTCTACCTCATCTCCAATCAAATATAATCCAAATCCAATATAACATGACATGTCTAGTTTTAAACCTACATTTTTCCATAAGTTCGTCTGGATAGCATAAACATAAACATAGTCACCAATTTCTTGGTTGTTCGTTCTATATGACGATTCCAAGTCTTGAGTCTACTAGATTAAGGCTCATTATTTCACTTAACACATTTACTTCTTCTGATAAATTTTATGATTTTGGACTTCCGGAGATTTATATTAAGCTGTACGTTTTAAGTCCATTTGTAACTGTAGTGAGGGTCTGTTGAACACTATAAATACTTCGCTGAAGACAGCCTCTGGTTAACTGTGCTGACACTGTATACCAACATAACGTTGCGTATCATGCGGTTTTTTAACATTCAGTCTATCCGTCTGCAGTTTGTTTAGTCTATTATTTTAAGACGAATGGTTTATGTAATTGCTGGTGAACTCTCCACATTGTGTACAAAATGATATAGTGATGTTTTTGTAGAGAATTTTGCTCTTTACGAATACTGCCTCTAATGTATCGGACTTTAAGGCAATACACAATCCCCAATATGCTCATCGAGCAGGTTTTCTGAAGTCGCCAGTACAGATGCAGAGCTAGCTGTAGTACATAATTTTGTGTACAAAATGTACAGGTTTTTGTTTTTTGTAAAAGCATTTGATAAATCCTATCCGGACTACTATTCTTTGTCTCCAGTGCAATATGCTGCCGTGTGGTATGAGTTTTGTTTTAGATCCAAGAAAACAAATTGTGGTAGTATAAAAGGTTTCATCAATGTTTAATTATTTTTTTTTGTATGATAACGGCAGCATGAATCCTGGACTTCCTTTTATTAAAATTATACATTGATTTTGTCTAGTGCTTATATCACGTACTTGTCTACATAATATACATCATATCACCTCGATTTGTAGTTGGATTGCCCTTTTAATCTCGTCTATCGTTGGGGGTTATTTTATTCTCTTTATTTTCTGCCCCTTCCAATAGCTTATATTCTGTATATTCTATTAATCATTATGTCATCATCATTGTGATGATGACATGATGACATGATATATGTTTTCCAAGTTTTTTTAATTTCTTTAGTGTTGCCGATTATTTTGGTTTATATCCTTGTTTTATTTGTTTTATAAATGTGTATGCATCTTCTCTAAAGTTTATTTCCATGTCTATTGATTGTTTGTTTATGTGTTTTCTCTTTTTATGTTTACACAGTTTATCAGCAATTTTTCTTTTGTTCTCAAATATTATTTTTCTTTCTCTAGTTCGTCTGGTCAAATATAGGGCAAGGAAAGGTATATTGGTAATACAAGTACTCGTAATTTGGTGATAATTTTTAATCAGATTACCACACAGTTCCATATGTAAGTACATTCATGATACAGCGCTAGTAAGTTGCTACGAGTGTAAGGAGGTCAAACATATATTCCGATTTAGCGATGCACGCACCTGAGTTTAGTAAACAGACTGTTTTGAGCATTGTCCGATATTGGAGTCATTTCTTATTAAATGGGAAAGACTGTTGCATATTTGGTTACATTTTTATTGGAATAATTCCTGTTTTCTTTATAAGACTTTATAAAACTATTCAATAAACTAATTATCAATAAAAAAAGCTGCATTCAATTCGTGATTTAGCCAGGGTAAGTTTTTATTCCTTAAATTGCGTAAGGAATCCGTAAATGTATTTTATTTTTAAAAGCTGTTAACTTTTTTTATCACCAAATTACCTATACAAGATTACGATATCACCTAATAGCCTATTTAATTTTTACTTTTAGATTGGCAATGGAAAAAGAGGGTAAATATAATCAACAGCAACTTTAAAACGCTGTCAGATTAGTAAGAAATGAAGGTAAGACTATATGTAAAGCTGCAAAGGAAGTAGAAGTCCCATGGAGCACTTTGAAACGTTACCAAGCAAATAAAGGGAACTCGGTAAGAAAACTGGGGAGGCCTTTTGCATTGTCATGTGATTTAGAGTTGAGGCTTTACAATTATATTATAGAAATACAAGAATTGGGTTTTGGACTAACAGTGTATCAAATTAGAAAATATGCTTATTATCTTGCTAAAGTGGATGGTCGGGAGAAATTCTTGCCGTCAACTAACTGCATTGCAAGCAAATGTTGGTGGAATAGTTTTATAAGTAGGTACAACTTGGGCCTTCGTGTGCCAAAAAATCTTTCGGCCTACAGAGCTTCCATGGCTAATGAATCTATGATCAAAGATTTTTTCGAAACTGAATGATGTTCTTACGAAACTCAATATAAAAAACAAACCGAATTTAATTTGGAATTGCGATGAGACTGGATTATCGTATGTAGTGAAACCTTCCAAAGTTGTTACCGACATTGGTAAAAAGTATGTTTATTAAAGATCCTACGCTGAACGAGGTCAAACTAAAACTATGTTAGCATACATTTGTGGTGATGGTACATGGATTCCTCCTATGGTAATCTTGAAAGGTGTTAGATGGAATAATACACTTAAAAATGATGCCCTTCCCAACGCATTAATAAAATCATCTCATAAAGGATGGATCAATTCTGAATTGTTTTTGGAATGGTTAAATTTTTTATCGCTACGATACCGCCTAAACGTCCTTTAGTCTTGTTGGTGGACTCTTATTCTGCCCACATTGAAGCTGAAGTTCTGAAAAAAGCGAAAGATAATCAAGTTTACCTATTTACTTTCCCAGCTTATTGCACTTATCTATTGCAATCACTTGAGGTGGGACTTTTCAAGCTACTTAAGACTTGGCGCGATAGCATGAATCGTTATATGAGCAATAACCCTACGGATGCTCCAAATCGTAGCAACTTCCATTCCATTTTGAATCCGGCTTAGATACAAAGAAAAACAATGAGAATTCTTTTAAAAAACAGGCATATGTCCTTTAAACGGAGATGTTATTCCAAAAGAAGCATTACGGCCTTCATCTTTAACTGACATAGCTCCTACTTCTTCAGTTTCAACTGATGCAGCACCTGAAACTTCTATTTTAAATCCTAAAGTCACAGTCGATCATATTTTGAAAACACCAACAGCTTCAAAACGTACAGAGAGGTTAAGAAAAAGAGAAGCGTGAAATGCTTAACACCGACAAATGAAAACACTTTAGTAACAGAAAATCTTCAGCAACAGCCCTCGACTTCATACAAATCTGTCAAAAAGCAAAAAAAAAAAGTAAAAATAGATTATTGGGAGTGTGGGTTATATGGAGTCCTGTATTTAACTGATGTTAAGAAAAGAAATGGGGCCCAATGGATTTAGGGCTCATCTTGTTTGACACAATACCACGAGATTTGCATATATATCGAAGATACTGACGCCGATGACACTTTATTATAGACGTGATCGTTGTATGGAATAAAATTTTTCCTATCACCAATATATCTGACCGTATCACCAACTTACCTAATATAAGTTTATATGTCAATTTGACATTTACTATCATTATTAATCATTTTTTGTTAAATTAAGTCTTCTAAATATTTACTTCAAATAATAAGTAACGTAATAAAGCAAAACTTATTTCTTACTTAGTGTTCGAATTCCTACATTATTAGTATTTTTCATTTTTATCACCAATATACCTTTCCTTAACCTATTCTATGTGCTTTATTTCTTTATTCAATTGCCGCCTTACACTCATCATCAAACCATTGGTCATCTTTTCTTTGTTTTTGTTCCTAGCATCGATTTTCCTGCAGTTAATATGGTTTTGCTTATTGGGTTCCGCTGGTCTTCTTCAAATTTCTTTTGTGTTTTGGGTCTTTTCAGTTTTTGCAGATCTAGAATTTCCTTTCTTGGTTGATTCTCTTGTGCCTGTCGGCTGATCCTACATCTAAAGTGTACCCGAACTACCCGTGAGTAGGTGGTCAGAGTCACAACATGCACCTCATTTACTTTTTACGTTCAGAATGCTTGTTACTAATCACTCTTCTATCAAGTTGTGGTCTATTTGGTTTAAAACATCCTCTCCAGCGGATATCCAGGTGCTTTTATCTATGTTTTTGTATGGAAATATGGTAGAACATATGATCGTGTTTTATCAGCTGCAAATTCAATAAGATATTGTCATTTGTGTATCTTTTTAGGATATGCTTCCCAATGATTTCAATGTATTCTTTTTCAGTTCCTAACTTTGCGTTTGTGGCACATATTACTAGTTTGATGTCGTTTTTTTGGTGTTAGGTCATATGTTTGCTCATATGACCTCATGTTAGGTCATATATGTGCTTTATTTCTTTATTCAACTGCCGCCTTACACTCATCATCAAACCATTGGTCATATTTTCTTTGTTTTGTTCCTAGCATCGATTTTCCTGCAGTTAATATGGTTTTGCTTATTGAGTTCCGCTGGTCTTCTTCAAATTCCTTTTGTGTTTCGGGTCTTTTCAGTTTTTCCAGATCTAGAATTTCCTTTCTTGGTTGATTCTCTTATGCCTGTCGGCTGATCCTACATCTAAAGTGTACCCGCACTACCCGTGAGTAGGTGGTCAGAGTCGCAAGATGCACCTCATTTACTTGTAACGTTCAGAATGCTTGTGTTACTGATCGCTTTTCTATCAAGAAGTGGTCTATTTGGTTTAAAACATCCTCTCCAGCGGATATACAGGTGCTTTTTTCTATGTTTTTGTATGGAAATATGGTAGAACATATGATCATGTTTTTATTAGCTTCAAAATCAATAAGATGTTGGTCGTTTTCATTTGTGTATCTTTGTAGGATATGCCTCCCAATGATTTCAATGTATTCTTTTTTAGTTCCTAACTTTGCGTTTGTGTCACCTATTACTAGTTTGATGTCGTTTTTTGGTGTTAGGTCATATGTTTGCTCTACTTATTGGTAAAAAGCAACTTTGGTAATCTCATCTTGTTCATTCATTGGACAGTAAACGTTTATTATGGATAAGTTGAAGAAGCGAGTATTTATTGGTATCATACAAATTCCTTCATTAACTTCTTGAAAATCTGTTATGAGGTAAAAAAATATTAAAAATCCTTTGTAAAAGGTATATATTTAAGAACCCAAACGGGCTAAGTTAGACAGACAAAACGTTTTCGGAATCCATATTCCATCATCAGTGTCTAGGAGTACATGAATGTAGCCACTAAATATATGAGTAAAAACCTATTAACAAATAATCAATTACATTTAGTTTACAAAATTTCTTATAATGATTTAAGATGTTAAAGTTACCATTGGATTAGGCAACATGGCGACATATGACTCCACGTTAAAGTTGCTAGTCCTGAGACGGTGTGTCTACGAGGACTGTATGGGAGCAACTGTTGCATCAGTTGCTCTCATAATAATAATAATAATAATGACTTCAACAAATTTCCGTATTTTCTTTTTAGAAATATATAACAATAAAACATTGAAAACTTCTAATCGAATTGTTGTGTAAATATTCTTGTATAGTAAGCTTCTCAAAAAAATTAAAACAAGAGAAACTCGAAACAAATAGAAATTTTTACACAATACATTGTACTGTATAGGGTGGTACTTGTAGAAACTAAAGTACGTAATAATTAAATTGGTATAATATTATAATTTTGATGTTTAATTGTTAAGACAATTTGTTAAAACAAAATATGGTTAAAAAAATATTAAATTTGTCTTTATACCAATATTATAAAAATATATTTACTTATATAGAAAATATAATATAAGTTAGATTTGCGGGACAAATGGAAAGGTGCGGAATACGGCACGGGACCAGAGAAACCCTACTATAAACAAATGAAAATAAATAATTAAGATTATACGAATATTTAAAATATTCAATAAATTTAAATTATTCATGGAAAAAATTATGACTTTAATTTAAGCACGCATCAAAATGTTACTTAACGTCATTATAATAAATCAATATGAAAACCACTTTTTTTACAAAGTACGAATAACCAAAAATTCGCGTAAATTAAATATCTTGTAAATATCTAAAATTTATCGATCATATTTTTTCAACTGATAATAAAAATTAAATGAATTATGACATCATTAATCACTTATCATATAACACAAAAAATAGATTACAGAAATAAATATTATTTAGTCTAAGCTCATGGAACGTTAGGTAACTCCAAAAAAATTCAAGAAGTGTAAATTATAAATTAAAATGATTAATTGGGAAAATATTTTATCTAATTTTATATGTAATAGCGATATAATCTCGATTTCGTGCAATTCATTTTCGTTTAAAACCAAAACAAATACGCTTAATAAGTTATCGTAGAAATTATAACATATTTTATAACCACATTTTTTGCTTTATTGCAATATTCACTCTTGTAAATACTCTTGTAAATTGTTTGCCAAGAACTACAAATAATTATCACCATTTAAATTGTTGGAAAGAAATACTGGGCCTATTAGATTGTTATCCACAATTCCTGCCCAAAAATTAACTTTGAAAGTCCTTTGGTGATGAGTCGTTTTTTTTGGTGTGAGGATTTTCGTCAGCCCAAATGTGCTCGTTATGATGGTTAGTTATTCCATTTCTACTGAAGGTAGCCTCGTCGGTAAACAAAATATTTCTAATATAATGAACATTTCGAGTGTTTTCCATTAATAACCAATAGCAAAATCCAATTCTTTTATGATAATCTTTAACCAATAACTCTTGAACCATTATTAAGTGATAGGGTTTAAGCAATGATCCTTTAAACGCCTCCAAAACCTTACGTGAGGAACGTTTATTTGAGCAGCTATTACCCTCGTACTTGTTCCAGCGGCTTTTTCAATGATTTCTAAAATGTCTTCATCAGTTGCATCCATTATTGGACGACCACTACTGCCAGCAACTTCTCTGTAAAATAAAAAAATAAAATAAAATGTGAAATGTAGCTGTTTCCCGTAAACGACGATTAATGGTCAGAAATAATCGTCTATCGGGTGTATTTCGATTGAGGTATTTTACTGCATAACGCCTTGCTGCTGCTGCACAATTTTTTTAATTTAATTTTATTGTGTAGTAAAGATCCCTGAGAAATTAAATATTATTTGATCTAGTTTAATTCAATTAGAATTAACAAAAATTAAAACAAAGCATATCGTAATATATATATATATATATATATATATATATATATATATATATATATATATATATATATATATATTAATGTGATATTAAAGTCTAAGGTGCGCCAAGCAATTAATTAGCTAATTAATTAATTAAACTTATTTAAATGATGCAATTATGATTCTATCACACTTCTATTATTTAATTTTCGTATCTCAGGGTTATACTCGTGCTTCAATATGTATGTTTTACATATGATAGTGTTACGATTTTAAATGTTATGGCATATAGAACTGTAAATATTTTATGACTAATCCTTTTTTATTGATTCTCGTAATTTGTAGGTCAAAATCTACCTGAGCTTCGATACCAGTTATTTACAGAAATATCTAGACCCTAATTTTAGTGAGTCATCCACGACTCGAAGTTGAAAAAGAACTAGTCTCAGCGGTTAATTGCCTTCACCGAAAAAACCAGTATATTCCATGGAGTTCTTTGCAAAAGTAGGTCACCGAACTTTCCAGATAGCGGAAGTTTCTTTATATATAAAGACGAAATTTTATTGAAGAACTTAGTCATAAGAAGATCGGGGAACGCGGTTTACTTGTAACGAAACGTAAATAAATTATTATTTGTAATATAAATTAGAATTAATAAAGACTTTAATAAATTCGTAATTAGTTATCGTGAGTTTTAATAAATTAGAATATAGACAATAAATTAGAATAAAGACAAATAAATTAGAACTATATAAATATACGACAATAGGTAAGGTCCAAAGAATACCGGAATAATAAAAAAACATATATGATACAACATTATATATTGAAATAAAATTCACACTCAAATATCTTCAATAAAAAATATCTCATATAATGATTATCAAAATTTTGTTTTACGTACGTGAACCTTCAAAAATTAATGGTATATACAATATAAATTATATTATTATTGCAAATCAAAATTGTTGTTCTAAATCTCCTGATCAAAATATTCCTATCTTTTCTAAAGCAATTGTTAAAAAAATGTGTTGTTAATAAAGAAAAACTGACAAATAGTAAAATTATCTCTCTGATGATAAATTGTCCAAATCCTTGTTCCTTGTAGCCTACACTATCTATTCTTAGTAGTCCCCTAGATAATCAGCAATCTTACAACAAATTGTTGCGAGCCTATCGTCTTTAATGATCTTCTTCAAATGCACGTATCGTTCAAATGATGCTAGCCCCTTCTCCTCTCGATAAACTAAATCTCTCGTTCTGGCCTGAATAGTGACTCTTGGAATATAAGTAGAAAAATATAACTTACAATATTTTACTGTATCAGATTTTGTCAGATACACTTACTCCACGAAAACTTACAAACATTCACTTCTACTGCTTACTACCTCTGGGGAACCACCAGAGAACAACGACTGTTCGCCTTGCACCCTTGTTAAACAACTAAACTCTCATTCCTCCACACCTATTCCACTTCTTTCAATCTACGCCAATCAAAGTTCGTTAAACTTATCCCCATCTACCATTTAGATAACAAACAACAGTTTTACCTACAATTATAAGTTTCCTAAAAACTATTAACATGCTAATCGGTTGCTACAAATTCTTAATAACTAACGGAGAATTATATTTTCTAAATATATCTATTCTATTGTCTTATTTACTGTACATCGACGTTCAAGTCCATTTGGAAAACCTGCTCGCATTGTTCACGATTTCACTATGCTAACTTACGTCACTTGAATATATTTTACAAAGAAAATAATTTATGCATATCTTAAAATTTTGTTTACTACAGGTAATCCAGGATAGTGGACTTTCATTTCTTCGAAATATCTTTTATAGTTTATTAGTTGAATTATTTGAATTATTATATTTTGTACTTTAAAATATATTAAAAGGAAACCAATATTATTTTCAATTTTACATATCATAACTATATATATATATATATATATATATATATATATATATATATATATATATATATATATATATATATATATATAATATATATATATATATAGTTATGATATGTCTATTTCACAGCTGCTACTGGAGTCACTGATACCGTTTATATCAATTATAATAGGTAGAATTTCTGGTACCACAATAACTGTTAAATTTAGGTATAAAAAGTAGTTAACAAACCTTAATAATTAAATTTCTTTCTAATATCGTCATAATATATATAAAGTGACCCCTTATATGAAGTTTCATCAAATATATATATATATATATATATATATATATATATATATATATATATATATATATATGATTAGTAGGTAAAAAGCCATAAGGCTTTTTGAACATAAAAAGTAAGCTTCAATTTTGATAGGTTTAAGCTGATCTAAAAGTCTAAAACAAAGTCACAAAAGAAACAAAGAAACAAAGTCTAAAAAAAGTCTGGCACTAAGTCATGGGAGGGTATATTAATTAATTTTCATTAAAAACTTTTCATTTGTAAATACTTATCTATCAACCACTCTAAAATTTCTACTTCTAACCTTATTTAATTTTTTTTAAATTTTGGTTAATTTTACTTAATTGTATTTAGTTTTATTAAAATTTATTAATTGTGTTAAATTTTATTTATTTTGTTTATTTTACTTAATTTTATTTAATTTATTTAATTTTGATTGATTTAAGATTGAATGCTCGAATAAACAAAGCCAAAAAATAAAAATTGGTTACCATTTGAAAATCTAGTCGTATCAAAATATTTCAAAGTAAATGAGTAATGAAATTTCGAATTGTTTATATTTATTTACATTGAATATTAACTTGTCTTATTATATAATCCACTTCTGCTATAATTATGTGATATGTTTGATTTAAAACGAATTCTGATTTCTTTTTGTAATTTGGCAATAATGTCAACTTAGATCTATGGCGTAGATAATGACGTGCATCGGGATTTGTTCTGTACCAACTGTGTGTTTATCTCGTAGGTACAACACTCACTATGAGGTAGCCATACTCTCATATTGCGGAAAAAATGTTCTATCGAAATCCGTGATAATATATGGGGCACTATACGACTATACTACTAAGGAAGTTTTTCCGGTATAACCGGAATTGGTAGGAGGCTCTAAATATTTTAGAATAATTAAACATATCCAAAATCGTATATCCCAAATTTTCAGATATATCAAGTTCCTCTAAATCGTCTAATTGGAACTCCTAAAGACTCATCCTATATAAAAAATCCTGTTAGGTATCATTACTTTATAAACTAATTAATGATTTGTAATAAATTTGTACTGTAAAGTGATACTAGTAGGAAAGTTTTGGGGAAGTTCTGATTTTTTTATTCCATATGTGTTTTGGGGTGCTAAATCTGAATTGAGGTTTACGGACAAAATTTCGTGACGCAACATTTAAAAAACCAGAAGAAATCGGTTATTTTTTGCTTTTTTCCGGTTTTTTTCTTAAAACTCGAAAACTGTTATCTTTTGGTAAATGATCTGTTTACAGAAATTAAAGTACTTAAAGTTCTGTACAAATGTCACTATTTTGGTCATTGTACAGACGAACCGTTCGGTCTCAAGTGCAAGTTGAAAATTGGGTAAAATGGCGCCAAGGTCAGACATATGCAGACATATGCAGCAGTTATGTATCATATGTCAAATCAAACTACAAATCAAGTGCTATTGTCGTTTTTGATGCCTACCCTGACGAGGCTTGTGGTAGCACCAAGGGTTTAGAATGATTGAGAAGAGCACAAAGAAAACAATCTGCTGCAATATCATTAACAGAAATGATGGTGCCCACTGTGTCGCAAACTGTTTTCTTGCAAACTCAAAAAACAAGAGCCGGTTTATATCTATGTTATTGGAGAAACTTCATGATACAAAAATTCATTCAAAGCAAGCTGTGGAAGATGCTGATATCCTAATTATCTCAACAGCTCTTAAGATGGCCCCGTCAAATGAACATGTGACAGTGGTGGGAGAAGATATCGACCTACTGATCATTTTGATTGGCCTTTGTAGCCCTGATATAAAAAATGTATTTTTTTTTTGAAGCCAGGAAAAGGAATGGTTTCGCCAAGCCTCTACAACCCTCATCTGGCTGCTGAGAAAATCCTATTGGATCATATTTTATTCCTGCATGCGATGAGTGGTTGTGATACTACTTCTGCATTGTTTAATCAAGGGAAACTGAAATTTCTTAAAGTCCTGCAGAAGAACAAAGATTTGCAATCGGTAATTGAATCTTTCAAATACCCTAATTCAAGTCAAGATGAGATTGCCACAGCAGGAAACATGTTTCTCACGGCTCTATATGGAAAAAAAGACAAAACTAAACGATTTAAGATATAAACAATACGTATCTTCATCATTCAAAAATAAGACCAACATTTCCTCATTGCCCCCACTGAAGCTGCTGCACGAGAACATTCACTGAGAGTTTACTATCAGGTGCAGCAGTGGTTATCCGGTCAAGCCACACCTAACCAGCAACAAAAAACCCAAGTGAGTGGGGATGGCAAAAAACTAGTAGTGGTCTTGTGCCAGTACCAACTACTTTGGACCCTGCACTAAACTCAATACTCCTGTACATTTCATGTAAATGTAAAAAGGGCTGTCAACGCAATTGTGGATGCAGGAAGGCGGGACGCCATTGTTCCCCAATATGCGCATCATGCGAAGGACTGTGTAACAATGTTGAGCCCCCAGAAGACAGCTCTGACATAGACGTAGAAGAAACTGAAGAAAGAGGGAGAGGTATGTTGGATCTGACAAGTTATTTTGTAGTCATTTATCTCTCCTTGATATATGATATGTGTCTCTCCTCTTTTTATTTTCCAGGAGAACGACTCCCGACTCGGACGATGGAGCAATCAGACACTGAGCCAGGACCCGATGCCATCTAAGAACCTCACTAATTTATTTTAATTTAGCCCGACACTAAACTTTAATTTATTTTCCAGAACAAGCAGAACTAGGACTCATCGTTATCGAAGAACCTCAGCCAGGGCCTTCCAAAAGATAACGGCTCATATAAATTTTGCATATTATAATTTATAATTACAATAATATATGATCATAAGTAACGAGATTTTAAGTTTTATTTTGTTACGAGTTCTACGTACCTAATTAATTTGCATAATTTTTTCCTTTTTTCTTTTTAATTACTTGTGTGGAAAACTAGGTGACATTTATCAAATGACAGCATCCAGAAAAATTAAATATTGAAATGTAAAAAGTTGGTTTTGCATAAAATGCTAAAAATTTACAATTTTCAACTTGCACTAGAAACCGAACGATTCGTCTGAAAAAAAAACTAAATACTGGTATTTGTAGAAAATTTCAAGTAAACGTAAAAGTAGTAAGTTAATTTCTGTAAACAGACCATTTAGCAAAAGTTGATAGTTTTCGAGTTTTTAGGAAAAAACCCGAAAAAAGAAGAAAAAAAACGGTTTATTCTGTTTTTTTTTTTTAATGTTGCGTCACGAAATTTTGTCCGCAAACCCCAGATTCGGATTAAGCACCCCAAAAAACATATGGAATGAAAAAAATCAGAACTACCCCAAAACTTTCCTAGCAAAATACAATTTAACTGAACTATAAAGGGATTGGCAAAAATACGTATTTAGTATTTAGGTACCTTACCTTATTAAAAATAAATATGGTTCCATTTTAAATCTTAAATTTACTGTTTTTAGATGAATACGATTCGAAAGAATACTCAATACAAACTACATTCTTAAATAAAAAAAACTTAGTAGTAGCAGTAGTATTGTATTGAATGACGTTAAACATGTCTAAAATATAACAGACTCACTGGGAATAAAAATCATCAAAACGACATATTTATGTATTTTCATTTAATGAATAGTTTATAGTGACCGTAAGTGGGTGCGTTACAACGTATCTATTCGATATAAAACGGTCTATTAAAAACTCTTATGCATCCAGTGTAGTACGTTGGATTAAGAAATCACGTAAAACTTTTGCATAAATTTAAAATTTTTCAATATTGAAATATTTGAAAGAAAATAGAGTCGTCTTAATAGCTCCGATGTATTATATAAAGCAGTTGGGTATTGGTGACTGAAACGACATGTAAATTTAAGTTTTATTAAGGTTGCATTAGTTAATATGGCAGGATAAGTAAAACTCTTTGTTATTATCTAGCTTTCGCAAAATTTATTTGCTTCTTCAGAATATGCTAAAATACGGATTTATTTATTTTATCAGTCACTACAATGAAATTAAAATAAAAAATATTGTGTAAAACAAACAGAAAAGTTTACAACATGAGGTTAATCCAATAAATTTTGAAGATAATTACATACACACATACAACAATTTTTGTACAACCCCAGCTCCGAGTGACATGTGTATTTCGATGGAACAGTGGGACCCACATGCCGAACGATCAAACCGCTCACACTCCGTAATGGAGTAGTACCTATCTGACCCCCCAAGCTATAAACAACCACCCTCCACATTGCAAGACATAACGAATGAGGAGGCTTTGTACTGAAAGTTACTTTGGATGCCCTGAGTAATGAGGCTCTGTTTTACTTTATGTGGTTAAACTACCCGATTTTAGGGGTAGCTAGAAGAGCTTTTTCTCTATGCATGACTGAAGTTCATTTTTATATGACTTTGGAGTTGTGTCCCAAAATATGTGTTTCGGACAAAGAGTGCAGCATGGTTGCCGTAACAGAAGGTTATAAGTATAAAAATAAAAATAACTAAATAAAAAAAATTAAATATAAGGATAGGGTATTTTTTTGCGCCTTCTGCTACTGCGTTTATTCGACTATTGCATGGCAATCATTTCTTCACTGTTCTTCTGGGTCTTCTCTTTATCCAGCCACCTGCTGTCTAAGCCGCTTATGTACTGTCCTTTGGTTTTCGTCATAGTATGTCAACTCTCTTAATGGTCTACTAGGATGGTTCCTGAAATCGTTAAAAATCACCTATGCTTTTTCGTCCATTGTTTTCAGGATTCTCTTTTGTTCCTATAGGAGTCACTAAATCATCATCTTTGGCTCGACAATCCTCTGTGGATCTTGGCCTGCTCTAAGATTCGTCGCCATTCTGTTCGGTTTTTGGCAACATGTTGCGATCTTCTGATTTTTAATATTCGTAAGTCGGTTTCCACTCCATCTAACCACCTAATTCGCGGTCGGCCTTTGCCTCTTTTTCCTACAGATATTCCTCTGGTTAGCTTTTTAGCAATCGTATTTTTTGGCATTCGTATTATGTGTCCAGCCCATCTAAGTCGCTGTGTTTTAATGAACGTTATGATATCTGGCTCATCAAAGAGCTGATACAATTCAAAATTATATCTTCTGCGCCACTGCCCTTGGTCGTTTACAGCTCCAAATATTTTGCGGAGTATTTTACGCTCAAATATTCCCAAAAGTCTTTCATCTTTCTGCGTTAGAGTCCATGTTTCTGCTCCATATGTGAGGACCGGCCTCAGCAATGTTTTGTATATAATAATTTTAGTTCTTCTTTGAATGTTTCTTGAGTGGAAATGCTTTTGGAGTACATAGTATGCCCTATTTGTAAGATTTATTCGTCTTTTGATTTCTTCGCTTGTTTTATTAATAGCAGTCAATAGCGACCCAAGGTATGTGAAGTTGTCAACACGTCCAAAGGTATGACTTCCAAAGACTGTTTCTCGTTCCTCATTTGCTATCGGATCCTTTGTAACCAACATGTACTTGGTTTTGTCTTCGTTGATGACTAGACCGACCTGTTTCGCGCTGTTTCCAATTCTAGGAGATACTGCTCAACATCTCGCTTGCTACGCCCTACTATGTCAATGTCATCAGCATATGCTAGGACTTGTATCGACCTATTGTAAATAGTACTGCCATCCCTAATTCGTGTATCTCGGATTGCCTTTTCTAAGGCAATATTAAATAGGAGGCAAGCAAGAGCATCCCCTTGTCTAAGTCCATCCTTTATCTCAAAGGATCTAGAACTCTCTCCCTGCATTCTAACAGTGGCTTCTAAGTTAGACATTGTCATTCTCGTTAGTCGGATAAGTTTCTCTGGTATACCAAACTCATGCATTGATTGGTATAGCGCTGTTCTCTTGACACTGTCGTATGCGGCCTTGAAGTAGACGAATAGGAGATGGGTTTCAATATTGAATTCTAATGTTTTCTCGAGAATCTGTCTTATTGAATGAATCTGGTCAATTGTCGATTTTTCTGGAGTGAATCCAGCTTGATATTTACCAACTATGCCCACTGTGTAAGCTTGCAGCCTTTCGTAGATAGGTATATAAGATAGGTCGTAATATTTAAGTATTTATCACTAAATACTTAAATATATTCAGAGCGTCTCTGATCATAAGGTTCTGGATTATTTGTATCTTGTTTCTGTTCGTTTTGCAAGTGTTCATGCAGTGCTAACTTAAAAATTTTAGTATTTATGACATTTAGGCGGTTTGTAGCTATTCTATTTTTGTTTACAAATTCAATTGTTTTTGTTAAGAAACTATCAAAATTTTTCAGAGAAACATTTATTAGAATAGGACATTTTTTTATTAATATTTTTTGTAATTATTACGTAAGCAGCAGTTTTATATAACAAACTAATTTTATTTAGTGAGTTAACAAAAAATTTTTTATTTCTAGTTCAACTTTGTAAGGTATTTTGCATTTTTTAGAAGCTCTTGATAATAATTGTAATCACAATTGAAAGCTCGAGTAAAAAATAGTCAACAAATAGCCCCTTTTATTGACTCCAACCCATCCAAAACAGTTTTATATTTTTTCCAAACGAGTCACAAGTACTTCTTTTTATATATATATATATATATATTATATATATATATATATATATATATATATATATATATATATATATATATAAATGAATGTATATATAAATGTATATGTATATAATATACACATTGATCGACATAATGTGATAGGGTGGATACAATGACAATCGATGTTTTTTGTTAAAGAAAGTTAGGGATAATTATGCAGTTGCAGACTAAAGTTGACAAACCTAACCTAAACTAAACTTATTTGGATGTGCAAATTTTGCAATAATATTATATTATACATCATTAAAGCCGATTGATAAACCTTTTTGTAGGTCATGGCCTTCTTCTTCTTCCTATTTATATGCAATTCTGCTTGTTCATTAGCGGATTAATACCTTTATGGAAGGTTGTCACTCCATATTTTGCGCGGTCGTCCGATACTTCCTCTGCCGATTCGTAACTTATCTCTTGCTACTTTGACGATACGGGTCTCCTCTATTCTGCTTAAGTGGTTATTCCATTCTTTTCTTTTATTTTGTGTTTATTCATTTATACACTGTACGTTACATTCTCTTCTAATGTCTTCACTTCTCTTTCGATCTCTCAGCGTCTTTCCTGTAATTCTTCTCAGTTCTCTCATCTCTGCCGTTTCCAATAACCTTTGTGTTGTGGCTGTGTCGGGTCTTGTTTTACAGGCATATATTATTATTGTTCTTACACTGGCTTTATAAATGTTTGACTTTATCTCAGTATTAATGTATCTGTTTCGAAGTATAGTATTATTAAGGCATCCTGCCAGTATATTTGCTTTTTGTACTTGATCTCTCACTTCTTTGTCTAGGTCTCCATAGCTAGACAGTGTAACTTCCAGGTATTTCATTTCCATTACTTATTCAATACTAATGCTAACAATTTCTATTTTACATCTGGTTAGTTCTTTTCTGACTACTATTGTTTAGTTGTCTGAGATGAGATTGTCATATTAAATTCTTTTGCTCTTATGTTAAATCTGTGGACTATTCTTTGCAGACTGTCTTCATCTTGGTCTATCAATATTGCGTCGTCTGCCTAACAGAGTATTTTGATTTCTTTCTTTCCCATTCTGTATCCTCTTCCTTTGTTAACGGTTTTGATGATTTCATCCATGATCAAATTGAAGAGCATGGGGATTAATGAATCCCCTTGTCTTATTCCGCTGCCTCTCTCGATACTTTCTGTAAGTTGTCCATCTATTCTGACTTACATTTTGTTATTTTGATAGATGTTATCGATAGTTTTTATAATATGTAGGGGAGCTTCTCTACTATACAGAAGATAGATAAAGCATTGAGTCTTACTTAGTCAAACGCAGAAATTCTGGTCTATTATACTCTAGTGATTTCTCAGTAGTTTGCTTTATAACTAATATTGCATCTGTACACGATTTTCCACTACAAAAGCCCTGTTATTCATCTGCTAAACTTATGCTCCAATTTATTAGTACTTGTAAAGTTTTAGTTGTAAGTTTTAGCGTAGTATTTAACAAGTTTATACCTCTGTAGTTTTCTGGTTCTTTTTTATATCCTTTTTTGAATAGTAGAATTAGTTCGCTCGTTCTTCATTCTTCCAGTATTTTATTGTGTTTTATAATTTTATTAATTAATGTTGATAATTCTTCTGTTATTGCTGCTCCATAATATTTCAGTAACTCTTGGTATCCCGTCTTTACCTGCTGCTTTTCTGTTCTTCGGGTTTTCAAGTATTTTCCGAACTTCCTGTACATTTATATGTATTTCTTTACTTCCGTTCTTTGACCTCTTATTTTCTTATTATTATAATTTCCTTTTGAAAAACCGTAAAAATCATGTTCCATTTCTTTCGAAAAGCATTTCCAGTGATCATTTTTTATTTCTCTCTCAAGTGCATGTGTTTCGTTTCTAATCGTCTTGTATTTATAGTATTCCTCCTGTGTTTTGGCTGACATATATTTCAGGTAAGCTTTTTTCTTTTTATTACGTTTCTCCTTCACTTCTGTACAAAACCATGGCATTCTTCGCCTTGAGAACGATTTATTTTTATTTTTATTTCTTTCACCAAGAACTTTAATTTTTACCCAGCTTTCTTCGACTCCATCACTTTCTGTGGGATATGTATTTCTGCTTTTTTCGGTTATTCTTTTTTGGAGTAGGTATCTTATGGAGTCATCTTGTAAGCTTTTGACTTTTATCTTTTTTAACAGCCAGATTTCTTAAGCCACTTTTTCGATACAGCCACATTTCTAAAGCCTTTAACATTTAATAGTTGCTGCTAGTTGACGTCCACCCTTCTACTCTTCGTGGGGTTCATTTCGTGGAGCGCGATCGGATGAGCACGAAATGAGCACGAAATAAGCGCGAAATGAAAAACCAACTAGTCGTATGGCTGTTTCATAAAGCCAACCTGTCAAAGCCAACAAGCGTATTCCGCGCTCACAGAGCTCCACATAAAAATAGGCACGTTGCCAAAATTGTATTTGAATGTGTTTACTATATTTTTGCTAAAAGTAATTGATTATCTTAGCCAAAAAAAATCTGAATCATTGCAAAATCTTTCAATGTCAGTTCATCACACAGCTCCTATACCATCCAAGTATTTGAAGACGAAAAAGAGCTTTGGTGGTCGGTTATTCTGCCTACAGTCCTGACTTGGCATAGTGCAAGTTCTTTATGTTACCGAGAATAAAAATCACTCTATGTCGTAAACATTATAAGCGCCAGCTAAGAAGCAAGAAGCAAACAAGAATCTTCTGAGATACCTAATTCGGACTGGCATAAACGCTTCGACGATTAGTTTGTTGGACTGTAAAAGTATTATTATTGAACTTAAAGGCGAATACATATGTTCCTTCTATTATTTGTCCAAAACTTTTAGTGTACGCCTTGTACAAACTTCAACATATAGGATGAACATGAGATGAAATTACTAAAATTAAAGAGAAACAGACGAGAGAAAAAGGTACTAACTAACAAAATCTTAAGTTTTATGTGGGATAAACTATATTGGATCAGTATTTAGGTAATCTTTAATTTGATTTTTGCCTCCTGTTATACATGTAATTACAACTTGCCGCTTGTCTTTTGTAGCTTACATCAAATACATCAAATTATATAAAGTATTAAAAATTAATTCACATATCAAGTACATTTTAATTTTGAAAGTGGTAAGCCAAAAATAAATTTAACTTCCTTGTCGCACGCTACTGCTCCGATAAAATAGAGACTCCATAGTTATTCACGAAAAAAGGATTTGGCTAAAAAAATAATAAGATCACCTATTTTATGTTCAATTTATTCAAATAAATTCGTATTATTTAGCCATAGATAGCATTAAGGTGTTGTATGCCAAGGCATTGCCTATCTCTGTCTTTATTATACGTGAACATTTTATTTTCTGACTATGTATCTAATTACATAAAATAGCACTGGGATTTTGCATTATCACAGTATTTATTACAACAGCATCGCTATTTACATCGGTGTTAAAGGTTTTTACGGTATGCACAGGTATAGTTTCCTGATAATATAAGCTTAAAATCTGTATTTAAGTTTTTGTTAAGAACTTTAAAACACAAAAGGAATACAAAATTTACATAAATCGAAGAACTTCTTGTGTATAATGTTATATTTTAAATAAAAAAATAATTTAAAGATTTGTCCAAAAATATTACAAATCTTCAAAATGTTTTTGGTCCACTCGGACCATCATCAATGAAAAAACCTGTATATTTCCACTTAAAATACCAAAAAACATAAAGTAAAATTTTGACTGTTAAAATTTTCACAAAACATGTGGAAAATACCTTCATTAAAAGTGGTTGAAACTAGCTACGTAAACAGATGTAGAATCCCTTATCTTATATGAAACTCATGGTTAATATTAATATTTTATTGACACTAAGTCGATGTGATAAGATTTAACATAAAAGGAACATACATCTTACCTCCTTGAAAGGGGGAACAACTTTGTCCAACTAATAAGCAAGCCAACTGATTAGACCAGGAAGGAAATGAAACATTTTTTTGTTTTCGACGTAACTCGTAACAGCCAACGTAAGTAACCCGTCAAGTTTGAAATAACATAACCTTAAACAACTTTGAGTTATAAAAATCCACACCATATTATTTTTTTAACTAATGTTTGACGCTTCGATTTCTACTCCGAAAATCGTACTTCTTCGTCTTTACGTGCCGCCTCCGCGACGAAGGTTGGCAATCATCGCTGCTCTAACTTTTGACACTACAGCCCGAAAAAGTTCAGTTGATCCAAACCATTCTCTGAGGTTTCTTAGCTAGTACATTCTTCTTCTACCTATGCTGCGCTTTTCTTGAACCTTTCTCTGCATTATTAGTTTAAGGAATTCATATCTGTGACCACGTGTTATATGACCCAAATATTGTAGTTTTCTTATTTTGATGGAATCCAGTATCTCCCTGCTGTTCTCTATTGTTCTTAATACTTCTTCATTGGTTATTCTGTCTGTCCAGGAGATACTCAGCATTCTTCGATATGTCCACATTTAGGTAATTTGTACTTCGCTATTTTGTGTGTCCTGCACACACCGTCACGTAGATTTAACACAAGAATTAATGGCAAAGCTTTGCATGCAAACCCTAACGTATATGTGTAATAGGAACTCGGTTATACCTGTCGGTTATGCATGCAAGGTTAAAACCATCATGCAAACCCTAACGTGTATGGCCTCCATTAGACTGATGGTACGGTGATCGCAACATTGTCTGGCGTTTTTCTTTTTCGCTATAGTCACGAATGTTGATAGAAGGCATTCTTTAGGTAATATACCTATTCTATATATGATATTAAATAATTCGACAATAACATGTATATTGAAGTCAGCGATAAATTGCAATATTTCTGTCGGTATTTCGTCTGGTCCTACTGCTTTCCCAGTTTTTATTTTTCTTTCTGTCCAGTCTCTTCAACGAAATAGTCGATATCTATTTTGTCTTCTTCTTCTTCTTTTTGTGCCACTCCTATCGGAGATCGGAAATCATCAAGGCTATTCTGACCTTGTTCTGATTTTGTCTTGTTTATCGTTAAACAGCTGTTCTATATAGTTTGCCCATACCATCAATTTGTTTTGTGTATCCATTACTGTGTCTCTTGTTTCATCAACTAGTATATTTTGTTTGTATTCTGGTCTTTTAGTTAATTATTTTATTTTCCTGTGTAAATTAAAGCTGTCATATTTATTTTGTAGCATTTCATTTATTTTTGCCCTTATATATCTACTCTTTTTTTGTTCATTAAGTTTAGTATTTCGTCCGTCATCCAATCTTTTTTCCTTTCTTTGGTTTTGAGTAGATACTTTTTTGAAGGTTCTATTAAGTCGGCCTCTATTTTTTCCCAGTTCTTGTTAATGTTTTCTTCATTGCATTCCCCTTTAATCTGTACGTTGTTTCTGGATCTCTTAGTGCATTTATATCAGCTCTTTCTTCATTTGCTGTCTTCTCTATTATATCTGCTCCAGCTTGTGTTTTGACTATAGTAATACTATTCCGATATCTTTCTTTGATCATTATCTTTACTAAATTTGATTTCTCATTATCCGAAGTTCATTATCTCTTGGCGATTTCCACGTGTACAAATGTCTATTAGGTAATTCAAAGAACGTGTTTGTAACAATCATATTATGTATGTTATGTATGAATTGTATCAACATATCTCCTCTTTGATTTTTATTACCAAATCCAAATATTCGCGGGCGTAACTGATATTCAAAATCGCCCATCGTTTCAAGCGTTTTTTTTTGGTAGAATGGTTCATTCTGCAGAAAAAGTGCTAATAAACATTTTTGTTCAAAATTATCTCGGCTACATTTCTTGTTTAAAATATTTTTTTCTACGGCGTACAAATTATTGGTAACTCCATGTTTCTTGCCTCTCCTTTGAGGTACTTTGTTTAATGTGAGTTTTAACGATATTTACATCAGAAAATCAGTAAGGTAAACAAAATATTGGAATAAAAGATAATTCGGTCCGAAATCGAATTTTTTTCAACTTCCAATTGTCTTTGATTCTATTCTTTTCTTTGTTATTTGAAAATTAGAAGTCCATAATAAACACGAATGACAAGACTTTATTTCTCGAATGCAAGGTTGCCATTGTCGGACAAGACTTGGCAACTATGTACTGAATTTGCTAACGACGTGCATCTCAAGCACTTCCTTTCTATCATCTGCGCACATTGCGGTTCCTTGCTATTTATATTATATTTATGCTATATATATATATATATATATATATATATATATATATATATATATATATATATATATATAAGAGTAAGAAAAAAGAAGTACTTGTGACTCGTTTGGAAAAAATATAACACTGTTTTTGATGGGTTGGAGTCAATAAAAGGGGCTATTTGTTGACTATTTTTTACTCGAGTTTTCAATTGTGATTACAATTTTTATCAAGAGCTTCTAAAAAATACAAAATATCTTACAAAGTTGAACTAGAAATAAAAAATTTTTTGTTAACTCACCAAAATAAAATTAGTTTTTTATATAAAACTACTGCTTAACATATTAAATACAAAAAATATTAATAAAAAAATGTCTTATTCTAATAAATGTTTCTCTGAAAAATTTTGATGAAGTTTCTTAAGAAAAAAAATTGAATTTGTAAATTCTATTTTTGTTTACAAATTCAATTTTTTTTCTTAAGAAACTTCATCAAAATTTTTCAGAGAAACATTTATTAGAATAAGACATTTTTTTATTAATATTTTTTGTATTTAATATGTTAAGCAGTAGTTTTATATATATATATATTATATATATATATATATATATATATATATATATATATATATAGATATAGGTATATCTTATATCTAGACCAGCGTTATGGTAATTTATATAACAGACAAACCTAGACCCTTCAAAAAATATATTTTTATTAAAAACTTGATTTTCTAAAACTAATTATTAAAATAAATATAATTAATTTTCCTTCATTGTCTCCTTTTCATCCCCTATTTAATAGAATAATTTTCATTTCATTGGCTGCACCTGAAAACACTTTATTTAGTAACATGAGATAAAGCAGAGGGAAGCGATAAATCTTATGTCAATATTTAGGGGTTGTAATTTAAGGACAGTAGTAGGCGGAGTGCGACTCCGAAACATCCCTTCTGCGCCAACCCTCTGTTGCGTCACCCCAGCATTTCTATTAGGATCGTAGCAGTGGCCAGAGGTAACGTTATATAGGGGTTGAAAATCATGCTTTTTAATATAATATATATTTATGTAGTTAAGAGTAGGAGTTAAATAGCATTATTGTTAGATAATTCGATAATAATGTTAGAATATTCGATTATAATCTTAAATATAAAAATATAATTAATTGGGTTTTCTTTAATTTGAAAATTTGATTAGTTCATTTTAAAAATTTACAAAAATATTAAATAATTAACATACATCAAGGGATAACGTAACTGAAAAGTTTTCCTGTTGGCCGAATTGTAGCCGAATGGTATAATCACAGACCCGCAACAATCTGTCTTTTCTTATCCAGAGAAGTTAATTGTAAGTAATTAACTGCGATTTCTTTGGTAAAGTCGTTCCAGTAAGGTACCTAAAAACTTTCAAAAAAATTATTTCAAGTCAAAAAAAGATATAACTAATTAACTAAACTTCCAAAGTACTTCCTTATTTGGCATTTATTCTTCGTAATTATGTGGTGGTGTTATCATTCGGTAGTATGTTACTGCTTTAAACAAATAGTGGCAGCATCATAAGAAAGTGGTGTAAAACTAGAGATCGATAAACGAATTCATCAACATAAAAAATAAAAACAACACTATTTTCTGACGATCAGCTGATAATCCAAAATTCTGAAAATGTCAAATGCCGCAATCGAAAAATTTTAATATGAAAAAATGTCGCTAAAAAGAATGTACCTAAGTTAAAGTAAACTACATGTAATACTACATAAGTAAGTATAAAAATAGTACCTGAGGATCATGCACTAAAACAAGTAAGTCATTTCAATTATCAAGGGTGTTCACAAGTTTCGAGAAAGATAAAGACATTGATCGTAAAATTTACAGGTTTTAATATATGTGCAAAACAATTAAGAGGAAGGAAAGGAAATAATTTGGCAAAACCTCCTCTAAGATATCCTTTTTAGTCATCTTGTCTCTTTTTTGTATTCAGTTAAGAGTTTTCCTGTTTTTTCTTTGGCTTTTTCGATAGCCGCATTACTTCTTTTCTTAGTTTTTCCGTTTTCTACTCCATCAAGGAGTTTGTCTGTTCTTTTTCTTACCTTTGATTGGACAGTTCTCCTGGTATGATGTGAGACTTATTTCCCTGACTCGATCATTCGCCTCTTCAATATCTATACAATTTTTTTATATAACTAATTGTATTTCCTATTGTAGCGAGATTAAATAAAACGAACGGTTCGAATTTATATAAATATATTTATTTATAAGTTTACAGTTCGGTACTCACTTATCTATTAAAACTTACTTCTAACATCGTTACATATAATACCAAAGTTACTATGTTCTAGAACATTCCCACCTCTATATCGCCTACGTGACGGATTGTTATCTGCTCGCACTCGATACATCGCGAAGTTTCTCGATGCTTTTTCGAGATGCAACTCTTACATAGGCCATGCCGAAAGCATGTTCGTAACACAATCTTTGCTTTTACCAATGTGTGCTTTTAAACACATACCAATTAACAATTTTTCTTCAATACATATAGTTATATCAAGATCGTCCTGAGTTATCTTTTTGCTAATGATAAGTGCATTAGTTTTATTATTCAATATGAGCCCTTCACCTAGAATATAGTTAAAAAGGTACTTACCGCGTTCATCAGTCTTCTTACTTCCCCATACCATGTGATGTGAGTTGGTATCACAGCCGATGATGACATGTAGTCCAGTCCTTCTACAGTGTTCAATTACATTTCGAATCGCCATTCGAGAGGGATCTGTTACTGCTCTATTATTTGGAAAGTACATAGAGCATACGACTATATCCCGTCTGCCCGCTTTCTTCCATAAAGTGAGTTGAGCTGTAATCATATCTTTTGTACACAGCCTGAAAGTAAGATATGGTTAATATCTTACTTTCACCTTTTTATCTTACTTTACGAGAACCTTTTCTTGGCTGTACTCGGAGTTTAGGATAGATATATCTAAGAGATATTCAAATTGACTATTTGTTGACTATATGAATAGTGCTGTAGACTGGAAATGTGGCGGTGAAGGTCACAGGTTCTTTTGTTTGTATTTCCCCAGGTAGGTGGTACAACCAGTTAGAGAATGGTTGAAGGGAAGAGGGTAAGGCAGAGCAGCCGGAATGAGCTGCCCACTGATGGTAGATGACTGCAGGTGGGGACAGGATGTGTCAATTCCGGTTCCAAACCACGCTTATCTCTCGTAACCGTTCTTATTGTGTTCCATCGCCATCACCTCACAAGAAACCCGGCAGTCCCGACCGCGACCGGACAAGAACTGGTCGCTGCACGACGACCAGGAAGATTATCTATTGGTAACATATCTGACCATATTTTTCTTAACAGGCCCTAAATCATACATTACCATAAAACTTTTTTTAAACTGTATGTCATATACTTTACAAATGATTTCATATTAATTCAAAAAGGTTCTGAAATTGTTTTCTTGTAGCATTTTTAAGTTAAATATTATTTTATATGAGTCTAAATTCAAACTGAAATCATGGACAAGTTAGGACCATTCATTTTATTTTAGAATTTTTTAATAACGATTTCCGGATTGGACATCAAAACCTCCAAACATAAAAAACCTCTTAATAATAGATGCAGAGTATTGAGCTACAGAACAAATGATAATTAGATATTGTTGCTACTGCTGATACCACAAGAGAAAAAAAATAGATAAACTAACAAGACACAGATTAAAACGTGAAAGATGTAGAAATAAAGATGTTTTTTATTTGTTTATTATAAATGTTTTTTATATTAGTATCATATTTTATATCATATATCATGTATCATATATATTAGTATATTTACGATGACTATGAGTATCATTTCGTGAAGCAAAATTAACATGTTACATAAGGAATTTTAGTCAAAACTCTCTCTATTTTAACCTACCGTACCCTCCCACTTGAGCTCTTTTATAGTTTTGATGGATTAGTAAATACCGCCTATAGATTTCAGACCTTTTGATACTACTTCTTGCAAACTGTTTCTGTTACCCTGGTTGGGTAGAATGTGAAAAGAGAAGTTCTTGTGCTCTCTGGCTGCTCTTGCGCAAACAAGAGACATGAAAATTTTGAAAAAAAATGAAGACTTATTTGGAGAAATTAGTGCATATGTTCAATTGAGTAAAAAAGCTATTTAGGCGAGTTCTCAGAATATATTAGCATTAGACATTATTTATAAAAAAAATAAATCAAATGGAAGTAGCCAAAAACGCATATTTGGTTTTAACCCTCGATTAATCAAGAGATGTAATTAAAATTTCCCAAAGTTTCTGTTTTGTATCACAATATCATTGATTTTTTACTAGTCAATGTTTTAGATAATTCTCAAAAATACTTTAATAAACAGATTTTTTAAAAAGTAACTGTGTAGTGTAAAACTTCTTGTTTAATTGGTATATTAAATTATAAAATTATGAAAATATCAATAACGATTACAAAATTTTTCAAAACATTTTCGCCCTATCGGAACATCATCAGTGATACTTGAAATATTTGCAGAAAGACAATTAAAAAACGTAGAAAATGAACTTAAAACTAAATGATATAATTATGGATTTTTAACTACTGAGAAATTACTCTAAAATGGTACCACGTCTGGGTCAACTAACAGGCAACTCAACACGTTTTAAGAAAACAGATTTTTCTTAAAATTTCATGATTGTCTATCTAACTTACTTTTTTATATTAAATAAGAATTTTGTGTATGTAGTAACCTAGTTGTCTGACTTGGCCTTCTATGTATTGAAAATATGCCGAATTAAAACCTGCAGGAATACGTTGTTTATGCCAAAAAATGGACGTGTACGAAATCATCACCGTACACCCCCAATACAATGATTATATCCTCCGAGATATAACAAGCTGATCACCGGCATCCTTTGAAGACCCGTAAACTCGTCACCACAGATAGGTACTCAGAAATTATATATATTTATTTATATCGGGTCTCCCACGGTGAGTGGCCTATTAGACGTATTAGAGGTAATTAATAAGCACTTCACTATCCATGTTGAAGAAAAAAGAGCAAATTGAGAGCATTTTTTGCATAGGTTTGGGTAGCTGTCAATAGAGTTTAGTGGAATCCCCTACCAAATACCAGCCATAATTTGCATTAAATACATCCAGTCTTAAATTATTCTTTTAAATTATCAAGCCTTAGTGTTTTTCAAGCATCTTTTTTACCTGTCACGGGGTGCAGGTAGGCCAATGATCAGTTCGCAAATCTCTTTATTGTGATGATGAGTTTGCACTATCCCATTTATGCTAATTGGTGATGAATTTAGGTGTACCATAAAAAATCCGTATATTTTTGATGATACTGAAACTAAGGAGCAACGAAAGAAAGTAAACAGAAGGTAGAAACTAGCTGTAGTATTTATAATGAGTGTGAATAACTACCTAAAACAATTATTCATCTAGTTCTATGATTTTATCTATTCTAGAGTTTTATCTATTTGCTTATTTAGAGACAGCGTAGATTTTAAATAGCCAAATTCATACATATATGATAAATAGCAAATATGAAGTAAACTAGGGATAAAAGGTAGTTCTATATGTTCACAGCCTACTTTGGAACATAGGTATGAGTTACAAATGTCGTGATGTATTTATTTTTATTCTGGTCCCGTACGGGTGTATTGTAACTGAAATCGTGATATAGTAAATAGTTAATAAGTTGTAACGTTATAAACGTCACATCTCTATTAATTTATATTTAAATAATTATTTTATTTTAATTTCTTTATTAATTTAATAATTTCTTTACCTTTAGTTTAATTTTTACTATTTTTTTATTTAAAAAGTAGTTGGCGCCCTCTCTTTCTTCCTCTGTTTTCGTTTTCTTCCTCTGTCTTTATTTACTTTCTCTTTCTGTCCCGTAGATCAAATATTCGCCCCTCTCTTTCTGATTTGTGTTGACAGACAAGCTAGTTTCATGAAATAGCAACATCCTATGACATCTGTCCTGTGCTAACTTCATTTAGTCTCCCACTTTCTGTCAAAACAACTTTTTTAACGTGATGGGATTATTTTTTGCCTCTTTTTGATTTTTATAAAAGTAGGCAAAAATTATTATTAGACTCATTTTATGGTATACAAATTCTCTTGGTGTAAGTACTTTCATTGTGATATTTATTCTATAATTCTGACTGCATTTCCAATTTTCATAACCTTACTTCTTTCACTAAACCACGTTTCTTAAATATGATTTTTTTATCGATTATATGCATCTAGAAATCTTAACAAAATTTAACTAAGTAGAATTTTCTAGTAATAATTATATTTCATTTCATCCTTGTCATACGCTATTTGTTTAATTGTAACTTTGTAAAATGGCAAGGAAGTTAAACCTTCCTTCTTGATGTGTTTCTAATGTAAGCTGTTTTTCATATTTTAGTTATATTGGGAATATTTACCAATTTATTGGGAATATTTACATTTTATTGGGCTTTTTGACAGCCTTAAAAGCAGCCCATCAAATGAAGCAATAAGTATTACTTATCGGTTGTTAAGCTTTGTCAGGGTTAATTATTGTGATTTTTTTTTATTATTTTAAATAAATATGTTTGGTTAAAATTTGTCTTATCTGCTATCAACTGAGAACTCAGGTTCAATCCCTATTTTAAGACAAGACGCACTCACCCTTGAGATACTGAGCTAGGCAAGGTATAGACGATAAGCTCCCATGGTTGATTGAGGTATTATTTTTACAATAGAACTTCAATTCTCTTTGGCAGTTTTATCGTTACAAAGTATAATTGTAAAGTTTAAAAGTATTTGCCGGATCACGGAAATCCAAAAGTTCTGTAAAAATTCGGATGTCCAAAAAAATCTAAAAGAATCATCTTAGAAATATAACATTAGGCAATACCACTGACTGCAAAATTTTGGATTTAGCGTACAAAGCCACTTTTAACCCAGATCATTCCTTCTACTTAGTGTATATGTGTTTTTTATGTATGTGGGTTGGAAATACTTTTACGTATCAGCAGGATAGATGTACTGCCTGGTATGTCGGACTAGTATATTAAAATACAATACCAACTAAAACCCGTTCCCCTTCTCTGCCCCTGTTTTCTACCCGGTACTATCGGATGGAATTACTTCACGGAGGGAATATCTAGCTGTTGCTCTCCCTTTATGATGTTGAAGTCCTCTCTTCAACTGATTGCTTCTCTCCTCCTTAGCGTTTTTATTTTCAGCGTATCTCTTTTTAATGCGGCGAAGATCCTAGAAGACTTTATGTTTAAAACGATAAAGGTATGCTTGAGAACAGCCGTGTCCTGAGAGCATCTGCGTCAGATAGTAGTTGACCTTGCCATGTTTGTAGTTCAGCTAAACATTCACCTGTGGTATCAGACAATGCATCCACCTAGAGGTAATGGATTTTGACAAGAGCTATGGGTCATGCCGATGCAGTACACATGTTTACCTGTTATTAACAAGGTCATAGCTCTTGTCAAAATCCATTACCTATACCCGTTGTTGCAAAATCCTACTGAAATTGCCATTCAATCAATGTTGTTTTGCCGTTCTATTCTTTTAAGTTTATCTCAGCACAATATAAATATAATTGACTCCCTTTGTTCATAAAAGGTCCTCTTTTTTTTCAGCTAATAAACCAATAGGTAGCATTCCAGCTATGACGTATATTGCATCCTCACATACTATGTGGAATGCGCTGGTAACTCAAAACATTTCGCAATGCTTCAATCCTCTATTCCTAGCAGCAATAAGGCATTGATTAGTGGTCAGTGTAGTAGTGTCTGGGGGCTCGGGAGACCTAGGAAGCCCGATCATCGAAGAGGATGTCAAAAGCTCGGCGCAATGATAATCGACTTGGTTCAACTCTGGAGACTGTTAAGTTTAATATTAATTCCTGTAATAGTTATTTTTGCTGTTTCGATAAGTGATTGTATTAAAAAAGGCTCTAACCCTAATTTCTAAAAACCATTATCAGGATAGTTTTTATTTCTGTGGTTTTAACGACAATTATAAATTGTTTGTGTAGAGTTGTCACTATCAATGTATTGCAATGAGCATAAGTTCTGTCGCTACGGCAAGAATTGTGGCGGCGTTAGAAGATGGCCATGATCAGCACGAAACTACGAGAAACATTGGTATGAGTCTTTCTAGTACACAATGAGTATGGCAACGATACGAATAGACCGATCTGCTTATTCAGAATTACAACAGCTAGGGATGACCGCTTTGTCGTTTTTAGTGCGTTGAAAAACCGAACGGTCACGCAGTTTCTCTTACAAATCATCTGCAAAAAGTACGAAATGTAAACATAAGTGAATGGACGGTGACTGGATGAGTTAGAAGGCGACTTTAAGCTGCTGGTTTATCTTTTTGAACTAGAGTAATTAGACCGCCGCTTCCCCGTGAACACCGAATTACCAGATTGAATTTTGACCGATAACACTTGGCTTGGATAATACGGGATTCCTCTTCTTCTTCTTCGTGCGACTAGGATTACTCCTGTTTGTCTGCTTATTATTCTGTTTTAGTCGTTGTTGACTGTACATTATCTTTCCATCTTTTTGGCGGCCTTTAAACGGGTCTTCTTCTATACGGCTTGTTGTTTTTACAGATGTTCGCTATCTATCTGCTCCCATTGGGTTTACATGTTCGTTCCAGTTTTTTTTCTTGTTTTTATCCACCTGTTAATATTTTGAATTTTGCATTGTCCGCGTATACTTCTTTCTGTTAGTTTGTCTGTCTCTTAATCATATGCCCGCTATTGATCTTAATACTTTCATTTCGATATTGTTGATTTGTTGTTTCGTCTTTCTTGTATCGGTCCTTGTCTCCACTGCATATGTTAGGACAGGTCTTACTGTTGTCTTGTATACTTTCATTTTGCTTTCGGTGGTTAGATGTTTGATTCTCCATATGGTTTCTCGGAGGCAACCACCTTACTCTTGCCGCTTTTAATGCTTGCCTTGTGGTCTCTGTTCTTATATCCCTGTCACTAGTGATCTCTACTCCTAGGTAATTGAATTTCATTACTTGTTCTACAATTTTTCCGTCTATTTCTAGTTTGCTCTTTGCTGATCACTATATATTTAGTTTTTTCTACTGATATTCTCATATTAACTTTGTTTGCTGTGTTATTGAAGGTATGTAGCTGTCTTTGTAGGTCATCTTCGTTATCAGCAATTGGTACTGCATCATCGGCATAGCATAGTATCGTGATTTTATGTGCTCCCATGTGGTATCCGTGCCGTTTTCTTACTTCGTGAATTATTTGAAAAACAATGGGCTGAGCGAGTCTCCTTGGCGGATTCCTCATTTTAGTTCTATGCATTCTGTTTCGCCTGTTGGCATTATAACTCTGATCTTGTTGTTCTTGTTAATTTCATTAATTGTCTTTGTGGTCAGAATACGGGATTGGAGTCATGTATTATTTTTGATGCTTATGAAAATAGTCGATCGAAGTATATTGGAAAATGTAAAAAGAGTATACCTTGTCTGTCAGCTGTTTACCCAATTATTTCCCTTCTTTGAGTTTATATATACATATATATATATATATATATATATATATATATATATATATATATATATATATATTGCAGAGGTTTTAAAATGTAAAATTATCCCTAGATCCCCTTTTAGCCCAGAACATCTAGCCAATATGTAATATTCCATAAAACAAAAATAAAACATATGTATATACCGAGGCTACTAATAATATTTTATACATGATAATAATGATATTGTTTGTTGTCCATAGAAAATATAAATACATAGAGCATAAATAGTAAGTTTTATATAAATCTACCTACCGCAGATGTCTGGTTTCTACATCATTGTCTAGATATTTGTTTCTTATTTAACTCATACTTAATCTTTTTTAGGTCCTACTGCTGTCAGAGATTAACTTACTGATGATTTTTTATGTTATAATAGATGAAAGTACTTCACTACGTATATATCACGTTTTTATCTCTTTAGATATTTTACACTACAAATTGAGATTAAGAAAACAATTTATTAAATTGTTGAAAATGAGTTATTGATTTCCCATTTCATCGCCTGTATTGTGTATAAAGAAATAAAAAAACTAGTTTACTGTGATTCAAAATAATGAATTATTACAAATATATTACCTAGTTGGCGTATATGTTTACGTTGTTACTTATTAAGTTAAATATATTGGTTAGGGGGGCGACCCTGGCGATGGGGTCTAATATTATCCAAGAAGAAGCACAGAAGCGACTTAATCAGACAAATGTAATAGGTTTGTTTCTGCAGTGGTTTGCTTACCGTTTGTAAACTCTGCACTCTGCGTAGACGTGAAATTAGACTGTTTTCTGACCGTTGTCAAAATTTATGCTGCACGAACGATTTGCTGATTATCGAAATTAAATTAATCTAACCTAACCAAATATTTTTGGTTAATATCGAGATTCATAATTTTTGTAATCAAACAAATAGATTTCTAATATGGAAGATAAGTACTACTTACTTTTTTCAAAACAATAACTTCGTCTAAAGTGAAAGTTTAACAAAATAATGAAACACATTTTTCTAAACGGCATTTAAAGGTTGCATTTGTTTCAGATTTACAAGAGTTTATAATTATAAACCAAAGCCCATCGACAAGTGTTTCAGTCAGTATATCTTGGACTCACAACCAGACACTGTCATTAATAGATTTTTATAAAAAATACAGAGATAGGGTAGGGAGTTTACAAATGAAATCCATGAAAATTATGTGGGCAAAAGTAGCAGAACAACTAAATGACTTACATCATTTTAATTTGAATGCATGTCACTGCGAAAATAGATGGCGAGTAATTGAAAGAAATTATAAGAAATATATAGATGAGAGTAAAAAAACTGGAATAGGCCGCAATGTCTCATCTAGAACTAGATGAGACATTTGGACAAAAAAGAAATGTCAATCCTGAATTGCTGTTATCTAATGAAACAGTTGCACATCACATAGATGGAAAGCCTGAAGATGTAGCAACAGCTAAAGCCAATGTTCTTAGTTCTACACCAAAATCACTTAAAAGAAAGAGAGAGAAACCAGTTAGCAAAAAACAAACTGTTTGAAGAAGAAAGACTTTTAGAAATAAGAAAACAAAATAAACTGAGAGAGAAGACGAACGAAATACTTAGCAAGTATTTAGTATCAAAAGAATCTTTACCTACTGAAATACTTTAATTTTTAGGAAAGTAAATTTAAGATTAAGTTTGTACCAGGTTTTTTTTTAATAAAAACGCATCAGAGTTATATTTTTATTTTCTACAAATTGAACGTGTAACAAATAAAAAGAATATACATATATTACCTCTAAAACTTAAAAAAAAAATTAAATACATCACACTTTAAGTAATACATGTTTTACAGTCTATAGCGAAGAGATTAAAATATTTCAGAATATTAAAAAAAAATGTAATGAACATTATTAATTTACATAGGTAACAAATGCATGATTTCATTTCTTCTTTCCATTCCATTTCTGTCTGCATGATTCTCATCAATGTCGAAATTAAATGGTAAAATATTTTCATCCTTTACAACTATAGTCTCAGCTAATGGTGAAGTTCTGAAAACTCTGCTGTCATGTACTGAACCTGGATAACCGACAAATAAGTCCCTTATTCTTCTTTGGTAGTCACAAACTACTTGCAACTAAAATTATATATAAAAATTCTAGTCAGTTTTTAAGTTTACAAGATATGTATTAGTATGTGATTACCTGAATAGAATAATAATGTTTTCTATTTAAGTATGAGTCTGGATCATTTGTTGGTTTGTCTATTTTAATGTGACTCCTATCAATTACTCCAATAACACCTGGAAAATTGTTTTGCCTAAAGTTTCTCTCAATTTCTATTTTCTCTTCACTTGATGGCCATTTAATTACTTGAGGGGCCATATTGCTCAGGAAATATGTTAACTTTCTAATTAATTTAAAAAGAGTGCTGATAGCAATATCAAATCTATCAGGTACATCTCTGAAAGATGCAGTCTGGTGATCAACGAACCATAAATATATTAATGTTTGTTCATATTCTCCAAGCTTTCCATTGCCTCCCGCTTGATAATGAAAATATTGTGAATTTCTAAAGTGGTTCGCAATATCTTCAGCAACTGCACGACTAACACGAAAGTGTTCAATAAATTTACAATCGTTGTAACTTGACACCGTTTCTTCAATATAATTCTTATTTTTAGGCCTTATACGTTCATCTAGAATTTGTAACAAACCTTCATCCGACGACAATTCATTAATATCAAACATCTCTTCATCAGAAGAAGAACTTTCAGAAGATTCCTGAAATATATTTTTTTTACTTCATAAGTTATTTAATCATAGTTATATCACGTATAATTACCATGTTGGATATTTAGTCCAAAAATTTATTCAATAAAGAATAATCAATGTAAATACACCAAACGTTGGAATTGAAAAATAACCAATACATAATCAGTTCAATATACCTTAGTGAAAAATATTTACAATATATTTTATATTTACAGGTTAAGAATAAGAAACCTTATTTATTTATACTTACTACGCCTGCGTCAAACTATTAGTTGGAAAATAATCTTCAAACCAGAATGATTATTTGAAAACGATTTGTAAACGGTCGACAAATCTGCAAGAACATCTGACCAAACAGTTGGAGTTTGAAATTAAACCTCCACGAACACAATTATTTTACTGCGCAAACTCGAGCGTTGTAAAACCGTTTCCAACTACTGCAGAAACCTATTATTAAATCAAAAGTTAAAAAAGTCTGTACAGAAACATACCAGTCTTTTCAAATGTATTATTATTTTTTAAACAGAATTGAACACTCTGTTAGCTCTCTATTATTGCAATTGCACTAAACAACTTTGCGTATAGCATTTCCTTTCAATTTATACGCAACTGTCGTCAATCTTTTAGTAGGAGCACTTCCAACTAGTTATTGTCTGTCAGTTGCTTGCTTGTTGTATATAAATTAGTCGTTTTATAATATAAATAAAATATTCTGCGGATTACATAAAATTTGATTTTACAGGTTCTACAAGAACTAATAATGAGCCCACAATGTGAAATATGGAACGAACTTTCAAGTAAAAAACTCTGCGACTATGCCTACTTATAAGGCATCTACAACATAGAATCTAACAGTCGTTGCACATTGTGCATGACGAAATGAATCGGAAAAATTCGACCCATTTACTTTCATCTCTCATAATTTTTTTGTAGCATTATACAGACAGAAAAATGTATCAATCAACATTGTAACGTATCAAATCGCTTTTAGGTTCTATCCAGTTGGAAGAAATCAACTGTCCTGGTTGCGTAACATTAGAGAATGGACAGGTCAAACGGTCGAGGAATTGGTTCATCTAGCTGCAGATCGAGAAACATTTCATCAGCTTGTAAATATGACAATAGCCAACGCTTAAAAACAAGCACGGCACACAAAGAAGAAGAAGGGACATCCTATATTTCGATCATCTCCCTGCCGACCATTCTTACGACAATATTTTTTTATGACAACTTTGCAAATTTTAACTATAATAAAAATTCCGTTAGCCCTAGATATTTCCTTTGAAATATTCTAAATAATGATCTTTTTTAAGATGCCGTTTAGTGTCCGCAAAAAGTATAGCTATTCTCCGACCACCCTGGTATAAATTCAATCTTTATTGAACGTAATCCCCAAAACTGATAATTCAAACAAGGTACTTTTGTCACATATCAATATGCCTAATATTTCGAATCCAGTCATTTTTCCATTTGCAACTGAATAAGATTTAACGTTCGCTGTCACTACCTCTGTTTATCGACCCCTTTATTAATTGGGCTAGATATGTTGGGCTGTTTTTTATTTTTGTATTTCTCGCTTTTTCATCTGTGAGGTACTTGTTAGGTACTGTTAACTGTGTTGGTTCACAATTGTTCCTACTTACAGGGTTTTAGTTCTTCTTCTTCTTCATCTAGTCATTCACGTCCACATCTGAACATAAGCCTCTTCAAGCCTTCCTTTCCATTGTTTTTTATTGTACGCTACTAGTAGCCAATTTTTCCCGTCAGTCCTTTTCATATCATCTGTCCATCTCATGGGAGGTCTGCCTCTGGTTCTTTTGTGTTGGTATGGTCTCCAGGTTAAAATTGATCTGTGCCATTTGTTTAGATCGCTCCTAGCTACATGTCCAGCGTATTCCCATTTCAACTTTAATGATTTTTGCACCACATCGGTGACTTTGATTTTCTGTCTTATCTATGTATTTGTTTTCTTGTCCTTAACTGATATACCTAGAATTGCTCTTTCCATTGCGTGTTGAGTGACTCTAAGTATATTTATATTATTTTTTGTGATTGTCCATGTTTGTGCCGCATAAGGTAATATCGGAATAATGCATGCATCAAAAACTTTAGATCTAAGATGTAATTGAATTTGCTGATTTCTGAGTATATAGTTCAGTTTACCGAATGCTGCCCAAGGTAACTTTCTTCTTCTTTTTATTTCTTCAGTTTGAATTTCCCTATTTAGTATTTTTTTTGTCCTAAGTATATAATTATATTCTTCAACTTTTTCTATAACTTTATTGTTTATTATTGTCACGGTGTCTTCGGAGTGCATGACTTTTGTTTTGTTTAAATTCATTTTCAGTCCTATTTTAGAAGATTCGGTATGTAGTTCTAAAAGCATGGTTTGCATTTCTTGTAGGTCAGTAGCTATCAGGATTATATCGTCTGCAAATCGTAGATTACTGAGGTAGCGGCCATTGATGTTTATTCCCTTATATTTCCAATTTAGGTTTTTAAAAACGTCCTCCAAAACTAAGGTGAACAGTTTGGGTGATAAAGTATTTTCCTGTTTGACTCCCCTGTTTAATGGCACACTGTTCGTGTGTTCATTTTCATTTACGTAGTATGTAGCTGTAGCTTGGTTCATAGTTTCTTTTATTAAGTTAATATATCTGCTGTCTATTCTACAATTTTGCATTGCGTTTATTACGGCCGTGTGTTCTATAGTATCGAAAGCTTTTTCGTAGTCTACAAATGCTAGGAAAACTGGAAACTTGTATTTGTTACATTTTTCTATTAATATTTTTGTGGTTAACAGGTGATCGGAAGTTGAATAGCCTTTTATAAAACCTGCCTGTTCATATGGTTGGTATTCGTCTAATTTCCTTATTAGTCGAGTAGTTATGACTTTGGTGAGTATTTTAAACAGGTGTGAGAGTAGGCTGATGGGTCTGTAGTTTTCCAATTTTCGACTATCACCTTTCTTGTGTAATAAGATTACTTTAGAGTTGTTCCAACTCTTAGGGACTTTGCCTTGATGTAAACAACTGTCCACAAGCTTAGTTACAATTGCAATTAGTTCCTTACCTCCTTCTAATATCATATATGTGGTAATACTATCTTCTCCTGCAGCTTCATTTCTGATCCAACATATTTTATTAATTTCCGTGCTGGTCTCATCTCATAATCTTGTTGATGTGTTCTGTAAAGTTCTGTGTAAAATTCTTCTATTCGTGTCAGTGTGTTTTCTCTAGTTGTGATTTCATTTTCGTCTTTTCCCATTAATGATATCATCTGACGTCGTCCTAGTGTCGGTCTGAGGCATTTCATACTCTTATTTTTTTCAATAGTTGTTGTTATTAACTTTTTGTTTTCTTTTATTTTTTGTTGTCTGATTCCTTTTCTAATCTGCCTTTTAAGTTCTCTATATTCGTCGGTTCCCCTTTTGTTAGATTTATTTAAGATCTTCCTTCTTTTTATTTCTTGTAATATTTCTTTGTCTAATTCATTGTATGTTGTTTTTGGTTTTTTCAGTTGCAGAAGGCTTTTATTCACTGTTTCGGTAATAAGGTTATTCAAATCATCAATATCATTGGAGTTTATCTTCTGCATGCTTACTTGATTTAATGCATGCGCTATCTTTTTATTAAATTCACTATTTTTGATTTCTTCAGATGTCCATTTGTATCTTTTTTCATGTATTCTTTTTCTTTCTAGTTTTTTGTTAATTATTAGTTTTGTTCTTATTAGTCTATGATCGCTTCCTAGGTCAAACTGATTTAATACTGATGCGTTTTCTACTAGGTTTCTATTCTTCGTTAAGATATAATCTAGGTTTTAGTTACCGCAAGTATACCGTTAACTTCAACCACAATATTTGGTAAGATTCTTCTCCTCCTTAGGATGCCTGTCCGTTCCGAACGTTGGCGATCATTCTGGCTATGACTTTGTTGGTTCCTATACGAAATAGCTGTATTGAGGTCTTTCTAAACCATGCTCTCAGGTTAACAAGCCAGAATATTCTTATTCGTCCTCGGGCTCTTTTTCGTACATTTTTTTAAGGTAGGGTTTTATACTCAACTGTTTCGTTAACACTGATAAACCAGTTGTAGAATTATTTCAATGTGCAATTAAGTAATATTTATGCTAAGTACTTTCCACTTATTTTATATAAGTTAAACAAAAATCTAATTGCTAATTGCGAGACTTGCTCAATTACTGACATAATGCTTCACAGATTTACCTGTCGTTTAATTAAGGCAGTACACATAGTATTTTATGATAGTATTGGAATTTTCTTCCTATATTTTATATGTTTAATAATAATTTAAAGGTAAATAGGATTAAATATACATCAATTTCCAATTTTTGCTTCTATACTATTATGATATTGAAATTCGATATAAATTTAAATCCAGGTATTAATTTTATAACTTTTAATAATTTGACATAAAAAACAATTACCTCAGTTAATCAGTATTCCTTTCAACATATATCTCAATAAACGTGTTCCTCTTTGAGTTCTGAAATACCTTTGCCTTGTAATAATTTGAAAACATATAACAGCAGCAGAAGAAAATAAAAAAATGTAAATTGTTCAAAAAAATCAAATATATTGATAACACACCTTGAAAAATGTTATTACACATGTAACCTCGGAAACCTTTTTTAGATGGTGCTAGAAAGGTCACCAATGGAGACACTGCGGACGGCAGCCAGATGGTTGGTGGAGAGCGAGTCGTGGGTTCGAATCTAGCTTTTGGAACCGGAAATGGGTCCAGTGAATGAAATTAGTAAAGATAGAACAAGATAAGATATATTAGAAAAGATACTGAAATAAACAAAAAGATAGATGGGTAAAATTTCCAAAGATAAGATAAGATAAGATAGAAACAGGGCGCCACTATTTTTTTTTGGGGTTTCTAAGTTTCTAAGAAACCTTAGAAAAAAAAGAGATAAGGAAAGATATTTACGTTCAGAGATCAAACCCAAGAAGGAATATTAATAGTTAATTATTCAATAAATTTGGTCAACACACTATATAAACAAATATTAAATATATTAGGTATTACACCTACATACTTACCTACGAAACTTAATCGTCTTGATCTTTCTACTGGTTAAAGGTGTAGTAATATTTAAAGGTAAAAAGCAAATATTCAGAGGTATTTTTATATCAGGAAACTTGCTAGGAGTCGACAAATAAAATGCATACATAAAACAAAAACAATATATTCAACAACAAAGTGATATCAGTAGCTGAATGTACACACAAGATAAAAATACACCATCAACTATGAAATGGTGGTATACCTATAAAAATAAGCCGTACTATAATTAGAAAATACCTTTACAAAGATATATAATACAAGTATGCACAAATAAAGTGTTATGGGCGTATATCGAGATATTACAAAAAAAAATTAATAACAATTATAACAAATAACAAAAATTAATCAAATCCAAATTTACAAGAATACAAAAAGGTTACGGAAAAATTTAACCAAACCGTACTTGGTTAAATCGATTATCGGTTCGCACTGTTATTTAATGAATGAGAACTAAATGTTCGTAAATATTATTTATTGAAATTTTTTAGTAGCTGATGGAAAGTTCATAAGAAACTATAGAATGTTCTTTAAATTGAATACAAAATTCAGTAGTTACTCTCAACTACAGGTGAAGAAATGGATGACTTTAGATTCGTCCAGATAATGGAAGGTGATATGATACCATACCATTGCCCAGATAATTGAAGATACTATGATTTCTTACAGTAAATCTTGATGACTGCTGCACTAATTCACTGAAGCTAATACTATATTTGTAGTAAGCACTGAAGTTAATAAAAATTAAAGGTACTTTATACCTATATTTAATCTAATATAGTATAAGATCAAAAAAACTCAAATATACAAGTGTATATACACTTAGAAATCAATTCACAGGCGGTAAAATAACAAGCGTCTTTCCTTAAAGAAAGCGCACTCAGAAGTGAGTTTTTCTTTGCAAAAATTTACCAAACTCACAAAAAAAGAAGAAGGGATGTCTCCCACTCAAAAATCATAGGCCAGTTGTATGTATTTCTGAGAAGGTAAGATTCTAACGAGCATCTAAACTAACGGTACCATAGCTAGGAACGTGACGAAATATAAACCTTGTGGATTGGTTTTTCCGAAAAATTACTATACGTGTCTCCGAACATTTTGTTTGCCAAAGTATCAAACAGAAACCCGCCTTAAAGCCAGAAAGATTTAGTTCCATTCATACACAGGATTACAAAGAAAAGGATTAAAAACCTTTCATACTCAGGGAAATTCCATAATATTTTGGTAGGTGCAATAACGTCCACGGCCATCAGCTTATCATCACGGGGGTAAAAGGAATAAAAATAATTAATATTTTAATTATAAAAAAATGTTACACACATTTGAAACAAAACCAAATTTACAATTATCGCTTCGTCCCTATCCTGACGATTAAAGACTGTGCAACCAATATTAATCAGCTTTGCCAAATAAACTACTTTACAAAACTTATAAAAAAAAACCAAATATATAAACTTATTTAGTTATTGTTCCGTTTTGAAACTTTATATCCGCTTAGTCGCTTAATTTTTAATTTTTTTACCCGGATACTTCCTTGTCAAACTAGCTAGCTAACTCCTCCCTTTGGATCTGCTCTCAAAACGAATCTCGATCCCATGTCCTATCCGAAATTCCTATCTCCTCTTGGATACTCAATTCTTCTAGTCTATGCTTCTTCTTCTCCATTCGCATGCGTTTAGCACCATCTTCAAGAAGCCCTTTTAGCGCAACCCTTTTTAAAACGAAGGACTGGAAAAAATTAATATACATCACTTTGTAGTATTTTAAAAGCTACAAAGTAATGTATATTAAATTTTTTCAAGCTCTTTGCTTGGAGCAAAGCAAACGCAAAAGCAAACGCAAGCGAACACAACTATGGAAATAAAAAAAAACAATTTTCACTACGGATCATTTCAAGAGATTATCCGTAGTAAATCATCAAATATTTTTTTAGAAAATTTAATGGACGAAATAATTCTACAGTTCAGTAAACTCATAATAAAAGCAGCTGTTAAAGCAATAGGTAAAACAAAAGTTTATTAAAAAATATAAAGTAAATCCCTGGTGGAATGAAGAATATAAAGAAACTATTAAGGAAAGTAAAAAAGCTCTTCAAAAGTACAAACGGTACAAAAACCTAGAAAATCTAATTGAACTTAAAAAAAGTAGGGATAGAGCCAAACTGGTTACCACAAAATCTAAACGGCAATCCTGGATAAAATATATAGAAACTATCAATAATTACACACCTTTAAAAATATAGTGGAGGATAATAAAGAATATATAAAAACAGGTAGAATTCATATCTAGAAGTCGATTCATTACAAGTAGACAATAAATCATTAATAACAAACTATGCAGAAATCGTAGAAAAACTAGCGGAAACATTCAAGTTAATATTTACAAATTCTAACTATGATAAAGATTTCTTAAGATACATAACTAAGAACAAAAAGAAAGTATCCTTAAGAACATAGTAAACAATAAATGCACTTATCACAATCAAAGAAGTAAGGGAGATGGTAGATTCTTTTAAGGATACATCCCCTGATTCCCAATAAATGACAATGAGCAATCAGGATTTGGTCCCTTAAAATCAACCACCGACAATTTAGTAGATATAGAATCATATATTAATTATGCCTTCTGCAACAAACAAAAATTTATTCCGTTGTATTTGATTTGCATAAAGCATTTGATTGATATGTCTTGGCATCACAAGATAATTTCAACACTGAAATCATGGGGTTATCAAGACAATATACTTGCTTTTATTAAAAATTTTCTCCTAAATAAAAATTTTAAAAAGTAAACGGTCTTCTATCTAATGTGAACCATCAAGAATGGCACACCTTTTTTATAGCTAATAATGATATAATCAAATCAATAAATAAACACATTCAAGCGATATTGTATGCGGATGATCTTATAATATTCTTAGAAGGAAACAATATACAGAGTATGGCCGAATTACTATAAGATGAACTCGATAAATGTATAGCATAATCTAAAAAAAATGTGGTATTCAATTTGCTTCATCTAAAACTCGCTGCATCATATTCTCAGAGAGGACAAAGCAGACAAAGGAAATACCTACTTTAAAACTTGGGGGCACACACTTGAATCTGTAAAAACAATGAAAGATCTTATGAAAGAATTGATTGAAACAATGAAAGAATTTATAAATGTAAATACTATCCGTCGTGATATTTTTAGTGCAGCAACTACTCTCTTAAATAAAGAATTGTTTAATAATATGTATTTTGACCATAATGCATAACTGATGCACCAGCACCATATGTTTTACATTTTAGATTAGTTTTAGAGATTTTTGAGAATGAGGTAGAAAAATATATAGACCAGCAACAAATATATGTATTTATTTTTTATTCTTTTTTTATAATAACATGCATTTGTTTAAATTAAGAAAGCAAAAACAAAAAGTATCTTTCTTTGTCAACCATTTTTCATCCACTCCTGAATGTAAGTCTCTCCCAATTGCTTCCATTTTTCTCTATCTTACGTAAATCTAATCCACTGTTTGCCTGCCACTGCTCTTATGTCATCTACCCATATTTTTTAAGGTCTTCTAATGCTTCTTGTTGTCGTCCTTGGTCTCCATTCTAGAATTCTTTGTCTCTACCTGTTGTCATTATCTCGGGCTACGTGACCTGCCCAACGCCATTTCATTTTTGTAATTTCTTCCACAATATCCCTAATCTTCGTTCTACGTTTTATCTCGGTGTTTTTAATATTGTCTCTTAGTGATATTCCAAACATGATTCGTTCCATTGCTCTTTGCGTTGTTTCTAATTTTTTAGCAGATTTTTTGGTAAGGGCTACTGTCTCCAAGCCGTAGGTACAAACTTGTAGTATGCATGTGTTATACGCCTTTTTCCTTAAGTTTACAGGAATGGATGTGTTTTTCAAGATATATTCTAGTTTGCCGAAAGCGCCCCATGCCAGTTGTGTTCTTCTTTTAATTTAAGCATCTTGATTTGGTTTTTCTAGTTTGATAACATGATCTAGATATACATAATATTCAACATTTTCTATGGTATGATTTTGTATTTTTATATTTGTCTGGTCTTGGCTCAATATTTTTGTTTTGCTGTAGTTCATTTTTAAGCCTACCGCTCCTGAAACTGCATTTAATTGTTGTAACATATCATTCAGTTCTTGGATATTATCGGCTATTAAAACTATGTCATCTACGAATCTCAAGTGGTTTAGATATGATCCGTCGACTTTGATACCCTTATTATTCCATTCAAGTTTCTTAAAAATATTTTCTAGAGCAAGGGTAAATAGTTTGGGAGAAATGGTGTCTCCTTGTTTTACTCCCCGTTGTAGTCTTATGGGATTAGTTTTTGGGCTTTCGTCCAAATTTTATCTGCATGGTGGCATTTTCATATATGTTTTTAATTATGTTAGTGTATCTTGAATCTATGTATGAATTTTCTAGATATCTAAGCATTGATAATGCCCATAATTCGATGGAATCGAATGCTTTATGGAAATCGACGAACGCCATATGAATTAAAACATTATACTCGGTGCATTTTTCTGTCAGTGTTCTTACGGTGTGCAAGTGGTCTGTGGTACTAAAATGTTTTCTGAATTCAACCTGCTCGATAAGTTGATAGAAATCGAGCTTATGTATTAGACGGTTGGTTATGATTTTAGTTAGTAATTTATACAGATGTGATAGCAAGGATATTGGTCAATAATTCTCGATTTTTGCTTGGTCTCCTTTCTTGAATAGTAAAATAACTTCGAAGTTGTACCATTCTTGAGGAATCTTTCCTTCATCAATTACTTTATTAAATTACTTTATTAAATAAAATATTTAATACCTGTTCCATTTTCTGCCACCAATTTTCGACATTTCAACTGTAACCTTATCCTCTCCCAGACATTTATTCGTTTTTAGTTGATTTAGTTATGTCCGGTATTTCTTCTGAGCCGGTGTTAATTATTGTTCGTTCAGTACGTCGTTGTTGTGGTTGTGTATATACCGAGTATAATTTAGTGTAGAATTTTTCAATTACCTCGCTTATTTCCTTTCTGTCTCTGACGGTGACGTTTTTCTCATTTTTTATATCTATGATTTTTGTTGTGCCGCTTGAGTTTTTTGCTTTGAGTACTTTCATGTTGCAGTTATCTTGTATTATATTTTTTATTACATTGAAGTATAGTTTCTATGATCTTTCGTAATTTCTTTCTTCACGTTTTTATTTAAACTTTTGAAGCTGTCCGAAGTTCGATCTGTTCTGTTTCGTCTTTCTTGGAGTAGTTTAATTGTATTAGGTTGGAGTTTAGATGTTTTGGCTGTTTTCATGTTTGAGCATATTTTCTTAACCGATGTTGTTACAGTTACTTTCATTTTATTGGCTAGTCCGTTTATATTCATTTGTTTCAGTGTCTCTATTGATTTTATTCTTGTGCTTAGCTTTTTTTGGTATTCTTGATATTTTTGGTATTTGGTATTCAAAATACAAATTTTATATACTTTTTGTTGTTTTTTTGTTGTTTGTTGTTGTTGTTGTTGTTCAAAAACAAAAAGTATATAAAATGATAATACCAATAAGAAAATGAATATATAATTTTATAAATATACATTTTCATACATATAATATATATATATATATATATATATATATATATATATATATATATATATATATATAAGGAAGTAAACTTTAAATATTGGGTATGCAGCAATAAAAATGAAAAGTGTACTCTTTTAAATTTTTATTCCAAGCTTTCGGACATTGGTTATGTCCTTCATCAGGGAGAAACTTAATGAGGTTGTATCTTAAATGATTTTATAAAAAATGTTGATAAAACTTATCACAGTCTGTCACTTTGATACCCATCAAAAACAGTTTTATATATATATATATATATATATATATATATATATATATATATATATATATATATATATATAATTTAGGATTCACCTTCGATTATTAATATAGTTTCAAAAGATACAAAAATAAACAGAAAATTATGTTTGTATAAAGTAATGAAAATTGTCTTCTTGTGGGTCTAGATTATTTCCAGATAAATTCTGCTGGAGGTTTTATTTACGTAGCAATATCAAATTTAGCTGATTTTTGACCATTTGAAGAAGATTTACATGAGGCTCTCGTTTCAACAACTGACTTGTAGTTTGAATTCCATTTGACACAATACACTTGCTAGATATGTAAAACACATATTAAACTTATTTTCAACTAAAATTATGATTAATTCCCATCAAAGATAGTAAATAACTATCGAAGACATAAAAAGAACTATTTTAAGAGACATTTAATTACATAAAACCTTGCAAATAATTTTCATGGAACTTATTAAGAATTGTTATTAGAGAAAAAATCACACATAAAATGTATTTTTACTTTTGGTCTTGATGACCTCATTTAAGGAAACGTCAAACAATCGATTCATATTTTTTAGAATCGTATTGCATTCTTTTTAACCTACGGTATCATACACGTCTGACACACTTTCCTGTGTTTATGTTTTAGCTAGAATTTCAAAGTTAGAAAAATATACAATTTTAATATCTGAAATTTCCAGTTTCTGTTTGAATTACGAATTACATATATCATCACTGAGATCACTGAAGAAAAATTATATTTTATAATAAATTTGAACTATATAAATTATTATTGATACAGTTTTTAGAATTTCAAAAATTAAATAATTTTCTTTTATTTTAAAAACACAATTATAAAGAAATTCAGAGTTGTAGGTATGAGAAATATTCGTTAATGGTTTAAAATTGCAGCAAAAATTACTTATACATTTGCTGCTAAAAACCTAGTATTCATAATAATTTCTTTTTTATTATTATTGACATCCCAATTACAGGATGACAAAGTAATACAGGATGTCTCATAATGAATTTGCGGTTTTAAAGGAATACAACAAAAATTCAAATCATTGTAGAACAATTTTAATACACTTGTTAGATACATTATTAAAAATGCGGATTTATTGTTGAAACAGAATCTCGTTTAAATTCTGGCCGTCTTCTTCGTAACAGGCTGTTAGTCTAAAGCGTAAGCAGCGGAAAACTCGTTGGCACTTCTGAATGGGTATGCCACGTGTAGAATTGTTAATACAGTCTTTCAGGTGCTGGTACGATTTTAGTGCTATCTAAATTTAAGGGGTCAGGTCTGGGGATCGTGAAGAGAACAGAATATCTCCATTAATGGAAATAGCCATGGCAGGAAACAGTTCTGAAACTACGTTGATCGACATTGCTGCACTATGTACCGAAGTACCATCTTGTTGAAACCACGTTCCATTGATATCATAAGCAGGGAACTGTAGCAAGAATTGCCGTAAAAAAATATAAATCAATTTGGAGTAGCCAGCGCTGTTTACGATAACCGTATGTCCTGCACCATATTTAAAAAAGTATGGTCAGATTATCCCATAGGCGGAAATGGCACACCATACGGTCACTTTTTAGGAGTGTAATTGTCGCTAATGTTTTTGCCGCGGATTATCTTGGGCCCAATGTCTTGTGTCGGTTAAATTATTGACATGTGGCGAATATATCCAAAAATATGCCGCTTTTAATGTTAGTATATTAAATTATTATTGGTTCTATACACTTTTTCTGCGCTCACACTAGATTACTAGGCACTTTACGTTTTAACCTATGCACTGTACGCATGTGCATCAAATTCCTTGCTCGGTGATTTGAGTGTTCCCGCAATTGGTCCTTGTATTTTTTTTTTTTATTCGATTTATGTAATTTCTTCCTTTAAGCCGCGGTCAGACTAGGCTGTTTAGCAGCCGCTACTAACCAGCCGCTGGTAATATTGCCAGCAAGCAGCCTAGTCTGACCCAGAACCAGCGGCTGGTGAATGCCAGAGGACTAGCCACAATCGGAAGTTGAACATGTTTAACTTTTTAGCGCTGCCTACCATCCGCAGGCAGTCACGTGATCTCCTCGCTGGCGCCAGCTAGCCAATGTGAACCCCTAGTAGCGGGTAGTAGCTCACAAGCGGCTGGTGAATTAACACGTGTCTAGTTAAAAGCAGTGTTGGTTTTCTATATTTTTCTATTCTACCGTATTTTCTATTAATTTTTTCCAGTGAATATGGTCGACAGTAACAAGTGGTCGGGTAAAGATATAATTACTTTCCTAGATATATTCCAAAATTATCCTTGTCTATGGGACGCTTCGTGTGCAGACTATATCAACAGAAATGCCAAAGACTCAGCATATAAGGAGTTATTGCAGAAACTTGAAGAACGAGGACTGAAAGCAGATTTGGCCCCACTGAAGAAAAAAATAAAAAGTTTGAGAGATACTTATCGAAATGAAGTGTACAAAATAAAAAAGTCAAAGAAGAGTGGTGCGGGAGCAGATGACGTCTACAAACCTAGACTGGTGTGGTTCTCGGCAGCCCAAATGTTCTGGAGCAGTAGTATTGTTGGTCGTGACTCATCATCGAATCTGGTAAGTTTAAAATTATAGCAACAGATAGATTAGATTAGATTTGTGTTAAAAATATAAAACTTAAAGATTATTCTTTAAAACTAATTTTTTACTACTTGTATAAATTTGTTAACTATTACTAAAGGTTTGTTTAATATTTGACGAAATGTACACAAAACATGTCAAGTATAAGCCTATACAGGAGCAAAATATTAGGGTTTTGAAAATTCATTTGAAAATTTTAAAAGTTGCCCCTCATTTTGGCTAAAACCAATAAAAACCATTACGTATGCGTCAAAGTGCCAGTTAACTGGTTAAAGTTTATTTTAGTACAAATTTAATCTTTTTAAAGTAGTCTAAAAACTAATCTAGTACGGTAATCGTGGAATTTTTAAGGTAGAGACAATTACTTTTGGAAAACATTGTTTTTCTGCAAATTAAAGTTTATTTGGCAAAATGATGTACATACAAATACTGTCAATTTTCCTAAGAAACAAACATTTCTTCGTGTATGTATCAGATAGTTCTTGGGCAAATTAGTCGCTTTCAGTACATTCATGTCCGATAGATTTCATTTGCCAAGGAACAGCCAAGGTTGTTGTAAACTCCTGGGTAAACCACTCTCGCACGTCATTTCCTTCTTGTTTGTAGTTGTTGGATGCATACAGTCTTTGTAATGGAGACATAGTGTTAGGGTCTTGGCGCCATTCACCTGGGTTTATAACTCCTGTCATCAAGTCCTCTTCATCAACTGATCCCGGGGTCATATACGTCTGTGATGATGTCATTCTTAACCAGTTGTGCAGTACACAACTTACTTTTACAAGAATTTCCACTGTACCCACGTCCAACGGAATAGGTCTGCTGAATATGCGGAAACGGCTGGCCAAGATACCAAAGGCGTTTTCAGCAACACGCCTAGCTCGAGATAGTCTGTAATTGAAAATTTTCTCTTCCACAGAGAGACCTCTATGTGAATATGGTTTCAACATGTAAGACGTGAGACAAAATGCATCATCGGCAACGCAAAGTCCTCCTATAGGCCAGTTTAAAAGGTTTCTCTCAAGAGCAATTTTCAAAGTGGAATTGTTGTAAATGGTACTATCATTAGATCGGCCATCACATCCAACGTCAATATATCTGAAGCAGTATTCTGCATCCACCATGGCAAATAAAACAATACTATATGTCCCCTTGTAGTTATAAAATAGAGAAGTGCTGTTTGGAGGTCGTTGAATTCTGATATGTTTTCCGTCCAGTGCCCCACAGCAATCAGGAAAGTTCCACTTACATTCAAACGACTTTTGAATTTGTTTCCATTCAGCTATTCTATCCGGTACCTGAAATAGAACGTACAAAAGTAACAATTGTAATTTTCTTAAATGTACAGGGGGTTCCGTAAAAGTACCAAAACTTTCGTAGTTTGGTTCTCTGGGTCAAAATAAGCAAAAACGTTGATATGGACAAAAGTTCTATCTCGCTTCTCGCGTCTGTCGGCCTGTAAAGATTTTGAACAATCGTTACAGACTTTCGTATTTTTTTGTACAAAATCTGGAGAGACCGAAAGACGGGAAAACACGCGAGATCAAAGTTTTGTCAATATGAATTTTTTTGCTTATTTTGACCCAACGAAACACATTACGAATTTTGTGTACGAGGTTCTTACTTACGGAACACTCTGCTAAAAATTTATATTAATTTACCGTCTGGAAGTGTATATTTAATTGTTATAAGTTAAATTGTTATTTTATTATCCTACTTTTTTTCAATTTTTTTATTTTGTAGGACCACATTACGGAGATGGCAATGCAAAATGAGGACTACGACTATCCATGTGAGGACACCGAAGCAATCACCTCTGTCAAGATTAAAACTCCAAGCCCTTCAAAAACAAATAAGTGTTCAACGCCTTCTGCATCAGGTAATAAAGCAGCAAAAAGATCTCCTGAAAAAATGCTACCCCCATCTCGTCACTTGAAGCATATTAAAACAACTTCTGGTAGTAAGAAACCTCAAACACGTTTTGAAAAGTCAGTGGATAAGTTGCATGATATAGGTAAATTAGTTGCTGAAAACGAAGATCAATTCGACAAATATGGCAAGTATATTGCTAGCCAATTAAGGGAGATACCATTAAGAAGTTTCATCGCCCTACAAAGCAAGATTAACACCCTTATCACAACAGAACGCTTGCTCTGTTTGGATAATGAGCAAGGACAGTGTTCGATGCAGCAGCGCTCGCAGTCACCATACAGCAGCGGTAGCTCTTGTTCGACCCCACATCCCCTGATGTCACCGTACAGCGGTAGCTCCTTTTCTCAGATGTCACCATTCAGTCACAACAGCTCTGGCCAAACACCAGGTATATCCAACCAAGACGACATTGGAGGTTTGGACATTTTATCCCAAGCCATGGTTGGAATGTGTGATGCTGGGACCCACATTGCCTAAAATATTTCCAGTTTGTTTTACATAACAAAATTAATTGTTATACACAAAGTGAAGAAGATTAATAAACTACATTATTGTTAAAAGTAAAATGTGCTTATAAATTCTTGTCCTAGGCCTCCTAACTCTCCTGTAAGAAAATATCCCTTGCTCGTTTTTTCAGAAAAGGTCAATTATTTTCTATTTGATAAGCTAACTACATATACAAATAGGAGTAAATAATGTACCTACTACTGTACCTTGATAAACTGCTGTAAAACCTCGTAAATGCTGCTCAACACTTCTGGAACGAACACTGAAATTGAGTTATGAGGAACTCTAAACAGGTAGGCCAAAGACTTGTAACTGTCTCCAGTTGCTAGATAACGTAAAGTTATTTCTAGTTTTGTTTTACTTGGAATAGCCTGACGGAATTTGGTGTCTTTTTTCTGGATAAGCGGAGCGACTAACTCTAATAGCTCTTTAAATTTTGGAACTGACATTCTTAAAATGTTTGCATAAGATGACGGATCTTCCAATTCTAGTTCCTTAAAAAGTCTTGCTGATGCCCCCAGATCGTTTCTTCTTAATATCCAGGATCTAACCCACCATCGCCTTTTCTTCCGTTTCAACATCTGTTCACACAACTCTTTTATTCCAATATTTAACACACGTCTCAGAACTTCACGACTCACACCAATAGATGACATGATGCACACAACACACTACCACACGATGTTTTCAAGTCACCAACATCAACTGTACTAGCGGCTAGTACACAAAAATACTAGTACACAATATAATGTGAACCCCTCAGATCCGCTGGCTGATGGCGATATTTACCAGCGGCTGGTTAGTAGCGGCTGCTAAACAGACTAGTCTGACCGCGGCTTTACAGAAGTTACTTGTGCATCTCGATGTACGGCGTTTTTGGTGATATACCGCTGAATATTTAAAATCATCCTTGGTATTTTGGAGTGAAACTTTTGTATAATTTCTATATTAGAATTTGCCGCTGTTTCCCACAGTTCTATCCCATAGGCCCATACTGACCTTAACACCCCTTTGTATAGGACTAATTTATTTCGGGTTGTTAACTGGAATTGTTTTATTATTAGCCAGTATATGTCTCTCACTTTATGACCCAGTTGTCTTCTTTTCAAAAATATGAGCTTTTTTTCAGGTTTCTATCCAGCTGAATCTGAAGGTATTTTATATCACCTTTATGTGGTGTTTGTTTGTGGTTATTACATACAGGTGGACATATTCCTCTACTGGTTGTAAATGTTACATGGATCAACTTTTGCTCATTCGGTTTAATTCTCTATTTTTTTAACAATTTTTCTACTTCATATATGTTATTTTTCAGGAGTTCTAATGCGATGTGTGGATTCTTGTTGGAGCACAAGATCGCCGTATCATATGCAGATATAGCTATTGTTGTGGCAGGTGATGTTGGCAGGTCGGCAGTGTAGAGTAGATACAGGACAGGACCTAGTACACTTCCCTTTGGGACTCCCGCTGTTATGGGTTGGAGTTCTGTTATTTTATTGTTGTATTTGACTCCCAAACGTCTATGTGTAAGTTATGACTTTAGTAGTGTGTAATAGTTTAGGAGTAAACAACTCCTCAGCTTATAGAGCAACCTCTGGTATAATAATATAGACGTACAAATGTAGATACTTATCAACGACTAGTCACCTTGCTGTATAAGAAACCCACTTTCTGTCTCCCGATTTTGTTACTTACTGCTGTACCTCCAACTAATAAGTTTCATGTGGCCAATTATTACATCGTATCAAATCCATATCTACTCCTAATAGCTTTATATAAGATATATAAGAGATATTTCAACTTCTTACTATTATCTGTATATATATATGCCAGTTCACCCCTTTGAGTTACTCCTAGATTTTAAGATTCTCTGTTTCAGAGATTTTGTAATTATTGTTTTCTTGGTCTTCCTTTTGATCTCCTTCCATCTGGTGATGCATTTTTTCTTTCGATATTTTTATTACTATATTATCAGTCATTCTATTTATATGCTGGTTCTATTTAGTTTTTTTTTTCTTGATCCACCTCTTTATTTATTTGAGTTGGCATTCATACATACTGTATCTTAATGTTTTAGTTGTTATTATCAAACAAACGAAGATCAAAATCGTGAAATCTTATGGAAAACCTGGCAAAAGTAGACCTCCTTGGAGACTATTGCAAAATCTTAGCCAGGATCCTACTGAAACAATTAAGCTTCCCAAATTACTCATCAAATCAACTCGCTTTCCATTTATTTAAGAATTGCAGAGCACCTAAAACGAAAAGCAAAGAAAAATGATACAGGATGTACAGAGAATAAACCAAAGCATAGTTTGAAACAAAATCGTTAGGATGGCTTCTTAAGATAATAAACAGCTATATTCAAACTATGTACATACGCAAATCATGGAGACAAGCAAAAATTGTCGTCAGGCTTAAACCTGGCAAAGATCATAACAACCCCGAAAGTCCTCTATCAGACTGCTTGAGTACATGATCCTCAATAGAATGTCATTAAGAATAGACGAAAAACTGCTTTTAGATCGGGAAGGTCTTTTATATCACAAATAATAAATTTCACTCACTAAGAGGTGAATTGTGACATTTCAATTCCTTTAATTTAAAAAAGTTTTAACGAAACTGTACTTTCACGTTAACCCCATGTGTAGAGATTATTTTTAATATTGTTCTGAAGCTATTTTCTTTTGGCAAAAATCAAAGTAAAGAACGATTTCCGAAGTGGAAATTTAAACGTCAATAAACATACTTTTCTCTTTAATTGTGGCTTATTCCCATTTAAATAATAATTATTATTTTTTACAATATTTTTATTTATCTATAATCCTAAATACATCAAGTGTACACTTAAAAGTTTCCCTTTTCATAATAAATTAGGTTTGGTGTGACAAATCCACTTTAAATAAAATCTAAGGTCCTAAAAAATATGTTTCGCATGAAAAAGTTAGTAAAAGATCAAAACCTAATTTTAGCCACAGACAGTTTTTAGTCTTCTATCAAGATATATTCTGACGGTAATATAGTTTAATTGTAATTGAAAACTCACATATTATGTGGTCAGTTGATGATCCTCTGCTTTTTTAATTAATTCCCATCTATCTGTATTTAATCTGTTATTTTTCTACCATGTATATTCTCACCAACCCCCAATGAAGCTTCTAATCTGAGTAAGGAGGTCTTCGTTAAGTCTTGGTGAACGATCAGCGTTTTATCATCTACTTTTGTTAGCTTTTCCGTTACTGTTCAAGTTTCATTCTTTTAAATGAATATAATTACGTTTATATTTTGGGCAAGACCCACCCTGTAGGTTTAACCGTCGACGCAGCTTGCTCGCGCCGACCGGCAACAGTCTAGAAATATACGTTCTAAAGTCAACATGTAGTTTTTCTAGTTTCTGGCTCATTATTCATCTAATCAGTGGGTGTAAAACCACCATACTTCAAGCAAAGCAAATATACAGTCCACTTCTAATTCGAGGGTATTCAACAGTTACAGTATGAAATACATCAGGTACCAAGGGCAGTCCTTGTAGATTTTAAAGTAGTTTAAGAAACCGTAAACCTCAGGAAACTTCGCATCTTGTCACTTTCACTGTACGATATCTGCACTAACAACCAACTCGTACCAATAGTTACAAGGTTTTTCCTCTATTCCAGGGGGACTATGAGTTGAATGGCAGTTACAGGTTGTTTTGAATTTATTAAGAGGATCGTAAAAAACAAAAGGACACATCTAAATACCTCAAAACAGCCTACTACCAAGCATTGTAAAATTAAATGTTGGTGATAAGTATATTTTTCAGTAGACCCACAACGAAACTGATTTGCAAACAATAATATAAACATCTTTTCTGACCTTCTAACAGTTCTGACCTGAATTTCGTTGAAACAGTATTACATAAAATGAAACAGACACTGAGCAGATTTGGAATGAATTTACCCCTGAACAGTGCAGATCCTTAGTCGAGTTAATGCTCAACCGATTTAGAGCGGTAATAAAGGATTATACTACTTCGTTTTAAACATAAATATTCTATCTTTGTCCCAATATTTACTTGCCAACAAAATAAACACTTTTTATTATTAATTAGTTCATAGACTATATCGTTCAGGAAAGCAAAACTTAAATGATCTTTAGGATACAGATGATACAGGTATAATGAAATTGAGAAAAACATGTGAATCCAGGTTTCTTCTGATAGCACTGAAATTTGATAATTCAAGAACTCGACCTGAGCTACACAAATTCAATAAGCCAATAAACAGATATTACTATGCTTTTGTACATAAAAAATTTAAAATTTGTGAAAAATCATTAATATGTTTATCCCACCAAATTGGTGGAAGTTTAACCTTTTATTTTGGTAAATAATATACATAAAATATATAATAAGATTTTGGCAAATAAAATAAACTTACGTTATGAAAACTCAGACTACCTACCTATTTTCTATCCTAATACTAGGCAATACATTTAACTCACTCCGAACTAAACAGAAAGCTTGATTAGAATAAGATGAATCAAGCCTTGCACACTTTTGTTCGTCTATTAGTCAATAGAGGGCTCCACAATGTATAATTTTAAGTCTTGGAAAAATATTTACAAGTTTATATATTATTATTACAAATATAGGTATTTTCGATAATTTATTATGTCAAATGTAAAATATCTTAACGAAGGAATAGTTAAAAAGAAATAATAACGTTATTATCTTTTTAAGTGTAAAAACACCATTAATTTCTTAATCCATAATTTAATATTATTCCATACTTCATCTAAGGTAAGTTGACCAAATAAGGCCAACTTAATGTTTGTTAGTTCTTTTTTGATAAATAAAATCACGATATAAATCTGAAAACCACAGAGAAAATAAATCACATATTTAAATTTAATATGAGATTGTTAAATTTTGTTAAAAGTTTTATGAGTTGTTACTTTTTAGTCTTTAAAAAATAGTTGCTTCTGGGCCTAATTAGGAACACCATGTTCTTAATAAGGCCCACTTTTTAAATGTGACCATTATGCCTAATTGCACCAACAGATCTTCAGCTCCAGTTTAGCCCAGTTCAGCTTATTTCGCATTGACGTTCCACGTACGTCTTAAGCTTAAGGTCTATTGGTGCAACTATACATTAATCAAATTAAACAAAGGTGACATGTAGGACATTTATTTTGTAAAAAATAATAGGTACTTAAAATAATTATTGCAAACAGTCTGGACATATGAAAACTAAGTCTTTATCATCTGCTGAAAGTCCTACACACTCTTCATGGATATATCTTTTGCAGCTGTCACAAAGTCTCATATCCTTAACGACATCCTCATTGCAGACGAAACAATACCAACTATCTTTTTGTTCTTCTTTGTTTTTTGAGGTTTCAAGTGAGCTGTGTTTATTTTTCTCTTCTCCTTTTTTTAGTTGTTTTTTGACTATTTTTCCGTTTGCCAACTTTTTTCCTTTTCTTGATTGGTTTTTAGGGTCATTTAAACCAGCTTCATCAAACAATGATTTTGTGACTTCCTGTGCTCGATAGTTCAGGGATTTCTTTCTAGCACCTTTGCGTTTTCCAGTTTCCAATTCTGGTGTTATTAACACTGCGTTAAAACTTACTGACATTTCGTTTTCTTCTTCTGAGCTGTCATGTACTGAAAATTCATTGTCAGAACCGTCAGAACTCTCAGAGCTATCTTGCGTATTTTTCTTCTTTAGAGCTTTTATTTTCTTTTTTCTGTCTGGAGTGGAGCTTCCAATAGGATTATTCGTTGCGGAAGTCGAAGCTGATGGAATAGCAGAATCTTCCGAGTCTAATTTATTTTCTGTTATTTCTGACGGGCAAAAAGCTATGTCAGGAATGACACTCGGATCATACGGGTATATTCCCGTAGCACGAAAACCTGAAATAACATTTGATGCTGTAGTTGCTTTTGGCCATACTTTTGAGAAAATTGTGCCAAACGAAAATTTATTGATCGTTCGATCTAGTTTATTTGTCCAGTAGGTGATAACTTCGACGTCCCAGTAAGATTCGAAGGCTTTAAATACCGCCTTGTCCATAGGTTGCAGTTCATGTGTGCAATTACTTGGCAGGCAAAAAAGCGTAATTTTATGCGACTCGGCTTTATCAACAATACCTGCATCCAGATGGGACGATGCTATTTCAAAAATAAGCAGTATTCTTCCTATTGGCTTGTACTTAGCAAAATGTTGTACCCACTTAATGAAAACTGGCGTAGTCATACTTCCTTTCTCGGTCATTTCAATAACTGTTTTTGATGGTTGATGTTTTTAATTAGATGTAGTCTCAAAGCTCAATAACATGATATTTCTCTAAAGCTGAATAACTCTGACTAACCATATATATAAAATCATAATGACAGCCTGGAATGAGGGACAAATCCCGAAAGAGTGGTGTATTGGGATCGTTTGCCTTTTGAAGTGGTAGACAAATTAACATACTTAGGCTCTCTGATCACCAAGGAGAACGTCATGACGGAAGAAATCAAGCGAAGAATAATCCTAGCAAACAAATGCTATTTTGGATTGAGTAGACATATGAGAAGTAGAAACGTAAGCAAAAAAAAACAAAAACAACCATATACAAAATCCTTATACAACCAGTGTTGACATATGGATCGGAGACATGAACCATTTCTAAGGCAGATGAAAACCTCCTGCTTATATTTGAACGAAGGATTCTGAGAAGAATATTCGGTGGCATCTGTGAAAATGGTGTTTGAAGAAGGAGGTACAGCTATGAGATATATCACAGATATAAATATATATTTGGTGGTAAAGACCTAGTATCTCTTATAAAAATAGGAAGACTAAGATGGGCAGAACATTTGGCAAGATCACAGCAGAACAACCCTCCTAGAAGAATCCTTATGCCACAACCTGTGGGAAGTAGACGTAGGGGTAGGCCAAAACTCAGATAGAGGGATGGTGTAGATGAGGATGGTAGAAAAATAGGCGCAGCAAACTGGCAACAGTTGGCAATGGATAGAACATGGATAGAACATTTCCCCACCAGAGGATTTCATAAACGCTACCACTGCAGGGATATAATTATAGTTTTTTTAATTTTACGATTAGTTCAAAGGTCAAGTTTTTTATCATAATTGCTATTTTCTCCCTAACTGAGAAGATATTACCTTATAGACTGATTATGAGTAAGTCTTATTTATTATTTCTTTTACCTAGTTTTAATTGAAAAACATTTAAATACCCTTCTATAGATTTGGGACATGTTAGAGTGAAATGAGACAAAAATGTCAGGTAATTCAATAGAGACATACATTCAAAAATATCCACCCTCAAAAATATCCACCCATTAGCGAGATTTACAAGGAATGGGACAATCGAAGATAGTTTTTGGAAACTATAAACAAAAACGATTTAAAATTTGATCAGAACTTTATGTATTTTTAACAAGAAAATGTCTGACTACATATTTTGAAGTAGTACATACAGGTCATTTTTGACTGGTCTCTAAAAATCATACAAACAAGCAGAATTTTGTTAGAATGTCAATTTTGGAATGCCAAAAAGGCGCAAAAAAGTTTATCATCTTTACTCCCCGGATTTGTGTAGAATAAACTTTGAACGTCAGTTACGCACGCGAAATAAATTTTTAATAAAATTGATTGAATTGAAAGTGATAAATTTTATAAATCTTATAAGAATCGTATAAAATGGCAAACATTGCGCAACGTCTATTTATTTAACACGTCTAGACAAATTGAATTGCTGCAAAATTGGATACGAAAGCTCCATTTTTTACCTTTAAAACGCATTTTAATAATTTAACATTGACTCTGATAAAAATACGTCGAATTTTTACCGTTGAGTTGATAAAAATTGTATTTAAGATTTATTTTGTGCGCCTCATTTACATTCCAAATCGCCACTCGCTTCAAGCGTTGTTTCTGAGATAACGGTTGACTTTAAACAAAAAATGATAATAACCATTTTTGTTTAAAATTATCTCGTCTACATTTTTTATTTGAACACTTTTTTCCTACAGCATACAGATTCTTAGTAAATCCTTATTTTTTTCGTTTTTCCCTCTACGCAGGGCGTTTTAGGGGAAAGCTCAGCAAAATTCAGTTTGTTTGCATGATTTTTTCGTCATATCGTCAAATCTCCGACTACTGGACTATGAGAAAACACCTGAAAACATTAACGACAGTAGATATGACAGAATAGAGATTTTATGTAGTAAATGATGAATGCTATATACATATAATCTCAAACTGCTGCACCCTAAGGAACTCCGAGCACTTATAAACAAGCATTCTTCTTCTTCTTGTGCCGTCTTCTAACGAAAGTTGGCGATCACTTCTTTAAACGCTTCTCGATCTTTTGCAACGTGAAATATCTGTTCAACACTGAGGTTAGTCCAATCTCTGATATTCCTCAGCCAAGATTTCTTCTTTCTTCCCAAGCCTTTTCTTCCCTCTACTCTACCTTGCATGATGACTTGTAGCAGAGAGTATTTATCGTTTCGGAGTATGTGGCCCAGATACAATGTTTTTCTTATTTTAATTGTGTTCATAAGCTTTCTACCATGTCCAACTCGTCTTAACACTTCCTCATTTGAGACTTTTGCAGTCCAAGGAATCTTCAAAATACGCCTATATAGCCACATTTCGAATGCCTCCAATTTTTTTATAGATTGGGCTTTCAGAGTCCAAGCTTCTACCCCATATAGTAGTTGCGACCAAATATAACATTCGACGAACCTCAATCTGATAGCCATACTCAATTTCTTATTTGTAAACATTGACTTGTATTTTATAAAGCCTTTTCGAGCTATTTTTAGTCTGACCTTTATCTCCTGCTCTTGATCTAACTGTGAGTTTATAATTGCTCCGAGGTGTTTATATTTGTCGACTCTCTCTAGGGGTTTACCCTCCAATGTCAGTTGTATGCTGTCAACAGGGTTTTTTGAGATCGCCATATAGAAGCATATGAGATAGAAAAAGAAAAGGATTTACCTAACGTTGATCACCAGGTACAATAAATTTTCTCGGAGGAATACAATTGTATGACTTACTCTATACTGAAAAACTATCCGAGATTCAAGAAAAGAAAAACACGGTAGATCTTATTGGTCCCATTGTAACTTTTCCTCTGAAAGTAGTAATAATTTCGTTAATATTGGTAAATAGAAATTAGGGGGTGGTTAGCGGCTAAATAAATCTCATTGAATATTTGTTAATCCGATATTATTGATTGATGTATTCGCATTCACCCATCTGCACTATAGACCAAAAAGTATCTGCTCTAATAAATGAGGTGAAGATCACAAACGTTTGATTCATCCCAATAAAAACATTTTAGTATTTTATATATAGCATGGTAGCTTTCGCGAACTAGGTACTTAATTCAAAGTCTGTATTAAATTGTTAGTTGAATATGTTCTGTTTTTACAGCTCCTTGCATCTATGGAAAACCGTAATGTTACTTAGAAGCATTTATTTGATTTGGATATATTAATACTATCATTTCGTTTCTATTAGAGGACTCTTTATACCACACATTAAAATTTTAATACCCTTTTCTATGTTAAAGAAATGAAAAACAAGCCCAGTCGTAGGCATCTTCACGAGTTTAAATTTACGAGTACAACAATTTTATAGCTCAAAATGGATGAGATACTGTAATTATTTATCAACAAGAAATTTATACAGATTTACTGAAAATTCCTGTTATTATTACATATTTCCTGATTTTGAGTGTTACTATTATATTGTCATAGCTACTCATATGTGGCTCTGACCCATAAAGCTGACGCTGACGCATAAAGCATTGCATTAAAGAATTAAGCGTCTGTTGAACTAACTTCATTTCCTGTGTAGAAGGAATAGAATAACACGGGAAGATGTTCAATCTCTCGTTATGGCTTCTCTACATATCGGCAGACGCATCCGCGGATGACATAGACGTATGCATCTGGAGATGCATCTAGATGTGTACGGAGTAGACCAATGAATAAGTGATCGAACCTCTGAATTTCAAAGGACGAGCTCGTCTTTGCCTTCACTACACATTGGTAGACGCGTCTGCGGACGCATCTGCGGATATATCAGGATATATCATCACAAGCTGACCACAGATCTGGACACATCTGTAAATCGTTCAGTCTGTGTTAATTCTCGGGAGACGCAACATCTACTCGAGCATCAAAAAATGGATCTTGATATTGAGACCATAGCTGCCACAGCTATATGCCTATTTAGTACATTTAACTATTACTTGAGTGTACATCGAAATAGAATAATTAAAAAAAAATGGAAAAAAAAAGGTGGTGGATGCTGGCTATACATAAAAACAGAACAAAGTAAGTGGAATATATATTCAACTAATAAAATTTTTAATGTACATTTTAATGATATAATTATATTGGTAGGTAACAACTTGCTGAGCTTTACTCGGAGAAAACTAGAGAATTTAGTAATTTTGTCCGAATGTCTTACAGCGATTTTGAGTACCTTATACAAAAGATATCTCCAATGGTTGCTAAAAAGGATACTTATTGGAGGGATGCAATTCCAGTGAAAGTTCGCCTGGCAGTAACATTAAGATAGTTAGCTACTGGAAACTGGAGATAACTATAGCTTACATTACTTATTTAAAATTTCAAACCAAGTTATATCCATTATCGTCTCTGAAGTATGTTTGGCGCTCAATGACGTCTTAAAGCGTTTAGTGAAGGTAAATGACATTTTTATGCTTAAATATTTATTTATTTGTTACAAAAAAATCAACAGTTGTGATATAAAATATATAAAAAATCAACAGTTAACTAATATTTCTGTGAATTATTCATAACACTTCCATATCTTTCATAATATCTTCTACTATCTGATTCTTGTTACTTCAGATTGTTGGTTGTTTGATTGCCCTGCACATGAAGGGTCACTTAAATAACTCGGTGACTGTCTATGTGATCCAGATGCACTGTTGCTGGAGCTAGGTCGCCTGGATCCAACTTGCAAAGGAGAAGAAACATTACTTGGTATACCCTGCATCATTATGTTGTACAGACGACGTTTGCTCAACATAATGCCACGTAGTTCATACATTATTTCTTCTCTTTCAAATTTTGGATACTGTCTTATTTGCTTTGCCAACATTTTACAAAACAAGTCACATTCATCTTCTTCTTTTCTTTTTTCTTTTCTGGCCAATGCAGTAAAAGCAGTACTCATATTTACTTCTGCTCGCTTCCTACAATTCGGGCGGATTCAGAGCACGACGTTTTTAGGATTGAATATTTGGGTTCCTTTTAGGGATAGGAGGAACGTCGTCTGGATAATTATCCGAAGTGTTGGCTTGAGAAGTGTTGGCATTTTCAGATTCTTCCTGGAAAAGAAAATACGATAACAAAAAATTTTGATTATTTTTTTTTTTATTTTTTGAATATTTTTGGCAAACAGAGTAATATCAATTGGTATGGTGCTTAGGCCATAAAAACTGATGGTGTACATCAACAAGATTACATCTTGTCTAGAACTTCTTCTTCTTCAAGTGCCGTCTTCGTTCCGAAGTTTGGCTATCATCAAAGCTATGCGTATTTTTGATGCTGCAGATCTAAACAGTTGGTAATTGGTGCAATTGTACCATTCTCTCAAGTTTTTCAACCATGAATGCCTTCTTCTTCCTATAGATCTCTTTCCCATTATCTTTCCCTGTATAATCAATTGCAGCAACTGGTATTTATCTCCCCTCATAACATGTCCCAAATATTGTAGTTTGCGCTTTTTAACAGTAAGTATCAGCTCTTTCTCTTTCCGCACTCTCCGCAAAACCTCCACATTTGTTACTTTATCTGTCCAGGGTATTCTTAATATTCTACGATACATCCACAACTCAAATGCTTCTATCTTTTTGGTATCGATCTTTTTCAATGTCCATGTTTCCATCCCGTAGAGGAGAACTGACATAACGTAACATCTCAAAAGGCGAATTTTAAGTTTTAGACTTAGATCTCTTCCGCAGAACACCTTTTTCAATTTAGTAAATGTGGCTCTAGCTTTCTCTATTCTGGTTCTGATTTCTTCAGAGCAATCATTATTTTCGTTGATAACAGTTCCCAGGTAATTATATCTTCTTACACGTTCGATTCTTTGATCATGCACGGTTATGTCAGGGAAGTTTTGTGGTGATTTAGATATTAGCATTATTTTTGTTTTGCTTATGTTAAGTGATAATCCGTGTTCTTCACTGCATTCTACTATTTTGTTAATTAGTATTTGAAGATCTTCCCAAGTTTCTGCGATTAGTACCGTGTCATCGGCATATCTCAAGTTGTTTATTCGGATGCCATTTATCTTAATACCTATATTTTGATCCGAAAGTGCTGTGTTTATAATGTCTTCGGAGTATAGATTGAATAAGGTCGGTGAGAGTATACAACCCTGTCTTATGCCTTTCTTGATCTCGATTTCCTCCGTTGTCTCTTGCTCTATTCGTATATTTGCTTTCTGGTTATAGTAAATCTTAGAGATAATTCTAATGTCCCTTTTATCCAAGTTTTTTTCTACTAGCAGTTTCATTAAGTGATCGTGACGAACTTTATCAAACGCTTTGTTGTAATCAATGAAGCACATATATATATATCTTGGTTTATATCTAGACATCTTTGGCATATGACGTTAAGTGCAAATAGTGCTTCTCTTGTTCCAAGCCCGTTCCGAAATCCGAATTGAGTATTACTGATATCTGCATCTAGTTTTCTGTTAATTCTTGAGTGGATTACTTTGATGAATACTTTTAATGTATGACCCATTAAGCTTATAGTGCGGTAGTCGGTGCACTGTTTTGCATTTGCCTTTTTTGGTAAGGTTACAAAAGTTGAAAGTAGCCATTCCTTTGGTATTTCTCCTCTTTTGTAGATGCAGTTAAAAAGGTCGAGTAGAATATTCACTGATTCGCCTTCCACAAGCTTAAGAAGTTCTGATGTGAGCCCGTCTGGACCCGGTGATTTACCATTTTTCATTATTTTTATAGCGTATAATAGCTCTTCTTTAGTTATTTCTGGTCCTTCGTCGCCTTGTAAGTTATCTATATTAGGTTCTTGTCTTTCATCGTCGAACAATTCTTCTAGATAGTTCTTCCAGGTCCTAAGCTTTTCTTGTAGATCGGCTATTATTTCACCATTTGCGTTGCATAGGAGATTGGGATGTTTTCGTTTTTGTGTACCTGTCAGTTCCTTTATCTTTTTATGTAAGTTAAAAGTGTCATGTTTGAGATGTAGTTCTTCGATTTCCTCGCATTTTCTTGTATAAAAATTTTCCTTTGCAGTTCTTATTTCTTTTCTGATTTGTTTGTTTACTTCATTATATTTTTGGCTGCATTTTCCCTTTAACTGTCTTCGCTCTTCCATGAGACCTAAAATTTTTTCTGTTATCCATTCTCGTCCTTTTTTCTGTTTCTCTTTGGTAAGCATTTTCTGAGCAGGTTTTATTATTGCGTCTTTTAAATCTTGATATTTGTCTTCTACATGCGTGTTTGCTTGTCTCTGTCTAGAACTAATCGCTAGTTAAAAATATAACAGTTCTTAAAATAAAATTTAAAATATCTAAAATATATTTCTTAAATTTTTAGATGCCCAACACTACGGATGAATGGCTTTCGAAGGCAGAAGGGTTTAATTTTCCTCATTGTATCCGCGCTTTGGATGGGAAACATGTCATGACACTACCACCATCTCATACCGCAACGGAGTATTTCAATTATAAAGGACATTTCAGTATTGTACTTTTAGCACTTGTTGATAGTGACTACTGTTTTATGTTTGCAGATATAGGTTGCCCAGGACGGATTAGTGATGGTGGAGTGTTTAATGGAAGTGTTTTAAAGCAAAAAATTGACACAAACGTTATCAACTTGCCATTTCCTAGTTGCTTACCCAATAGTAACATTAACTTACCATATTTCTTTTTAGCTGATGCGGCATTTGCACTGAGTGCACATATTATGATGCTATATTATACTGCCGCAATCCCCAGACAATGGCTGCAATCAACCTTTGTAGCAATACCCAAAAAACCAAGTTCAACAACTTGCTCAGACCACAGAACAATAGCTTTAATGAGTCACACACTTAAAACATTTTTGAAAATAATTCTCAGCAGAATTGGTAAAACTCTTGAATATGAGATTAGTGACACACAATTTGGCTTTAGACATGGTATGAGTACAAGAGATGCTTTGTTCGGCTTGAATGTGCTGGCTCAGAGATGCATGGACATGAATGAGGATATTTACTTATGTTTTGTAGACTTTGAAAAGGCATTTGATAAAGTTCAACATAAAAAGCTTGTAGATATATTAAAAAGCAAAAATATTGACAGTCGTGATCTGAAAATTATATCTAATTTATATTGGAATCAAACTGCCAAGGTAAGAGTGGACAGCCAGTACACCGAAAATATCAAAATACAGAGAGGAGTCCGCCAGGGTTGCGTGCTGTCTCCACTACTTTTCAATGTCTATAGTGAAGCGGTATTTCAAGAAGCGCTCTCAGACTCAATAGAAGGTATATCTATCAATGGAGAAGTTTTGAATAACTTACGTTTTGCAGACGATACAGTAATAATTACGGATAACAACAATGATTTACAGAACGTAATGCAACGCCTTAATGAACGCTGTCATGAGTACGGACTGAAGATAAATTTAAAGTAAACTAAATGCATGATCATGACTAAATCTGCACATGCAAATATCCAATTGACTATTGAAGATACTGCAATTGAGAGTGTTAATAACTATAAATACTTAGGAACATGAATAACATCAGATGTAGACCAAACCAAAGAAATTAAGACACGTATTGAAATAGCACGTACATCATTTATTAAACTTAAAAAGTTTCTTTGTTGTCGGGATATAAGGTTAGAACTACGCCTGAGAATGCTTCGATGTTACGTGTTCTCTACTCTTCTTTATGGTTTGGAAGCTTGGACACTAAAACAAGTTCATCTGAATAAGTTGACCGCCTTTGAATTTTGGTGTTAGAGAAGAATCCTACGAATATCATAGATTCAAAGAATGTCAAACATGAAAGTAACTAGAAGGAAATGGACATGAGGCGGAAATAATATTAACTAATAAAAGACGAAAACTTGAGAACTTGGGAGATGTGATGAGAGGGCAAAAATACGCATTATTACAACTTATTATGCAGGGCAACATCCGAGGAAAGCGAAATGTGGGAAGACGAAGAATATCCTGGCTTAAGAACTTAAGGGAATGGTTTGAATGCAGTAGTGCAGAACTTTTTAGAGCGGCAGTCAACAGTCATCGTCAGTCGTATTTATAAAGTTATAAATAACGAAAAACAAATATATAAATAAATAACAAATCTATCATAAGCACCTGATAAAATCATTCCTATACTATACTATAGATAAAACCTAACTTCTTCGAGTCGAGTCTTTAGCTAGCGCTCTAGGCTCCCGACTCGCAAGTGTACTGAACCTGCGAGACAACCCGGACAGAGAGATTTCCGCACTGAGGATCATTCTCTGTCCTTATGCCTTAACTAAGCAGAATCCGTCGGTATTGTGTACTGAACAATCGCCGTGGGCCTACACAGCCGAGTATTTTTGCGTGCGAGTGTGATCGGAGCTTCCGCTGTATTGAAACGGAAGCGAGTATAAGTCTGCGTGCGATCGAATTCACATATTTGATTTGTAGTTATTAACAGTACCTTTGTCTTTCTTTTATAGACGTTCGCCGGGGAGTTCCTTCGTCGAGGGATCCAGACGAGACGTAGCATTCATTTTATTTTTATTTTATACGGCGGAGATTTATTTTATTTTTATTTTTATTGTACATACATTAAATTAATAGACATATTTTTATTTTAACCTGTGTTTTACTGAGTCTGTCATCCCGAAAGAGCTACCCGTTACAAATTGGCCAATTTGCAATGACAGTGAGTAGTTAGTCGTTGTCAAAACCTTTGTTAATAGATTTTTTCTTCCTGAAATGCAATTCCATTTAGAGTAGGTACTTCGAGCTCTATTGTATAATGATTTGATAATTACTTTTTTGATGTTTGTGTTGTGGTTGGAGTGGCAACTTAAATATTTGTTGGTGTGTGTTGGTTTTCTGTAGATCTTGTTTGCATATCTTTTATCGTTTTTTTTTTTAGAACATCCTCTACATATTTTCACCATCTCCATCTATCTATCTATACAGCCCTTGCTGTCAAATTTTGGACATAGGCCTCCTCTTCCTTCTTACACGGCTCTCTATTGTAGGCAGTTTGTATCCACTTCGGGCCTGCGTGTTTCTTCAAGTCATCTGACCATCTCATTTGTGGCCTTCCTCTTTTTTGTTTGTAACTATATGATCTCCAGTGTATAATCATCTTATTCCATCTGTCGTCTTTCTGTCTTATGGTATATCCAGCGAACTTCCACTTAAGTTTGTTATCTGCGTTGATACATCGGTCACTTTTGTTTTGTTGCGGAACCAAGTATTTCTTTTCTTGTCTGATAGCCTAATGTTGAGCATTTGTCTGAAAGGCAAATGGTGATCTTCACCATACTGTGTACTAATTACCTAGACATGATGACTCTTAGGACACAAAATTGGATCATTCACCAATACTATTAACTCTAAGCGATACAATCAATAAATAAAATAATTTTTCAACATTAACTAATAAACTAAAGGGTTGAAAAATGTTTAAACTATGTTTTGAAGAGAAACTCAACCTGGCAGTACCTGCAGTAGCTACAACACTCAGAGCAGCTAGATAAGGAATTGAACCATTTATTTACAATATCCAGCAAACAGTCTGAGAAAACATTCCTGTGCTAAAACTTAGGGTAAAGGAAAAAGGGTAATTTTGCAAGAAATACTACGAGTTTGTGATTAGATCTGGGAGAAATTTTGACAGTCAGCAGCATGGGAGATCTGCAAATAGTTAGAGGAGAATATTTTCTTTGCGAATCTTTATAACTCGGTATAGGTTTGGTATCCTGCTGCAGTGTCGTTTGAAGTTTTTTATATATTTTGTTTTTTAGTAATTTGGTTAGGTTCTTATTTAGTTTGGTGTAAGGTCTATTTGTGACCAATTCTTGGGTTTTCTCCTGGTACTGGTACATAATACACTTTTGTCTAGAATTAAAGTTGAGTTGCCTTTATCAAGTAGTAATATAGACTCATCTTTTAGACTTTGACAGCTTTGAGTTGCTCTTTACTCACATTTGTTTTTGACTTTGTGTTTTTCTAAACCAAACTCTATATAATCTAAACAAAGAGATCATGCCCACAGACATTCATTAACATGGAAAACAATGTTAAAGGAGTATACAAAAATAAACTAGATAACAAGGCCGTTTAGTAGGACCCTACCTACCTATACACGCACAGGTCCAATCATAAGAAGGGGCTGTCAAGCTCCAGTCGAGAGAAGCACCACGGCAGAAGGAACAAATTATGTAAATGCTGTGGAAGATTATTTAAGTAACCGCTTCGATTCCGAGAGCCAACTTACTTCAAGCACCAACAAGAAGCATTACTACCTGACTTGACAATGGCAAGTGCAACCTTTCCGAAACGTCATCAAAACATTGATTTTCTTAAAACTAAACTTATTCAACGCGGTGTCACACCCGGAAAACATAATGTTGAACTATTCATTCCTTAATGTTTAAATGCACTGAAATTCGTTAATTTTAATACAATATAACGATTCGCCAAGATATTTTGCCATTGTTTAATTTTGAATACAATACCTCGGAAGTCTTATACACTTTACTATAATTATACCTTATGTATTGCTAAAGACAAGAAGGATTTATTTCAATGAACAGTTATTAGGTCACCAACTGAATCATATATTACAGTTATTAAATAAGAGACTACCTACTATGAAGAAATAGATAGGACTAAGAAGATCATTGGTGCGTTAGAATTCGTACGGTGGCGTATAGGTCAGTAGATTAGATTACACTATAAAATTAGTTGTTCTCTGCACAACATTTTTGCCGATTAGTGGATCTAAACAGAATGGACCAGAAGCGGCCTTCAAAGGTTGTTGATTAAATTATTAATATTGTCTAAATTCTTAAATTCAAGCTTACCATAGCAAAATATGATTTTTAAAACGGATAAAACAATATGTCTCAAATTTATTATGAACAAATTAGTTATAAATTGCACTACGAACATGTTTGAGATATTAAAATGCAGAGTAACATAGGTCTTTAATATAGTCTCACTGCAATATATTGCGTGCCAAAAAATAATATCGAATATACCAAAATTTTTCAGTTTCTGCCATCAATTTAGGTTTTCGTTTTTTATTAATTTTCTTTTTCTAGAATTGCTAACATCTAAAAATTTCAACTTTTAAGTTTGGTACCGATCAAAATTTAGCGCTGTGCGGTTCGCGGTTTTTTTTGAAAATCATTTAAAATGCCCAGAGTACGTACGAAGACAGTTTCGTAATCACAGAAATTAAGATTCGAATCTCAGGGGACCGTTAAAAAAATTCGAAATATCCAAAAATTCGAATTATCCAAAAACTCGAATTAAAAATATATATATCTAAAAAAACAGTGATACCTACAAAAACATCTGCAAACGATAAAAATCAACAATAGTTGACCATGGTATAATAAACTACAGTTGATAGTTGACCATTTTTATCTTTTGCAGATGTTTTCGTTCCTATTCTTGTCCTTATTTTGTTAACCGAAAAAAATAGGCTAACAAAATTCGGCCAAGAAAACCAATTACAACATTTGCAAGCTATAAAAAATGGGAAATAAATGGAAATAAAAAGAAATCTGAAGTTTTTAGCTGTTTTTAGAATTTAGCTTAAAGTGTCGTTAGCGTTTTCTGTGTTCTCCTGTTTCTTTTCAGAAAACCTTTAATCCAGTCGATACCAGGCAAATTATTTTTAAACTGCTTAACTCTCTTACCCATTGTATTCAAATGGCTTTTCATAACATGTCGTGAATCGTCGTGAGTCAAAGCAAAGCCCCATTCGGCGGTTTTTAAAAGCATCTTGACCAGTGCCTTTTCTTCGTCGTTGTTTAAAACTGTGGGCCTTCCGACGTCCTTCATTTTGTTGTTGTTCAGTTTGTGACTTAATGTTCCTTTTGGGATTTTGTATTTCTTCGACGCCTTGGAAAGTGATAACTGTTTTGTTTTAATTTTGCGGATTGCTTGATCCAAAGTATCAGAGGTGTAATTTTTATATGATCGACTACCCAACTTTCTAACGTAATCACGCATTTTGGACTGAGATTATCGCACTACACTACCTATTGCACCACAACTGAATTTCCTAACCACACAATGTTCCTACCGCCAAGCCAACCAATGTTATACTGAGCTCTGAGCTAAGTGAATTTCATTCAATTGATTCAAAACGAGGTAGCGTAACGCCAGACAATAATATTTAGATGGAACTCGATTGACGCCGCCCAAGCACGTTCAATCCTGCCGTTCAATGTTACCCCACGTTCCCAAAATAATTGACATATTTTTTGTATAAATTAATTAAAAATATTCAAAACCCTAATCATTTACGGTATTATGTAGAATAAGGTTCAAAGAGGTACTAGTATCGTGTAAAATTAGTCATGAGAAGATATCTTTTGCATATCGCCGGCTGCAGACCAAAGTTTGAGAGGTTTTTTTTACTACCTTTTATTTCAGAAACCATTTTTTATTTCATTTTTGTTAATTTTGAGAACCTGTCAGAAATTTTATCAGGAAGTCCAAAAAAACATATTTGCAACCCTCAAAAAAATATATCGGCCCAAAAAAAAAATTAGGCCAACTTGTAGAAAAATATAATCTTCATTGCAAAACTGTTCAATGTAACCCTCGGGTTCAATGTAACCCCGTTTTACGGTATGTTTTTCGTTTCAATCTAGTTTTGAAAGCTTTCCAGTGTTTGCGGATTTTTGAGGAGTTTATCATTTTGGTAGGGTATTTGGTGTTTCCGTCCTTGTTGAGCAGTTGAGATTCTAGCTCGAATTTTTATGTCAACTTTTATGTACGTATGTTATATTATTGCTCTGTATATTCTTATCTTTTTTATACTTAATATTGGCTCAGATGCTGTTCCCAAGACTTTTATTCTTTTGGAATCCTTTTCTGTATATTTATATCTTCATTAGTCGTATTTTTTTACTATTACTCCTAGGTTTTCAAATTGATTTGAAATTATATAAGGTATAGGTATTATATTATGGACATACCATTATAAACGAGAAAAAAAAAACAAAAAGGAGGACGAATGGACGGGAGAAATTAAAAAAAAAAGAATATTAGTTTTGACATATTCTTTTTTTTTTTGAACACCTAATCTGTGTTTATACCAGTAAAATCGGGTCATAGTTGACTAATTATTAACTCTTCTTTAACTGAAATTACTTAATGAGTCTTAAATTCTAAGAGCTTAACCATGTGGTATTCGTTTATTTTATCTAACAACTATACACTATAGCTAACATACAATAGAGCAATATGGACTGCAGTATATTACACTTATATAACACTTTACACTAACTCAAATGGTTGACTTCATTTCAATCTTCTTTCCAAACCAGTATTATCGAGAAGCTAAATGACGTCGATGTTTACATGACCTTGGAGCCGTTGTGCGTGACTACTTGCATTCTTCTTGATAACTTTAGCTACATCTTCCATCTCAAGTTCCTTGTTGAGGTCGACATTTCTGATATACCAAGGAGTGTTTACGGAATGTTTATTTTTAAAGCCAAATAGTTGGTTTGGAATCACTTTTTCTCTTCCATTATTGGTTTCGTTCTTTTTAGCAGGAGATTCTCAAAAAGCTTCGACATTACCTGTAAAGTGGTATTGGCCTGTATGAGGAGACTTCATTTGGCGATTTCCTTGGTTTTGGTATCATTATAACCTCAGCTATTTTCCATAAATTTGAGACATTGTTTCTGATTTAATTTAAATGCAGCATCTATTATGTTGGTTAATTTTACTAAGGCTTTACGAGGCAGGTTTTTTCGTAGTTCTCCTTTTTTAGAAATGGTGCTTTCTTCTTTATTCTAAAATTACTCTTTTATTATATTAGCTACTTCCTTCGAGGATATTGACCTGATTCTCTCTTCTCTCTGATTAGGCTCTAGCGATGTTTGATAATTAGTTTGGTATGTCCAAAAGTTGATCTAAATCCACTCCACGAAAAGTGAACTTTTTAAAAGTCCTCTTTTTCTTGACTTGTTTTTCTGCTTTATCAGCCATATTGAAAAAATATTGTGTTTAACTAATTTATTGGCAAAAACTAATTTGATGGACTATTCCTAAAAGATTCTTCAACGTTTACAAATTAGTGGCTATCGCCATTAAATTCTCGATAAAAATTTTATCTCGATCTATAAAAATCTTGATTTTATCGAGAATTTAAAGGAGATAGTCACTAATTTGTAAACGTTGAAGAATCTTTTGGGGAATAGTCCCTCAAATAAGTTTTTGCTAATAAATTTGTTAAACACAATATTTTTTCAATATGGCTGATAAAGCAGAAGAACGAGTCAAGAAAAAGAGGACTTTTAAAAAGTTTACTTTTCGTGGAGTGGATTTAGATAAACCTTTGGACATGCCAAATGAGCAACTCATGGAACTAATACATTGCCGAGCCAGGAGACGTTTTACAAGGGGATTAAAACGTAAACCAATGGCACTAGTAATTAATTTGGTCTTCATGCCGTTTCAATGTATTTTCTAAATATGTGGCAAATATCTCTGCCTTTTGTTTATTGCTTGTAGCCCCGCTATTGCCTTCCAGTTTATTGGGAGGAGAATGGATTACTGATATTTTTAGCCTTTTTGTTGCTTTCCCTAGAATGCACTCAGTGCCGTTACATTTGTCAACTCTTTTAGGTAAGAACATTTTATGTTTTGAATTTTTTTTCTTTGACTAGCATTGTTCAAATTTGATTTATCTTAAGAAGCTCTAGTTTGTTCCTTCTTAGTTTTCCGTTCTCTTTAATTAACCTTTTCTTTCGGATATTTCGGATATTTGTTTCCTTTTACTTTTGATCTTAGAGTAAGAGTACTTTAACTTACTGATTTTTGTACATTTTGAACAAACAACTCTACTTTCTCATCTAATTGTTCAGGTTTTTTTAATAGCAGTGCTAATTCAATTCTATCTTCCAGCGTTGATCTAAAACTTTTCCAGCCTGTTCGTTTATTTTTTGTTAGTCTTCGGTTATACTACTTTCTAATGATCATGTCACTCACAGTGACTATTATGGGTGAATGATCTGAATTCATATCGCAACCATCATTAATATATATAATTGGAGGAAATATTTTTAATAACGAAGAAATTAATTAGTCCAGTATTTTATTTCTGTTAGTAGTAGGAGTGTTAGTATTTTTTTCCTTTCGTTGTTGTAAATCTTGATCTTCATTGAGTGTGCTTTACATTGATCCACCTCCAATGATATACATTGTTCCCAAATTTTTCATATATTCCACATTCTCTTCTTGTTTAATGGAATACTTAGGAAGCTATACATTAAGCTTATAATGATTTCGTAATTAGTTTTGAGTTTGGAACATACTGTAGATAATTTGTATGTGTTCTGTTTCGTATCTTAGCTCCTTATAATGTTGAATATTATACTTAATTATTATCGCGCTGCTTCCTTTTAGTGCATTTATAGTATGTATAGTGGGGTATATCCTGTATCCTCTAAATTTATGAAAGATTGTTTAGTGAAATGTTTTTCATATATTAGACATACATTAACTTTTTCTATATCTAGGACTGCAACTTATCTTAACGTTGTAACGGTGCATTGGACTTCCATTCCATACGTATATTTATTATTTTATCATCTGTCTTGATGAGTTTTTCTAATAATATTTTCAATGTATTTTCTGTTACCAATTATTGTTATGATTGTTTTGCATTATTTACTACATCAAGATATCTTTTTAGCTTTTTGATAAAATGAAAGGCAGATATCAAGCACAGTTTTATTAATTAAATCTTGTCCAAGTACTTTGCTTCCTAGAGCATCTTAGGGGCATTTCGTCAATTTTGGCCTATCCAACAATCAAAGAATGTCATAAACATAAAATTGTATATTACACTACTCTACACAAGGACCAACATTTTAACAAAATTTTTAAATAAGCGAAGCTACATTATGGTATGACAACAGGAGAGAAAATGGCTCCGTCTTAACGGAAAGTCTTAACGTTTTCCGTTAAGACCGGGAGCCATTCTCTCTCCTGTTGTCGTACCATAATGTAGCTTCGCCTCTTTAAACATTTTAAAGTGTTTGTCCTTGTGTAGAGTAGTGTAATATACAATTTTATGTTTATGACATTCTTTGATTGTTGGATAGGCCAAAATTGACGAAATGCCCCTGAATATGCTCTAGGAAGCGAAAGTACTTGGGCAAGATTTAATTAATAAAACTGTGCTCAATATCCTCTTTTATTTGATCAAAGTTCATTTATTCGAGTATTCAACCTTATATGAATTTTCTGCTTTTGGTTTTTCCTTCTTATTAACCCTTTATGGGGCTTTTGGAACACTAGCTTTACTTAACCTGATTTTCGAACTCTTGTATTTTTTTTGCTACTTAACATCTTCAGTCGTTTGCAGATTGATCTTTACTACAATGAATACATTTTGATCCCTCTTTTAATGGTTTCTCACAATATTTTATAAGGTGTTTTCTCTTTTTTATTGCGTCGTCTCCTTTCGAAGGTTGGCGATTCAAATGGCAATTGTAGCTTTGAAAACTGTTGCACGTAAGATTTCTGTGGATAAAAGGTCAAACCATCTCCTTAGGTCTTTCAGCCACGAGTTGCGGCGTCTTTCAACTGATCTTTTGTCCTAAACTTTACCTTCCAATATGATTTGGAGTAATTCGTATCTTTAACCTCTTAATACATGACCCTAGTATTGTAATTTTTTTCTCTTTGATTATGCTGAGTAATTCGTTTTGTTTACCCATGCGACGAAGTACCTGACCATTGGTAACTTTTTGTATCCATGGAATTCTTAGCATCCACCTGTATATATAGATTTCAAAGGCATCTATCCTTTTCCTGTTTCAGAGTCCATTGCCCAACTTTCACAGCCATGCAGAGAATACGTAAGTTCTGATCATTCGAATTCTGAGCTCTAGACTAAGGTCTGATCTTGTAAAAAATGTTATCATGTTGATGAATGTTTTCCTCGCTTGATAGATTCTTGATAGGATTGCTGTTTTTGGATTACACTGGCTGTTGATATTTGCTCCCAAATATTTAATGGAAGTTGCCTGTTCTATTATTTGTCCCTTTGCATACGAATGTACTTTTTTTGTGATATCTTTGAAAATACTAGAATTTTAGTTTTGGAAACCTTCTTTTAGATACTTATACAAAAACTAATATTGCACTGCAAGATACCAGATGCATGGAGAAACAGCATAATGATACCAATGTTCAAGAAAGAAGATAAACAAGACCACAACAATTATAGAGGTATAAATCTACTGAACACCGCACTAAAGCTTACCATAAAACTCTTAACCAACAAAATCAATAAACTAACAACTTTATCAGATAGACAACATGGCTTCAGATCCGTAAGATCCTGAACTACTAAGACAAATCACAGAAAAGTCCATTGTATACAATTAACCACATATCTATATTTTATAGACCTGACAAAGGCTTTCGATCGCGTCCAAGTCGAAGACAGTATATACCAGTACAAAGCAGAGTCAGACAGGGTGACTCGTTAAGCCCACTTCTCTTTAATATAATAATGAACGAAATAATACGGGCAGTACGTAAAGGTCCTGTTTACAGAATGGGGAACAAAGAAATCCAAATATTATGTTATGCAGACGACGCCGCATTAATCGCCCAGACAGAAGACGAGCTCCAAAGATTAACAGACATCTTCAATACAAGAACCAAGAAATACAGTATGATAATATCAGCAGAAAAAAACCAAATATATGACAACATCTAAATACCCACTACCTTTATTGCTTCCGAATAAAAAAATTCAAAATTATCCCATAAAGGTAAAATGGCGAATGGACAGAGTCTCCGAAGCAAATAATGCACAAACTCACACACACACAAATACCCATACACAGTATGATAATATCAGCAGAAAAAAACCAAATATATGACAACATCTAAATACCCACTACCTTTATTGCTTCCGAATAAAAAAATTCAAAATTATCCCATAAAGGTAAAATGGCGAATGGACAGAGTCTCCGAAGCCAATAATGCACAAACTCACACACACACAAATACCCACTACGATGTAAAATTGAAATTGATGGGAAAATAATAAAGCAGGAAGAAAGGTTTAGATATCTGGGAATAGATATAACTAGTGACGGAGATGTTGAAGAAGTACGATAACAATGCTTAAAAGTAAGTAAAGCGGCGGGATCTCTTAATGACACAATCTGGAAGACAAACACCTAAGACAAGACACAAAAACAAGAATATTAGACCTATATTAACATACACGGCGGAGACAAGACCTGATACATCAAAAACGAGACAACTACTAGAAACAACAGAGATGAAAATACTTCGACGAATATCAGGGAAAAGTCTGTTGAATAGGGAGAGCGGTCCCTAGAAAACGGAAACAGGAGTGGAACGAACACATTAGTAGAATGGCAGAGGATAGGATAGTACGAATAACACGAGATAAGTCACCAAATGGACGAAGAAGTATTGGCATACTAAGAACAAGATGGGGCTTTAATTTAAACACACCAGTTTTTACAACACACACCAGTTGTTACATTGTCCAAATTCATTAATTCTATATTACAATCCTCAATATCTGTTCAACCCACTTTTTCTGTCAAAAACTCTACAGACTTAGTAAACAAATTGTCAGTTTTAAATTTACCTAGACTCTTCTTTCTAGTTTCCTTTGATGTAAGTAATTTGTTTACAAATGTACCTAGAGATGAAACCATTTCTATAGTTGAGAAATTACTTATTAAAAATAACATTAATAGAGATACAATTTTTCACATATTGGGTTTACTTAAATTTTGTCTTTCACGAGATTTCTTTTCTTTTAACAATATTATTTATAGACAGGCACAAGGCTTGGCAATGGGCAATCCCTTATCACCTTTGCTAGCAGATCTATTTCTGAATAACCTTGAGATTAATATCTTTGACAATCTTTCTCTGAATCAAAACTCTTTTCAAAAAGTTTTATATTGGTTCAGATATGTGGATGATGTGTTGGCTCTAATAGATGGTAATTCCTCAGATGCAGACAATATCTTAGTTTCACTTAACAACTTATATCCAGCTATAAAATTCACCTTGGAAACAGAATCCAGCAATTTTATTAATTTTCTAGACTTAACGTTAACTAGAATAGATAACAAATTAAATTTTTCAGTCTTTAGAAAACCAACTCAGACTATACCATCCATAGATCTTCAAATCATCTTTTTCAACAGAAAATGGCCTCCTTTTATTGCTATATCCATCGTTTACTTAGCTTACCTCTGTCAGATTCAAATTTTAAATCAGAATTAGAAATTATTAAACAACTTGCTTATAGTAACGGTTATACCCCTACTTTGGTTGATAACATACTCAACAAATTAAGGAATAAAAGGAATAGATCACTAGCATACAACACTGTCCATAACATTTCTAACTCGGCAGTTATTTATCGATCAATATCGTACATAGGTTATCCCTCGGATAATATAGCCAGAATCTTAAATAAGATTCCTAATCTAAAACTTTCTTTCAAATGTAAAGAAAATATCAAATCTATTTTTTCTCACACTAAAGACAAAATCAACAAATCGTCAAAAAGTGGTATTTATAAATTATCCTGTGGTGAATGCCCGGTGACCTATGTGGGTAGAACAATGCGACCTTTGGATATACGCATTAAAGAACATCTGTCTAAGATTGATAAATCTAGTTTTGGGAATCATATACATGCTTCAAAGCATGGCTTTAGTCCTCATAGAGATAGCAAGATCCTACACAGTATACCCAATAATAATTATATAAAAATGAATTTACTAGAAGATCTAGAAATCAGTAGAGAAATGAAAAGGAATCCTCAGAACTGTGTCAACACTCAAATTAACTTAAATTGTAAGTTTGATCCAATCTTTAAGAAGTTTCTTTAATAATACATTTAGTATACAATTAACCATCGATTGATCAAGCTTTGACCTTTATTTAAAAAAAAATTTTAATTTCTTGAATTTTCTTTCATTGATTTCATCTAAGTAGAAAATGTTTGATATTTTTCTTCTTCTTTATTTATTTTATTAATAATATTGATAATCAATAATAGCTATTGAACTCTTAACTTGGCAAATGATACTTCTCCTTGGTTCGTTTTCATCTACTTTCTTCTACTTGGTCAAACTTTAAAAGTTTTGTTTTTTGATAATTTTGATAAATGTATATTTTAAATTTTCACGTTGACTTATCAATTTAAAATATTTAAATTTAAATTCTATAGTAACTAAAAGTAATAATCAATAACCTTCAGACGTCAGTTTAGACATTTTCAATTTTCAATTAATAATTTTAAATACAGAGGTCGCTATCGGATTTATTTCCGTATATTCGAGCTTCCGCCTTCATCTTACTTCAAAAAATGTAAGTCAAAAACAGCTGTTGTCGTCGCTGTATGTGGTAACCATGTTTTCTATTTTAAGTATTTGATGTGAATTATACATATGTATAAGGGTTGGACCCAAGATCTGTGGCCTAGAGAGCCCGATCTTTGTTTTTTAATATGTTGTTTGTCCACAATTTTCCTTCTATGAAGTATTTATTGCCTAATTAACGTAAGTTTTTTCTGTCATTGTATTTTATAAAAAATTTACTTAACGTTATTTTAGGATAGCCCTGATGATGACATTTATTATGTCGAAAGTATACTCAGCTTAATTAATAAATTATTTTACACACTATCAATTTTATTGAAAACATAAAAAACCTGCTTACCAGCTAGACCTATTTAGAAGTGTGTACAAGTCTTACTAGGCCAATCAAGTTAGGTTTTTACTCATCACAAGTGTATAGACGGGTTTGACAGTTGAAATAAGTAGTATGAGATATTACAAAAAGACTCTCATCTAGGGATTCATGAATTTTTTAGGGAAATATTTTTAAATAAACAATTAAAATGTCAATATCATTATTTTGCTCATAACTTATAAACTTGTCTATTTAGAGATTTGACGTCTACAGACAAGTTGTTGAGAAAAAAAAAATACACAAAATGAGATATACTAAATTAAAATCGGTTAATAAACAAAAAAGTTATTGCATAATAACCAAGCAAAACCACTGTTTTTGATTATTGTTAATTACTCTTTTATTAATCAATAAAATTTATTTAAATGTATCTGAACTTAAAGACCTTATCGTGTTCGAAGTGTGTGCGAAAGATAGGCTAGATCCGTCGAATAGTTTTTGCACAATTTAATTTGTTTATAAGATTTTTTGAAAAATGCACAAATTTCTAAGGCCGGTCCAGATAATTTGACTGAATGGATCTTAAAAATCCGGGGCTTATTTTCTTTGTTGAGACATATATTAATATCCTATGGAAAAAAAAGTTAAAAAAAATTACGTTTATGTACACAAAATGATTTAACAATAAATAGCACTTTTTAAGCTTATAAACATTTACAATAACTCCGTACTATTTAGTTTAAATTAAATGGCAATAAAATATTCGGAAAGCTGGTTAAAAAACACAACTTAAAAAAAAAGAAAAAGGTCCTGCGACCATTAGGAGCCGAGTTAGTCCTTTTTTTTTTTAAATCACTGTTACGTCAATTAACAACATTAAGGGCTGAAATTAACCAATCTTTTAGAAGAAAAGTCAAAGTTTTTAACAAAATATTTAGCAAACAAAATAATTGAAAATTGATTAAACAGGAGTGTTGTAAACCAAGAGTACTTTGCGTTCCGACTCAAATGGAAGCAGTGGGGATTGCCGATTGCACTCAAGCCGCGCTCTAAAAAAAGTCGAGCGTCGAGCGCACGTCGAAAGCGGTACAACTCATTTTCCTGCGACTATACAACCGGTTTGTTGTATTGAAATATTTAGTGTTTTGTTTTATTTAATAATTGTTACAAATAATTAATGGTACGTAAAATTCATCTGAATATTAAAAAAAACTACGTGTTCTGATATATATTAATATAAACACATGGTTGTACCACGTTGTCTGAATAATATACGGTTAACTTTGAATATAATATTATTTTACTATTATAATGTACTAATATTTATGAAATTATTAATGAAGAAGAAAACGATACAACAGATGAACAAGAGATAATTGATGAAATGTATTTAACTGGGTTTGATGAGAATAGCGACAATGAAAATGAAATGATTTATGAAAGTTATAATACAAGTGAAATTGAAGATGAAAGTGAAGATGAATGTTTACATAGTAGTAGCAGTGACGATATAGAAATTAAGCGTAGAAAATTACAGTAAATTAAATTATTTTAAAAAATCACTACACAAAATTTCAACTTCTGTAATAACATAAAATTAATTTATTATTTCATTAATAAATTTTTAGTAAACATTATTCAAAATGTTCATTTACTTATAACAGTTATTTAATATAATCATATTTGAAATAAATAAATAGAAAAATAACAATAAAAAGACGACTCAAGAAAAAGTTTGTACATTCCGTAGTCATTAGCTGCTTTGTTTTGAATAATTTTGCAATGAAAGTACGTTAAATGTTATTATTTTAACGTTGTACCCCAGTTTAAAAAAAAAGAACAAATTTGGTCCACTAGAACCCGAGATATGTCATTTTTTTCCAAGCAATCTATTTTGAAACCGTGCGCTCGACTTTTTTGGAGAGCGCGGCTTGTGTGCAATCGGCAATCCCCACTCCTTCCATTCTAGTCGGAACGCAAAGTACTCTTCGTTTACAACACTCCTGTTTAAACAATTTTCAATTATTTTTTTTGCTAAACATTTTGAGAATAACTTTGACTTTTCTTCTAAAAGATTGGTTAATTTCAGCCCTTAATGTTGTTAATTGACGTAACAGTGATTTAAAAAAAAAAAGGACTAACTCGGCTCCTAATGGTCGCAGGACCTTTTTTTTTAAAGTTGTTGTTTTTTAAACCCGCCTTCCGAATATTTTATTGCCATTTAATTTAAACTAAATAGTACGGAGTTATTGTAAATGTTTATAAACTTAAAATGTGCTATTTATTAATAAATCATTTTGTGTACATAAACGTATTTTTTTTTAATTTTTTTTCCACAGGATAATAATATATGTCTCATCGAAGAAAATAAGCCCCGGATTATTAAGATCCATTCAGTCAAATTATCTGGACCGGCCTTAGAAATTTGTGCATTTTTCAAAAAATCTTATAAACAAATTAAATTGTGCAAAAACTATTTGACGGATCTAGCCTATTTTTCGCACACACTTCGAACACGATGAGATCTTTAAGTTCAGATACATTTAAATAAATTTTATTGATTACTAAAAGAGTTATTAACAATAATCAAAAACAGCCGTTTTACTTGGTTATTATGCAATAACTTTTTTGTTTATTAACCGATTTTAATTTAGTATATCTCATTTTGTGTATTTTTTCTTTCTCAACAACTCGTCTGTGGACGTCAAATCTCTAAATAGACAAGTTTATAAGTTATGAGCAAAATAATGATATTGACGTATTAATTGTTTATTTAAAAATAGTTCCACTAAAAAATTCATGAATCCCTAGATCAGAGTCTTTTTGTAATATCTCATACTATCCATTTCAACTGTCAAACCCGTCTATACAGTTGTGACGAAAAAACGCTTATTTTCTACTAACTTGACTCGTCTATACAGTCTTTTTCAATGTTTCAATTTAATTTAAACAATTTAGGAGGCTAGTATTGAAGTAGAAACAGGCTTTAAAGCCTACATCGAAGAAGGAACAAGAAGAAGAAACATTTAGATGTAAACCGAACATTTCGCTATGATAAACTACCGCATTTATTATATTTTGTAGTTCTTGTGCGTTGCTTAGCGTTGCAGCGTACCTGATGATGTGTATGCTGGTTCCGTTAATCTTGATTCCACCTTGAACCACGTCTAATGTTTTTGTGATTATAGATTCCGAATACAGATTAAATACTAGCGATGAGAAGACGCAACCTTGTCGCACTCCTCGTCGGATTCGTATATCTTCGGATGTTGTGTGCTCTCAACTCAGCTTAAATTTCAATTTTAACACATCTTTGTTCCTTATTACAATATTTCCAGGTATGTCATATATTGACATTATGATGATAATACTTTTTTGCAATTGAATCGATTATTGTTGAAAGGAGGCAAGCGACATTTTACAAGTTTTGGTAAATTGGTAAAGTTTTTAATATTATTGTTACGAACATGCATTCAGCGTTGGCCCGCCTAACGGTCGCATCTCGAAGCACCGAGAGTTTCGGCGATATATCGAGCGCTGTAAAATTCCACCCGTCAAATAACGAATTAGAGCTGGGACTATTCCCGAATATTCTCGAACATAATACTTTGGTATATATATGTAAAGTTATAAATAAATATATTTATATAAATTCGAACCGCTCGTTTTATTTAATCTCGCTACAATCGGTGTCACAGTGTGAGGACAATAATTGATTTATTAAAAAATAAATTCAGCAGTGACTTTGAAAACGAAAAGACTTTTGAACTTTTGAAAAGTAGTGTTCGTCGGGAACATCCGCGTTGTTCGGTAGTGATCGTTGTACGAAAGAACATTTAAAAAGTACGTGTGTGCCTGACCAAAGATGCTGCTAGTAGAACTTTCAGTGAAACAGTTGCGTGAGCAACTAGAAGAACGTGATGAAGACTGCAGCGGGTCCAAGAAGATACTCCAAGAACGACTGAAGACTGTTCTCAACAAGAATGGCGACGACCCAGAGATATTCCAGTTCCAGTCAGCAGAGGAAGCAGTTTTAACAAAAATAAAAAATGTGTCACAAATCATTGAAGAAACTTCGAAAAAAAATGATGATAAATTCGAGACTGCTTCTAAAAGATTCAATGAAACGTCTCAAATGATTAAAAAATCTTCAAAAAAAAAATGATGGAAGATTCAATGAAACGTCTCAAATTATTAAAGAAACAGCTAGATAAAACGACGAGAATTTCGAAAATATGTCTAGAAGATTCGACGAAGTATGTATTCAGAACAGTGAGAAATTTGAAAAAGTCTCTAAAACATTCGATAAAGTAGAAGAGAAGATCAAACAATTAGAGACCATGATAACTAACACGAAAGTGCTACCACCAAATAATACGGTAGCTTTAGATCCGGTAGTGAAAGAAGAATCACCTAGAGACGAAATGACACATCATATGATATTCAAATTGCCACCATTTGATGGAAAGTCCTCTTGGTCCATATACCTTAGACAATTTGAAGCTATTGCGACAGCCAATCATTGGACAGAACAAGAAAAGGCTGTTTCCTTGACTGCTGCTTTACGAGGTGATGCTGCAGATATCCTAAGATTGATTCCTAAGGGTCAAGAAAAATGTTACCAGACCTTGTTTACTCGACTAGACAAACGTTACGGAGATGCCCATCTACAACAAGTCTACAAAGTACAAATAAGAAGTAGAATCCAACGAGCAAGTGAGAGTTTGCAAGAATTTGAAGCAGATATTGCTCGTATAGCGCTGTTGGCCTATCGAGAGGCACCAGACAACATTTTGGAAGAAATTGCTGTAGATGCCTTCGTCAATGGGTTGAGAGACAGTGAACTACAGAAAGCTTTACGACTAGCAAGACCGAAAGTTTTAGATGAAGCGCTCGCCATTGCCTTGGAACATGAGATAGCTAGTCGAGTATCACGGAGCTATCAAGTACGAACCTCTGAAGAGAATGACGAACGAAACGATAAACGTCTAGAGGAAATCGTACGGAAAGTAGTTCGTAACATGATGCCGAAGAGACGTGAACCCAAATGTTGGAATGGTAACAACGAGAATCACATTCGCCACAAAGTGCAAGAAAATAATACAACAGTCAGAAAGCTAGAACAGATCGAGCACTGGGCTGGAAAAAGTCATTCAAATGCTGATGTTCAATCAAGACGGCCATACAGTGCAAATTGTAATCATTGTCTTGAATTAGAAGAACGACTTAGCCCCGTGAGGCGAACCACCGTTATTAAAGATCAATGGCAGCTACAAGATGCTCAAGCAGATGATCCATGTATAAAAAGAGTATTGGATTGGGTGCGTCGAAGTGAAAGGTCTTCTTGGCAAGACATTAGTGCATGTAGTCCTGAAGTCAAGTGTTACTAGAGCCAATGGAATTGCCTAGTGCTAAAAGATGATCTTCTTTATAGAACCTTTGAGAACGATAATGGTACAGAAACTAAGTTTCAGTTGATTGTGCCTAAAAGTAAAGTGTCAGAAGTATTACGTCAGTTTCATGACGGTGCATCAGGTGGACACTTTGGTATTACGAAGACTCTGCAAAAGGTTCGAGAACGGTTCTATTGGGTGAACTGTAAAGATGATGTAAGAAGATGGTGCCGGAAATGTAAACTGTGTGCAACCAGTAATGATCCAGTTGGTAAAAAGAGGGCACCCATGAAATAGTACAATGGTGGTAGTCCTATGGAACGAGTAGCAATCGATATGATGGAAATAAATATATCCTGGTAGCCATGGATAATTTTACGAAATGGACTGAGGCCTATGCGCTACCAAATCAAGTAGCTGCTATTGTTGCAGAGGTACTGGTTAAAGAATTCTTTAGCCGATTTGGTGTTCCCTTGGAGATCCACTCCGAGCAAGGGCGAAACTTCGAGTCAAACCTTTTCTAAAACGTTTGTAAATTTATTGGTGTCAATAAGACCAGAACGACATCCCTTCATCCTCAATCAGATGGAATGATCGAGAGAATGAACCGAACGATGGGTAAACACCTGTCCAAAGTTGTATCAGAACATCATAGAGATTGGGACCAGCACATTCATTTTAGCATTCCAGCATTCCTAATGGCCTACCGCTCGCCCGTGAATGAAACTACGGGCCAGACTCCAACCTGCCTGATAGGTCGTGAAGTTCGTTTGCCCTGCGACCTAGAGTTTGGCTGCAGACCTTCTGAAAAATATGTTGCAAGCGAAGATTATGTCGACCGCCTAAAGTAAAGAATGAACAACATTCATGAACTTGCCCGACAACACATCCAGTTAGCCAGTGACAGAATGAAAGATCAATATGATTCTCGATGCAAGAATGAGAGCTATGAAGTAGGTGATCTTGTTTGGCTTTATAATCCACAACGTCGTCGTGGCTTGTCTCCTAAACTGCAAAGACAATGGGGGGGTCCGTATGAAATTAAAAAGAGAATAAATGACGTAATATACCGAATTAAGAAGTTGCCGAAAGGTAAACCAAAAGTAGTTCACATAAATCGTCTTGCACCTTATGCTGGCTCAAATGAAACCGAAGAAGTCTGAACCCTTCAACATGAGATCAAAGATGATCGGCGACCAAGCTTTAATGAATTTATGTCAAATTACGCAGAGAGAAAGAGTGCTAGATTCGGCGTGACGACAGAAGTTCAGCAGGATCTTTTTAGTGTTCCGCATAACGTCTCTCTAACCCACTGTGTTGCCCAAGATCTTGAGATGACTAAAGGAATCTCATCCGATTTTTATAAGAAATTTGGTCGCTTGGACGAGTTAAAAAACCAGCAGCCTAAAGTTGGAAGAGTGCTGAGATTAGAAGATGGTTCTCGATCTTTGCTGTATATGGTGACCAGGAAGTCGTATACAGACAGGACAACCTACGAGGATATATGGTGTGCCCTAACTAATTTGAAGAAAATCGTCTGCAATTACGACATTAAGAACTTGCCTTTACCCAAGATAGGTCATGCACTAGATAATCTGGATAGGAAGATTGTCAGAAGCATGCTTGAAGTGATCTTCCGAGAAACCGGTGTAAGAATTACTGTGTGTTGCATTAATCCGAAGAGATCGTGTCCTTCAAAGACAGTAGATTGTTATTTCTTTCTGAGGGGTTCATGCAGAGCTGGAGATTCCTGTAGATTCCGCCATCCTGGGCCTATAGATAGAGTTCCTGATCGGGACGCTCAGATCTAAGAGGGGAGCAGTGTTACGAACATGCATTCAGCGTTAACTTGCCTAACGGTCGCATCTCGAAGCACCGAGAGTTTCAGCGATATATCGAGCGCTGTAAAATTCCACCGTCAAATAACGAATTAGAGGTGGGACTATTCCCGAATATTCTCAAACATAATACTTTGGTATATATATGTAACGAAATTAGGAGTAAGTTTAGTTGTTAAGATATTACCGAACTGTAAAGTTATAAATAAATATATTTATATAAATTCGAACCGCTCGTTTTATTTAATCTCGCTACATTATATTAAAACAAGGTCATTTTTTCTTTTTGTTTTTAAATAATTGTTATTTTTGTACATGTCACTGAGCCTCTTTCAACAACTTACAGTAAAATAAAACTTTTTTTTAAGAACTAATGTTTGTTTATTTAGCAAAAACTCAATAAAAATGGAAGGGTATAACTTATTTCCATTTATTTTGTAGTTGGCCAGTTAACAATATCGTTATAAAATGGTTGGTGGTTTTCTGGAATATATTTTAACACCCGTTTAATATGATTTATTTTAGTTTCTTTAATCGAAATCTTGCTTATACGCCTACTTGACGTACATCTTACAATGCCAGCATTGGGCATTTTAAAGTAAAATGTGTTAACATTAAAAGGACTGATAATATAGGGGGAACTACTAAGATAGCCAGGTTTAGCAGCATCATTCTTAAAGTGGTGAAATTGTGAAACCGAAAAATTATGTTGTCAATTTCTTGGTATGTCTCTTGCTTGTCTCTAGAGAAACGGCATTCCTTTTATAAAAGTTGATATACCAATTCTTAAAATCCAAAATGTCAGAATTTTTGTTCCTTTACAGTAAATTTTCTACTCACACTTAAGACGTAATTATCAATTTAGTATACTCGTGTACAGCAAAAATTCTGCCGAAGAGCTTCAAAAGTTTTTTGACAGTGCCAAAATCTCTATCTGCATGCTAATCCAATTTTCTTGTTCGGGACTGTTTTTCCTTTGTAATTAACATATAAAATGCCTTTTATTCTGCTCTCCTTTGTAACATTTTTCTTACATTCGTCGTAATGTCTCACACCTCTCTTCTTCTGTTTAACTTTGGTTTGTTCACTATTCACATGTTTTTCCATTTTTATATTTTGCAAACAACAACAGAACTTATCAGGACAAAGAAAGTATACACAATGAAAATGACAGCCTCGATTACTCAGCACAGCAGGAGTCGTTAAACCACGTGATGTTTACTTTGTACGTTTCAACACCAAATGATGCGTATATATAAAGAGAGAAGGATTTGTACTATAACTTGAAATAGTAGAAAATGGCGCTTAACCCCTTTCAACAATAAACGATTCAATTAATATATGTTTTTTGAGTAAATGTCGATAATTGTATTTCCCACTACCTACTTTATTTTTGTATTAATTTGATTTATAACTTTGGTTTAATATTTTTGTTTTCAAATAGTTTATCTGCATTATCTCTTCTTTATCCTCTATCCTTCCTCTGTCCTGTCGACTAATATTGTACTATTCTTTTTTAATTTCTATCATTATTTCCTAACATCTATAAATCATCCACATTTTCTGCACCGCATATTGAATCTTCCATATATTTAGGTACTTTATTTAATATTTAAATAATAGATTGAAAAAAGCAGCTCAAAATATATTTTTTACGTATATCTAGGTACACATCTGATTATTACTTCACTTTTACTATTCATTCGCCCGAGACACAAAATAAACGACATCTAATTTTATTAATGCGTTTCCCTTTAATCTTCCAGGTTCCCTTTGTCCTTTCCATTCTGAATTTGCTCCCTCGATTTTCATTCATTTTCTAGATAACGGTCGCCGATCTGAGCGATGCTCCGAATCCACCAGACTCTTGTGACGTCGGAATTATGATGCATTTGCGGACAACGTTGCCAGATGTTTGCGTCATGTATTTATATGCAATTAGAAAGTAAAAAGTGAACATACATTAAAACGATAAAGGGAAATTTACTTTCTTTTCTTAGAAATAATTATTGGTCAATTTAATTTTATATTATGAATTTTAGTATGTATATGTAATTTAAATTCCATTTAATTAAAATATTGAATAATTAGCATTTTCTTAAAAAATTAGAGAAGCAATAGTTACCAGTATCGAAGAGGAATAATGACTATGTAGAGCCTGTTAGGAAAATATAAAATAAAGGCAAGTAATAATTTGGTAACAACCTTCTGCTCGTTACTGAAAATAAACTTAGAGCTTCAAAAAACTGAACTCAGCGTAATGTCAAGTGCTCTCTGGTAAGGTCATATCGTGAGGTCTGGTATTGTAAGCCACTAGCACTATTACATGTGAGGCTCATCAGACACTTGAATTTTGTCATTAATAAACTTATTTGGTAGGGGTTATATAAAAATAAGTGACTTCCTCTCCTTCATGTGTTTCTATTGTTTTAAGAATATAAACTCTTGAGAACGCTTCCGCTAAGCAGAGCTCTTTTGAAGCAAAAAGTGTTAATTTGCATTTTGTTTTCAAATTGGAGGTGATATAGTTTTTTTATAGGTAATTTTAATTTCCTTGCCTCTTCTCAAATTGCGTACCTATACACTATCTTCTATATCTTAAATAATAAAATAGAAGATTCGTAAATAAAATAACAGTGAAGATGAGTTACAGGTTATTTATTATTGTGATTTTGACACAATCGTATATCTAGGCAAAAAAGTTAATCAGATAATTAATGAATCATACAATTAAAATTTAAATAAAAATTAAAGAACTTAAAAATTTAGATAAAAGTTAATACGAATATCCAAACTCAAAGAACGGGCAATACAGTGAAAATAAAAACCAGACAATATTCTATATTAAAAAGTGCAATTTAAGTAGACTTGTTGAATATTAGGTACCTACAACTAAATTAATTTTCGATTTTTTATTAGTTTGACATCAGAACATCGGACTTAAGTCCATTTTAGTCGATATACCTACTGAAAGGTTAGTGAAAATTATTATCCTAAGTAATGCTATTGTATTTTGTACTATAATGATAATGGTGCTAAAAATTGTGATTAAAATTTTAAACAATACAATTGTTCCATCACAAAGTATGCATTCGTTTTATATCTAAATTAACCTCTATTGACAAAAATCTTTTCATTAAGTATAATATACACGGCTGCAGACGTATATACGGCAATCCCGCCTCGAGCACACTTCTTTTGTTTATATGCGCACGGCGATGAGAGCTCCCTCTCGGTTATTTACTTGATACTGATCGAAACTTCTCTATTCAGTGCTTTGAATGTACTCGGTAAGATACGGGACTAGTGCAGAATTTTATTCGTCAAAATCGACTTGTTTATTTAATGTTTTTAACTGAAAGACGACGTTGATTCGCGGATATTTAGCTGTGAATAGTTTCAAGAAACCCCTGGACACACGGATGATTTCAAAAGTAAGTCAGACAATTGTTTTTGACTTGAATTTAGCTTGTTTCTTTGTTACGTGCTGCATTATGGGCTGCCATTTTCTCCCCTGTAGGACTTCTAATTTGATTTGTTTTAGATGTTTATGCACTCTGTATTTATCATGTACTTGTACAGTCAAATAAAAGGATCACATACGGTTTAAACGATTTGCATGACGTTGTTAAATAATCATTAAGTCTATAATTGTAGTATTGTGTAGGTTCTATCACAATATCAATATTATTGTAATGAGTTGAAATACCTCGACAAATAGGTATACTACCTTGAATGCATGCGATCATTAACTTCGTAAGTTTTAATAATCGCTATAATTCCATAAAATACTAGTAAATTTAGCTGTCACAGTCTACGTCCTTTATTCTTTGTTGTTCAAGTCAGCTGTTTGCAGTCTACTTTCACATCTGGTTTTCGCTACGTCTTTGAGTTGTTTGGTCTCTTACTGCGCCGCACTTCCACGTGTGTGGGATGGAATAAGAAACATTTTCTTTGTTTGAAAAAGTTTATTTTGCAATGGCGAGGAAACGATAGAGGTAGAGTTAGATGAGGTGCTAGGAGTGTTGACCTCTGTCGCGGACTGGCTGACGGCTGGCAGGATCAGGGAAATAACCTGCCGTTGTGCCGTTGTTTTTGTTTGACGAACGACAGTGTTTGTGATGTTGCTATGCACGACAACTGCATGTTTCTAGTTTATACTTATAGTAAATGCAATTATTTTCAAATGGCTCTTTTATAATTTAGTACTTAAGAATCGTTTGGCGTGCGGTTTTCCACGTCAACCTTATATTGAACCATTATGAGATTAAGTTTATATTACCCATTTGATACATATTACATGTTCTCTGTAAAAATTAGAATAGTTAATTAATAATTATAACTATTAGCAAGTATTTCAGGCGAATATTATAAATATAAAGGGTACCCCTGCCGATGTCCTATGTTCATAGTAAACAAACGTTCTGTACATTACTTTTTGCAGTTTTTTTCTCACTCAACAGATATTTCGTTCATCTAGTAGAAGTTATATTAGTATTTAACAGTGAAAAATTGGAAAATATTTATGTTCAGTTCAGTGGTAACTTATACTGACCAATGTGAGAAATAATTTTTAACAACTACCTAAATAATTTATTTGAGAAATTGCTTTAATATCAAAATAGGTATGATGAAAACTAATTTGTTTATTTATTGCATTGTCAATGGTTGTTTATTTTCTCTTGAACTTATCTTCTTAAAATGAAAGTAATATTGGAAAAAGTCATGTAACTCTTATTGTACCAAGTGCTTCAATTGTGGTTTATATCATAGATTGTGTATCCTAATTTTTGATAAATACTTTCTCTGCAACATTGACATCAGACATACCTAGCTAGATTCTTACAAATTTCAACTAAGTAAGTAAAATAATAAATTGTAAGACACGACTTTTAAGATTAGTGATTTGTTAAAAAAATATAATGCCAGAAACAGCAGGCCAAAGGAAAAGTTTTTAAATCAAAAAAATCCTCCTAGTTGAGTATTAACCTTCCCTAGTCTGTTTCGTCATCATTTCTGCCAAACTTAGTCAATTTGCCCCCAGCAACCTTCCTGCCGCCATCCTTAGATTTCGTTGTTGGTCTGCTGGTACTTTTATTTCCCTATTTATAGGGATACATAATAGGGTTCTTCTGGTAGGGAGGTTTTTCATTCATTCTTGACAAGTGTCCTGTCCATCAGGTCCTGGTGGACTGTAGACTCTTAAATTTGATGCATGCCATAGGCCATTTGTGACTATTTGTGTGTAATCTTTTTGATTGGCTTGATTAAATGATGATAATATTGGATTTGATTGTTTATGATCACACTTTCATTCCACACATTTATATTTGTTTAATTATAGCGCTGTATATTAATACTTTGTTTCCAAGCTAAGTTTTGCGATTTTTCCTATTAAAGAACGGAGTTTTTCTTCTTCTTCTTCCTCTAATGGCGCTACAACCCTTTGTGAGTCTTGGTCTGCTTAACATCGCCACTGCCTGATGTTCATGGTTTTAAGATCCCTCTCTACGTCGTCTATCCATCTTTTACGGGGCCTTCCTCTTGTTCTGTTTCCTTGGGGCTTCCATCTCTGGACTACTTTTACAGCTCGATTATCTGGCATTCTTTCTAGGTGGCCAAGTTCATTTTAATTCTTCGCGAACCATCGTTGCATTGGGTTGGTCCAAATATCTTCCTTAGTATTTTGCTCCCAAATATTCTCAGTTGATTTTCATCAGTGGTTGAGAGGGTCCACGTTTCACATCCATATGTGACCACTGGTCTAATTACTGTTTAGTAGATTCTAAACTTAGACCCACGATTCAGTAACTTACTTTCCATTAAGTGTTTGTATGCACTCGTTTGTTTGTATCTCCTCCGAAAATGAATCCAGGCGGTTGTATATAATTCCTGATAATATCATGTAAACGACATTTAAAACTGTTATGTCCCGATAATTTTTGCAGAGTCGTTTGTCTCCCCCTTTTTACATAGGAAGTATGATTCTTACTTTCCAATCTTCTGGGATGACTTCTAGTGTCCATATGCGGTCGATTAGTTTATGGATACGCCTCCATAGCGCATGTCCACCATTCTTTATCAGTTCTGCAGTTATTCCATCTGTACCAAGTGCATTGTTATTTTTACGATGTTTTATGACGTTTATCGTTTCTCCCAATGTTGGTTGCTCAACTAGTTGTTCTGCTGTGTGGTGAATTATTTCTTAATCTTCGATTTGTTCTTTTTCTGGGTTTAAACAGCTCTTGAAAATTCCTTCCACCTTTTCATTATTTCCTCTTTCTCGCTGATAGTTGCCCTATTTTTGTCCTTGCAAACTGTTAATCTTGTCATGTATCCTTAGGTGTATTGCTTGGTTTCCATGTAAAATTTTTTAGTCTCTCTTCTGTTACTATAATCTGTAATTTGTTGTATTTTTTTATTCAACATTTTTCTCTTTTTCCTTCTACATATTTTCATTCCATCTTTTTTGAGTTATTCGTATGCCCTTCTATTCAATTGGGAATCTATAAGTTCTAACATCGGTTACGGAGGTTTATCGGAGGTACCAGATATCATCCAGGTTCCTTTATGAATATTTTTATGAGGGAAACACGTACTAAAGAACAAAGGTATTGTTCTGTTGAAGGTATTAATCAGCTTTCGCCTCTTGGTTATTTGTACATTCCAAATGTATGCCAAAGTACTTTAAAAATTGTTTTTTGGAGTTACTTGGACACTAATCTTTCCTGGTAGTCAAATCAACTGGTTTGATTTATTTTCATTTATTTTGATTTTCCATTTCTTTGGCCCTAGTTTAAAATTCTTTCTATTAATTTTGCTAAATGTTGGAAGTTTCCAGGAGATCTATATGAATTGTAAAATGGCGATGTCATCCGCAAAGATTCCGGTAATGCTGTGAGAAGAAGTAGGATATGGGCTATAAATGATACATAATAATGCCGAAAACACCACCTTGTGAAACTTCACACACAAGTGGAAATTGTGATAACGATTCATTATTTACTTTAAGTTCTGAACTCTCTGTTAGACAGATATGATTTGATTGCGTAAAATACTGCGAGTGGGAATGCTATTGTGATCTTACATCATCTTGTCCACTGCTGAAGCTTTTTAGATCGTCAGTTTAACGTGTTGGTGGACGATCTCTGCTTCGATAGGCATCATCTCTTGGTCCCCATTCCTGTATCCGCTTTGTTTATCGGTTATCTGTCATTCGAGCCACGTGACCTGCTCAGTTCCACTTCTAGCTGGCGGTTTGGGATCGTGTTTTGTATTGAAACGCCTAATATAGCCACACGGATCTTTTCCCTGTTCTAATTGTCATAGTCTGTTCTTCTTGTTATAGTCTTCCCCATGTCATAGTCTTCTTGTCATAGTCTTCTCGAAGTTATTGTGATCTTATACAGAAGTCCATTATGCCAAACCTTTCAAAGGTCTGGAGTGGTCTGACTAACAGTCAAGAATACCAATGGACGACAATACAGTTTTTTCTGTGTATTTGTTGCAGTGACCTTGTCTAAATTTTAATGTTAAAATTATTTAGGCTGTTTGAAGATCATTAGGCTGGTAGTTTATTCAGAAGTGCGTATTAAAAAGAATTCCTGTCGCGACAGTCCTTTTAATATTATAGTAGTCATATTACTCCCTGCAGCTTTTCATGAATTCAGAAGATTCGAAGGTTGATTTCACCTGAATTTCTGTTATACTAAAAAGGTTTAACTCTAGGTATATTGTTCGGAATGTTTGAGAGATGTCTAGCTATATTATTGGTTGTTTTAATATTGGTGGGTGTAAATACATTAGCGTAAATATTTACGCTAATTTATTTGCAATATTGTATACGCGTTGTTACTTCTTGCTCTTCTTACGGCAGGAATTGAGGAGTTACATACATGATGGGACTTCTATTAGTTTTGAGTTTTTTAACTGGTACTGATATGGCTTTTATCTTCAAATTTGGTTCTCTTGTTATGTAACTTTTTGAGTAACGTAAATGTACTTATTGTAGCTATTATTAGAAAAATAATTGTAGCTTAGTATTTTAGCCGTATAAGATTTTGGTATTCTGATACCGTTCTGATACCATTGATTTCTTTTGTATTATTTTTAACTATTTGTTAAGTAAACATTACGTAACAGGAGTACCATAGAAATTTTGTTGTACTAGTACAATAAGGAGCCAGCTTTCCACTAATGTAATATGCAATTTATATTTATTCATCTCCACAATTTATATATTACTTTTCAGTAAATCAATCTTAGCATTTTTCACTCCCGTCGCTCCAGTAGATCTAAAGGTGCGATCTGACAAAACGTGAAGTGGCGTTTTTCATCGGCGAAGAGAAATACCAAATTCATAATAGAAAAAGGCAAAATATCAAAAGTGAACCAAACCAACGTGGAATACCGTTTTTACCCACAATATTTGTTGTTTCTGGGATAGTACAAAACTGTCTATTTATATACAGCGCTTTCACTCCTGTTGTTTTTTGGTAAATTAATGTGGTATAAAGGAATTTACAGGTTAATGTATTGCACGTACCTACCCCATCAAACCTTCCGGCAAGACTAGGAACAGGTCAGTGTCGTGGTAATTTCACTATGGAGCGGTCTTAGATGTATTAGAATTTTTTATCATTGTATAAATTACCCAACTTACTAAAATTTTTTACCAGCAACACTGGTGAACAAAACTAATCTAACCCTTGATCTCTACGGGACACGCTTCATTAAGGTAGTTATCAGAAAGTAAATATTGATAAATTTCACACTAACATGGGGTGCCAACCATGGCCTCTCTTCTTTTCACTGTATATATTTTCTGTTCCTCCACGCTGACGTGCCAGCGTGATGCAGGGTTAATACAGCAGAGAACGTGACTGATACATAGGTAAACTTCTTGATATTTTGACAGCTGTTGTCAATGTCATCTTCTATATTTACTTCTGTGTAAATATAACTTGTTTTCTCACCTGCCTTTTGTTAAAAAACATATTGTCAAGAAACGCTTCTTATTCGCTGTTTAGTATTTCATTTTGTTAAGTTTGTTAACGCTATGATCCTCAATAGTCCTCAATCCATGCATATAAAAAATCCAAGTATTTGAGCATCTCATAGATCTTAAATAATTTCTTCGCTGTGCGACAATACCATACTATTTAGCAGAACTGATTTTCTTTCGTATTTCGTGCCATTAGTCGGCATATTGGATTCTGCTAAAATGACATTGATAATTTTGTCCGCAGTCGAGATTTTTTTCGTAAAAAATGCCCATATCGCCGGATTTGTATTTTCAAATAGTTCCCAAAAAGTCTATTTGTTTGAAACTAGCAGCTCATTACAAATGTAGATCTTCGTATAGAGGTTTGGGGTTACCGTCTAGGGCAGGGGTCGGCAACAAATTTTGGGTGGGATCCAGACAGGCGTACATTTTTAAAATCAATGTAAAACATTACACTTATGTTCTTGAGCCAGTTTTTTAAAAGTAGGTTCACGCTGGGAGCAGCTAATGCGAATGGTGTTCTCAAAGCGAGCGTCTCTAAATTTTGATGGATATTTGTTCATGAAAAAAAGAAAAATTCGTGTTTGAAAACGAAGTTTGAAGTTTCACAAAAGAAATATGGAGCTCAAAGAGCAAGGTAAATTGCTAATTTCTTGTAGTTTTCATATTTTTCTAGAACATGTTTTAATTCTTGGGTGAAATTTGGAACAAGGACTTTGAAATGGGGAACAAATTAGCAGCAACATTTCTGCATTCTCATGCTGAAGGAACTGCAAAAGACGCTTTTAAGAATGCCGACAACTTTTCGACCTCTGCAAAGTCTTCAAATCTTCCTGCGAATTCATTTTTTTAAGTTCTTCAATGAAATCTAAAAATATTGAAACGTCTATTTCAGATTCACAATTATTCTTGTGTTCAAGAGTTGTTGAAAAGTGAATTAGTTATTGACTTGCAATGTCTTTTTCAAAAATATCGAGCTAGCGGGGGACCAAGGACACTCTTTGTATTAGATCACGTATTATTTTTGATTTCGTTGCAGTTCCATATTAAGCTCATAAGTGTTGCAAAATGTTTTTCAGGAAAGTCTCAGCCAACATACTTCTTTCGTTTGCCTGGAACTCCAAATGATTATTGCTTATTGGGTATTCAGGTTTCCTAAGAAAGTAGTTATTTCCTGTTTTATTTGCCAAAAACATTTAATCACGTGATCTTTACTTAGCTAACGATCATTGTTTTGTTGAAGTAAATCAGAATACGTTTAAATACACTCGGATAAAAAAACTTTGAACTGCCTGTGCTGAAGAGCAGAAAGACAACTCATAAAATTAATTAACTTGATCAAGTTGTTCATTAAAAGTTGTTCTTTCAGAGTGTCATTAAGTTTGCCACATAGGGCTGCCTGGTGAATTATGCATTAAGATGGTAACCCAGCATTATTTTCTTTGATTCGCTTTACAAGCCCCCTTTCCTTGCCGACCATAGCTGACAAAGCTATGTCTTTGTCTGACCATAGTTGACAGAGATACATATCGTTATCATTATTGTAATTTATGCTTGATTTTGTCATGAACTCATCAAAAGTCTGAAATAAATCTTCTTTATAAATAAAGATTTATTCCATAAAATAAAGTCTTCTTCAAACGGCAAAACTGCAAGCAATTTTTCCCTTAATAATTTATTTTTAATATAAAATCTCACGAAAATAGACATTTGTTCGTCGTCAACAGTATCACATCAATATTATAGTTTGCTTATTCAGTCTGTCTTTCCGTAATGAAGATCCACACAAACTACTACTAATTTTAATAACATATATTATACGTCATAATATGTAACTGGTTTATTATAAAGAAATATTAAATAAATATTTTTTATTTAATAAAGAAATAACGTTATTTATAAAGACATAAAGGCTTTGGAAAATTTATAAAATAATATGTATTGTCTTTAAATGATTACGACATCGCCACACATCGCTTTGTTGTTCGTACAGGTATCATAATAATAGTCGATTAAAAAAAATTGATTTGCTGAATGAGGCAATTTTTTCTTTAATTTCGTGTTTCTTTTTTTTGTCAATAACTAGACTTTCTTTGGTATTTTTTATCTTAATTATGTGTTCGCATGGATTTTATTGTTTTTATATTACTAACCTAACCTAACACGTTTTTTTTACAAAAAACTGTAAGTACCTACTAAAAAAAATGGCTGACCAACGGACAAAGATTAGCAATAAAATTGTTAGTATTCTATATAAAATTAAATAATTGTTAAATATTTGAAATAATGAAAAAATTGATGATCATTTGAAGAGATAGGTTTTTAAATGTTTTTACTTTAAAATAAAAATGAGTGTTTTATGCATATATAAATCAAATATCATCAGAAGTAGCAAACACGAGTAAGTAAGTAAATATACTTTATTATTAAAGAATTACTGTTCTTAAGAAGTATGTCAGTATATATAAGTAATTAGTTTAGTCTGTCTGTCCGTAACGAAAACTTTCATATATTCGTTGTTATTGGTCCGACTGAAGCGTGTGATGTATTATATGAAAGAGGAGGGGATAACTATTATATTAAGATCGAAACAACGAACAAATATGTATATATATATATATATATTATATATATATATATATATATCTATACAGGGTGGTGAATCGCCAAACGGACCATAGGAAACTCAATGAGAAATTCTAAATTGTTGAATTCCTGCTTCCCTAATTATTTTACACCAAAAGTCATGGGAAACTATTTGTAGAGGACTCAAATATGCATCGAAAACAATTGTTAAAATTGTTCTACGACTTAACGTATTCCAAAATTTTGCTAAAATATAATACATTTTTCAGGCCACCCCTAAAAGTCAGGCCAGACGCCGTGAAAAGAATGTGTATTACGTGTTGCGTTTTGTCATATTGACGTTTCTAATATTTGACAATATTTAAATCAACTACATTATACATAGATAAATAATATAGAAATATATTATATTTATCTATGATTTAAATGGCCAAAATTTTGTGATTTATTATTTAAAAGAAAAATTAAGTTGATTAAAAAATGTACTCAGTTAAGGAGAAAAGAGCAATAATAAAAATGTTTTATTCATGTTTTACTATAATATTTGTTATAGTTTTATGTTTAGAAATTATCGTATATTATTATTAGGAATAAAGATCACAGTAACAGTATATTGGAATTCATTGAATTGTTGTATAAACTTAACATGGAATTAAATTTTAGTGTATTAGAATATCTTACGTTAAATAAAGATCCTGTAGTGACAGGAAAAGGTTCGCGCTATTAATTGCCTGAATACAACATTATGCGATTTTTCGTCAACTGAGTACATTTCATTATATTGATCGATTTGTAAACAATATAATTTATTGTTTACAAAGTAATATTGTTCAGTAGTAGTAGTATTGAGTAAAATTCATTGTTTATAATTTAATCCTAAATTAAAAAAAATTGACAATTCAAATTGTCAAACATCTGACATTAATATGATAAAACACACGTTATAATCAGAGATATGTAAGATATCTCTGGTTATAATATATCCTTGTATTACGTGTGGCCTAACTTTTAGGGGTGGTCTGAAAAATCTTATATATTTTTGCAAAATTTTGAAGTACATTTCATTCGTAGAACGAATGGTTTTAACATTTGTTTCTAATGCAGATTTTAGTCCTCTACAAATAGTTTTTCATGACTTTTGATCTAAAATAATTAGGGAAGCAGCAATTCAACAATTTAAAATTTCCCATTGAGTTTCCTATGGTCCGTTTGACGATTCACCACCGGTATGTATATATATATATATATATATATATATATATATTATATATATATATTTATATGTATATATATATATATATATATATATATATTATATATATATATATATTTTAAAAATTATGTATATAAATTATATATTATAATTATATTAGTAGCTAGTCTGGTTAAGGACGAGCTTGTTTCTTGCAGTGAAATGCAAAGGACAGATTTTGCTGCAGCTGCAGAGTCTAGAGAATTGGCTGGGGCAGAGCCCCGACAAGAGACTCGCTAGATTGTAAGGTACTCTAGGAGAGGTCATGCAATGCTGACACAATTAAATCACAAAAATTGTCAAAAACTGACAAAAAGATACAATCGTATTGCCGAAGATATATTCAAATACACAAACTTCACTCGGCTTGACTGTTGAATTCGGCCTGATCCCCACATGATCTGAAATGGAAATTTTGATTCTCTTTTTTTTCTTGCGACGATCCAAGCTATCTTTACTTCAGGAGTATCTGCCAATGTGTGAAAAACCAATTAGAGATTATTTATTTTTGAGATATATATATATATATATATATATATATATACAGATTTGGAAAAAAAATTACGGAACATAGGATTTTTAATACAGCTCAAATCCTTTGATGTGCAATTAACCAGTGTAAATTTCAATACAACGTCGCGATGTTTTATAATTAATTCATTTGTTCGACTGGAGTCTCAATTCACGAAGCGATGCTGCCAGTGTAAGTGTAAAAACGGAACACACCTAGAACGCATGTCAATTCAACGAAAACGTACTTATTTATAAATGTAGATATGAAAATATTTTATAACTAAAAAAATGGTTATGTTTTATTGCCAAAACGGCTTGAAAAAAAGTTGATTTCTAAAATTAAAAATAAAAAGGAATTTTAAAAATAAAATAATTATATTACACTCTTTTTAATTTGAAATTATAAACAATATTTGGAATAATAAATGTATTTAAGTATAAATTTTATAACTCAAATAATACCTAATGAACACAAACAAAATTGATGTTAATAAAACATTATTTATTATCTGCACAAAACCGGACTTTCAGGAAAAATCGGTAGACGGAGCAACACTGTCGGTGTGCCATATACGCTACTACAATCCGCTGAGGAGAAGTAATCCAGTGGAACAAATAAATTAGTTATAAAACATCGCGACGTTATAAAGAAATTTACACTGGTTAATTGTAACGCAGAGAATCTTAGTATTTGTATTAAAAATCCTATGTTCCGGATTTAAAATTCCAAATGTGTATATATATATATATATTATATATATTTATATAAAAGTAGATATATATATATATATATATATATTATATATATATATATATATATATATATATATTATACATTAAACCTAGAGCTAAAATTAATACTACTACAAGAATTTACATTAAACTTAACTTCCGTATTAAACAGCGTCGATTACCTTTGCCCCGAGCTTTCGACATTGTCTTTGATGTCTTCTTCAGGTCTCCCGAGCCCCCAGACACTACTACACTGATCAGTAACCAATGCATTACTGCAGTAGGGATAATATATGGAAATTGCTGAAAGAAATCGGTTTTTGCTATGAAAAAGAGTATATGTTTGAGCGTGTCATATTCAATCGACGAATTTATAGTTTGTCATGCTCTACATTGAACCATAGTAAGTTCCATAATAGCCATTGTTACGCTCCCTGATGGGAATGAGTACTTCTTTACACAGTAGGAATATCCTGCGTGGTGTACTGGTGAGCTAAGACTAAGAAACTGTGCTACAATTTTTAAATAAAAGTGTTTATTAATCTTGATTATTAATCTGTAAGGTTAAAGTATACAGATACATTATACGTTGCTCTTTTCTCTCAAATATAAGTAACCGTGAAACACAATTTAATAAAAGAATACTTTGTTGCATAGTTTTCTAACTTAAATGGAAATTAGCAATGCACTTCTGTGATATAAATAAAATTCATATTAAACACGTTTATATTTGTACACATACCAATTTCAGCATACCGATGTAAATGTTGGATATCATCCAAGAATGAAAAGAGCAAAAATTAAGCTGAGGTAATATTTCT